>JAHLJT010005437.1:92002944-92435444 GCA_031308135.1 Acheta domesticus | reverse complement strand
CTAAATCGCGTATCACAAGGATAGTGAATTTAAAAGAAGCTTGCAGACGCTTTCATTTCATTACGAACATCTCGTGTCTCACTGCCCATTGCATTAAATTCAGAAGAATTACTTTTTATTTGTTCCCCCTGCAGGACATGAAAAATAGTTTCCGCATTGAAGAGGTTCCGTTTCATGCTGTGCAAAATTCCATTAAACTTCACGGACCGGAGAAATGTTCCGGTTAAGACATGTTTCCGGTTCGTATAGGTTCCGGTTTAGACAGATTTTACTGTACTGTCTGTTCCCCCTGCAGGACATGAAAAATAGTTTCCGCGTTAGAGAGGTTCCGTTTTATGCTGTGCAAAATTTCATTAAACTTCACGGACCGGAGAAATGTTCCGGTTAAGAAATGTTTCCGGTTTGTACAGGTTCCGGTTTAAGCAGATTTTACTGTACTGTCTGTTTCCCCTGCAGGACAAGAAAAATCGTTTCCGCGTTAGAGAGGTTTCATTTTATACTGTTCAAAATTCCATTAAACTTCACGAACAGTAGAAATGTTCCGGTTCGTACAAGTTCCGGTTTAGACAGATTTTACAGTACTGTACTATCCGTGGTTGCGATCCCCTGGACTGGGCAACCCTGGTCGATGCTACGGAGCAGAAATAAATGAAAGTGACGCCACGGCCAGCGCGCAGTCTGTCGGCGCGCGTCAGAGTTGCAGCGCTGGGCCTTTGACGCGGGCGACCGCCGCCTTCCACTCCAGCGGTCGCGCAGCCGCATTTAGAAGGCGCCGGAAGCCACGCCACGCCGCTGACGAGGGTGGCTGGCGACTGACGTCACAGATCGAGTGACAGGGTCACAGAAAAACAGAGAACTCTCAAAATATTGCTTCGTAATATTTGCTTCGTAAATATTACGTGTAAATATTACGGTAGGAGGTATAGTGGTAGGAGGTATTTTGTTAGCAATGCAGAAAAATCAAAATCAGCAATTCATTTACCGTTGAAATTGACTTTCTATAACTCGGGAACAAACATTTTTCAGATTTTTATTTTTATAAATTAATAATTATTTTCTAAATTCTTGTTTCTAGTTTTTCAATCTTTTTTTATTATGGGCCTCAAGAAAACTTGCGCAGATAATCTCTTTCATATACATTTTTTACTGTTTTTTACCAAATAAACAAATATGAACAAATAAACAAATAAATACGTTTGTAATACAATATATTGCTTCGTAATGAAATGTACCAACAATGTCTCGTCATAAATTATTACGAGATCGTGCCGTTTTAACTGACATCATTTACCTTAGGACTGTTATATTCGTGACCCGTTCCGAATTTATAGAAAAATTTTGGGCGCCAGGAACAGGTTACGATAATTGAGAATTAAAACCAATGCCTCCACAGCTAATCTTAACGAATGGATAAATGTCCGGCTAGCTGGGTCAATGGGTCACGTAATGGATAATCGCTATCGCCTAGATAGCCGATTATTTGATCTGCCAACTATACAGTATGGCGAGGAATCTGAAAGGAAATAATTATATACATCTCTAACTACTTATCAGTTGTTATTGACTAATTGAAAATCATCTTTTCATTTCCAAAAGACAATTTAACAATTTATTGATTTGTGAAGTAAATTATTATGCCTGTAGATCATGACCTTTTAAAAGAAACCCTTTGTACTGCAGTACTTATCTAAACGCGATCTTGACCGACGGCGCCCCGCAGTATCTTCTCACTTGAATGCTGATAATCCCAAGTCCAATTTCTCTCTTCTAATCTTGCGACGCTGCCGACGAATCCAGCCCTCACTGCCTAGAATATCTACCGGTTCTTTCTTAATATTCACAGTTACTAGTTCTCCCCAACTACGTGGTAAAACATTAAAGTCCAAAACCGCAATATAAAAAAACTTTCAAAGTCCTAAGCGAATTTAACAGCTGCACATCAACTTTCAAAGTCCGAAAAACTATTGATTCTCACGTCAAGCTTACAAGTCCCACTCCCCTAATATTAAACTCGCGAGCGATCTGTACCACTCGACGACCTCGATCAGAATGTCATTTACTCCTACGTTTTTAGCCCTCAACGCCTCGGTATCCGTCTTTCATTCTTATTTTTTTTTAAACAAAACGACAAACTTCGACAGTCTATTCTCAGGAGTTGACAGACTATTCTCCCTTAGCCAATCCATCCATTTCTTACTAAATCAAGTAGCTACGCCCTCGATAGTCATTCCTTTCTAGACCAATCCCAAATTATCTTATATGTCTTTCCAGCCAGCGCCCCCACATATTCAAGGCCTGAATGCAGTTTATTGACCTTGCCACCCACTACACCGGCGTTGCTAAGGCTGTATATTGCCATTTGCATACCCTTTTAACCCAACCCATTTACAGCAAATGTTACTGTCAAAATATATAATATATTGGTATATCACAGTAAATACGTTCGTAAAAAACAACTTTTTTGTCTTTTTCCTTAACCGTTAACTGGTGACGTGCGGTGTACTTACTAATTTTTAGAAAGCAATTTCTTCCGGTTTTGTTCTGCCGCTGTTGTCTTGGTACAGGCCACCAGTCGGCTCTACACATCCTTCTTCGTAGCACGATATTTATTGCCCGACTGAGAATTTCCCAGCCCTCTGAGCAGCTCTGTCCTTTCGATTAAGCTCATTGGTCAGTCTGCTCGCTTTCCATGACGCGACCCCGGGTTCGATTCTCGCTCGGGCAAGATTATAGTGTGCGTTTTCCTTGTAATGTCCCAGTATATGTTCCTTTGTGACGATGAGAAATCTCACTTCTCAGGTTGAGAAGACTAGAATACGGCGTGGGGATGTCTTCGTGCTAACCACACGTACCCCTTAACCCATGGCCACGAGACTAGGATGCTGCTGAAAGGCCATGCCCCGTGCGCGGGCTGTCGCGCCAAGTACAGACAGACAGACTGGCCCAGAGCCTCTGAACTCCCATACAATGTGGTGGAGACCATTACAGTGGCGCGCTCTCCTGCAGCACCTTCTTACCGGAACTAAAATACGAACTGTTGCCAACGATATGTTTCGTTAACCGTTAACTGGTGGCGTGCGGTCCCAGTGACCGGCGAGGAAAAATTAACTCACTGTCCTCTTGGCCGGCGCAACGCAGGAAGTTTTGGTTTACAGGACCTTCTTATTTCTTTCTAGACAATGTTCGGGCATGGGCTAGCTTATTTAGTTGCAGCAGTTCGCTTCTGAGAATCAGTTGAAGTTACGGATCGGTCTCGATGACCGCACCTCACCCTGCGTACCGTGCGTCTTTTCTTCCCATTCCTTGTCCTCTCCTACCCCTTACATGCACTACACTACCACACAACCGGGAGACCGGTCTGGAGTTTAGAGCGTGTCCCGGCTGGTGGGAGATACCTGACTGAGGAAACCCCCCCTCTATCCGATGTGGAGGTCGGCGCCGCATCTCACCATCCAGCGGGGGGGGGGGAAGATCACCGCCACCCCCGAGAAAAAACCATGCACTACACCTACGGGAATAATAACTTTAACAGATGGCGCACATGGAGATACTAATCAGCCAAGATGTTAACCGTCAATTGGTGACGTGCCTTCCAACTTCTGTTAGCGGTGACGTGCGGTCACTGTGACCGGGAAAGTTTGCGACTGATTATATTCGTTATTTCATTTCACATCGAATTCACAATTTTTTCCACATTAACAGAGGCGTAATAAAGACAATAAAAAAAGAAGAGTTTGTAGTTTATAAAATAAACAGAAAATAATATATTTTTAATTACTCAAATGAGGGAATTTCAGGTCATATATTGCTCCATATTTTTTCTTCATAGTTGATGATTGAAGTACGCATAATCAAATGTACAAGGAAAACAAAATACACCCCACTGCCGGCGCTACCTGTAGGCAAACTAGGCGACCGCCTAGGGCGCAAACCTCAGGGGGGCGCAAATTTGGAACATTTTTATAATAAATATTATGGTTCTATTTTTTCTTGAAAGTTATTATAAAGAAAAGAATTTAAAGAAGAAAGAAAGGGGTTAGAAACTTCTACTTAGAAAGTAGTTAATTTTTGTTGAATGTACACATATTATTACCAACTAAGTATTATTTGCTTATTCTTCAAAAACGTGTATTTACTTAATATATATTAAATTAAATTAATTAAATTATATTAAATTAAATTAAAAAATATTCATATTAACTATATCCCGCAAGGATCGATTTTAGACCCTATTCTCTTCCTATTATACGTAAATGACATGCCCTTAGCGATTCGAAACGGAAGAACAGTTCTCTTTGCGGATGATACAAATATTCTTTGCAACAAAGAAACCGTAAATAGTACAATATCAGATGTTTCAAATTGGTTCCGTAATAACAAATTAATAGTAAATGAAAAGAAAACTGTTTCAATGCAGTTTTCCATTTCAAATAAAAAATTCTGTTCTCCATTGAAAATGAACGGTGTGCCATTGACTGATGTTAATGTAACAAAATTTTTAGGTCTATGAATTCAGTCAAACCTCAAATGGAATGCCCACTTAAATGAATTGAACACAAAATTAAGTTCATTATGCTACGCGTTCAGAATTCTTTCAAATTCCGTCAGCCTTCATACAGCTCGTTGTGTATATTTTGCTAATGTTCACTCCCGCCTGAGATATGGCATAATATTTTGGGGGAACACATCTTATAGCTCACAGACTTTCAGATTACAAAAAAGAATTGTACGAATAATAAGCAAATCCAACCCACGTGATTCTTGTAAGTCACTCTTTATTAATCTAGGAATTTTACCATTACCTTGTCTCCTGATTTACGAATCAGTAGTTTTTGTCAAAAATGACTTACTTAAGGGCGGGAATATATTTTCAGCAAACGCCAATGTCTATAAGTATAACACACGACGTAGTAATCATATTCACCAGGTGGCAGTATCAACAGCTCACTACAAAAAAATCACATACAATTCATGTACATTACACTATAACACTTTGCCAGAAGACATTAAACAATTAAATTCGGTAGAAAAGTTCAAGTCCCAAGTAAAATCTTTTCTGCTGCATAACTGTTTCTATACAATTCGAGACTATACCGAGCATCAAAAAGGAAAGTAGCATTAATTTTAACAATGATAGTTAATGTAATTATTTATCTATAATTCTAAAGAACCTGTAACAAGTATTGTACCACAGTTTCAGGGTTGATGGCCCCCATCTCGATCAGGTTTTTCGTCCAGTTTCCCTGATCCTTGAGCAAATGCTGAGATGGTCCCTTGTTTTGCTTCTGGACATAAATGTAACTTCATTTTTTCTGCAAGTCTTCTGAATTTCAGTGGGAAATATAGTTATTCAAATTATCGTGGCAAAAAGTATTATCCTTTCACGAAGAACATGATGAGGGTTAAGGGCAGGAATTTATAGCTAATTTACCTTTGAAAATATATTTTATTATATAGGAGCGAATATTTTGTCAACAAAACTCGAAAAAAAACATCACTTTTCTGTATTCTTGATGTCTTCCGGGCTGATGGGCCGTGGTCCAATTGGCTTGGAACTGCCAAACGTTTCGCCCACGACTGCGGTGGGCATCTTCAGTGGCGAGGTCTCGGGCGAAGTGTCCGGACATAATGTTATGTCCAGAACATAAACGAAACTGCCGCTTCGGCTACACCGAAAGATCCGCGGTCGCTGAACATGCTCTTTCGGGAAAAGAACATGACATCTTATTCGACAACACCGAGATTTTATCCACAACAAACCACTACCACGCCCGCTTACAACGGGAAGCCATAGAAATTTTCAAACATCCGAACAATTTCAACAGGAAAGAAGAAGGAGTCAAAATCAGTTCCGTTTGGCATCCCGTACTCCGTAACACCAAGACAAAACCTTACAGTAACCAAATTCCCAGCGCCACTCCCATCTCAGTCGATGCCCAATCGCAAGCCAGCCCGCGAAGCGACAGCCAATCAGAAGCCAGCGCGCGAAACCACCCCCTCCGCTACCACCACCCGCGGCCTATTAATACCGCGGACGAGACCAGCACGACGTCAGTCGCCAGTAAGCCGCTGTCCCGGACACTTCGCCCGAGACCTCGCCACTGAAGATGCCCACCGCAGTCGTGGGCGAAACGTTTGGCAGTTCCAAGCCAATTGGACCACGGCCCATCAGCCCGGAAGACATCAAGAATATTGACTCCGGCCGTGAAAGCCTTCAATGCTTTATATCACTTTTCTGTATTCAAAATTCGACTAGAATATGGTTTAGGATAGAGATCACAGAATTATGAAAACGTGCACAAAATTCACTTCTCCCCATAGCTCGTCACACACAGTTTTAAACTGTTTTTGACGTAAAATAAATAAATAAAAATTAAATATATTAAAAGATGGAACTTGTTTTAAGAATATCTACGGTGTCGGTGCGTCTAACAAATTTTAATAGTATATTTTTTATCAAAGTGGAAATTTGCTACAAAATGAATTTTCGCGCCCTCGGGCTAATTGCTTTTATACTTCGAAATAGCATTTGTCTTATATTTATGGTACACCTAAATATGTAATTTAAAATAATATTTCATGTGTGTATATATATGTACATGTATGTATAATAAATCATATTTTACTTTTAAAAAATATTTCTAAACATTATTATTATTGGGGGGCGCAAACATCTAATTTTGCCTGCGCTGCAAAATAACCTCGCGCCGGTCCTGACACACCCACAATTGTAGAATTTTGTTCTCGCGCAGACAGCTACCAGGTGGTCCGCTGGGTACGTTTAATGCGCGTCCTCTGGGCGACCGGGAGACGGCCTCGGGGCGATTCGGGCGATGTCGTGGGCGAGGGCGAGGGCGAGGGCGAGGGCGAGGTCCCTGGCAACCCACCTCACCCGCCGCCCTTCGCAGACGGAGCGACCACGAAGTCCACAGGAAGGAGACTCGACTCCGGTGGTGGGGGTATGTAGCGAAAACGTTGGCAGCTGCTTGAAAAATAATGCAACAAAACCAGACTCCTTCGTCTTCAGCGACATCACGCGGCGAATGAAAAAACTACGTTTGAACCTGCCAATGCAGCCAATGGCAGAAATGACAAGCGTTTTAGTGTGTGTTTAAAAAATGATGAAGTTCACAGGGGTTTTTTTTTCGTACAAATAACAAAATAGTTGCTGTTCTATAACATAGTTCCTGTTCGCAGCACGAGAATAGCAAATATTGAACGGCCGGTGGGCTCTTCCTCTGATCTTTGATGTCGCATGACGTCAGCGGTGTCGCCTATTTTATTGTCTTTTTATGCAAACGCAGGGAAAGTTCAAAGAAAAAATTTGAAGTCTTTTTGAAAATTTTTTAAAAATTGCCTAAATTCCACGCAAAGTTACAAAAAAACTAATGTTTTCGAAAATGTTTACATGCCTTTATTTCAAGGTCGATCTTCAAAGAACATATTTCATTAAGGGAAAAAATCGCCAACTTCAATATTGTAGTTATAGGAAAATGGCGTAATGAAAAAATGGCGGTAGAATAGCATTCATTCCATAAATTTTCAAAGTTTGTGTTTTATTATTAAACCAGTTAATAAGAGGAAGTGATAGTACATCTAGGGCACACTAACGTTCATTTAAAAGATATATCACGAAATTTGGTCGAGAAGAATCTAAAATTTCTTTCTAAACGAAAACCTTTAGAGTTTTAAATCTAAAGATTCTCTCTTGGCTTGGCGTCAGTTCGTTTGCCTAAGAAGTATTTGCTCTCCAGTATTCCTGGCAGCCATTCCAGCCGTGTGACAAGTTAGTGAAAACAACAAAGGACGCGAGGACACTGAACTGTTACAATCATGTTTACAAACAACCCACTGTTTTGTTTTTATTCTGTCGAGCTTTTCGATTACGCCAACAAACACGTACTCGACTTGTCACTTCAGAATTATCACGCATGCACCCAGCATCCTGATATACGTAGTGAGCCCAAAGGAAATGTGGCTTTCGAGATAATTTTTTTTTAAAATTTATTCTAGCCTAGCCCTCTGCAGCCGCATAAGATAAATACATCAGTAGTAGATATATATACAAAGGGAATATTCTAGTTTTACATTTTATACAATATCGTGCTTTTATGATTTATCGTGAGAAAAGTCTCATCAGTTCTAGTCTATGGGGGATAGAAAAATTCTCTTGGCAGCTTTCTTTTTAATCTTTTGCGATGAGGATTTTGCTTACCTAAATGAAATTGAATGGCGGAAGGGATCTTTATATTTTGGGATAGAATTTTGCGGCTAAGAGGGAGAAGTGGACGGGGATACTTTCGAGATAAATGCAACAGATTAAGTAACTAGTGAGGCTACAATAGTACGCAGCAATAGCAACGGTTGTTGCCATCCGGTAACTCTGCCAACTGCAGAAAAATTAAATCAGCAGTTCATTTTCCGTTCTAATTGATTTTCTATAACTCGGAAACAAAAATTTTTCTAATTTCTATTTACCTAAAATAATATTTTTTCTATATTCTTTTTCTAGTTTTCAAATGTTGCTAATTTCGTTTTTTTCTTAAAATTTTGGACCTCAAGAAAATGTGCGCATATAATCTCTTCCCCCATACGTCATATACAGTTTTACTGTTTTTTTTTAGCTAATAAACAAATAAATAAAACTCAGCTGATGCCGCCTTCTTGCTCTAGGCAGCGGTGGCTCAGGGCATCGACTGAAGTCACTGCAGTGTCTCTGACCGGGAGGTCCTAGGTAATCAATCAATATTTAAAGTTCTTGGTCTTTAACTTCGCACACACGTCAGACGTAGTGTCTATTAGGCTGTTAACATTAATGTACGTGTCGAGAGGATACATGCAATTTTTAATCCGCAAATCGGTCTATCAGTCAGTATCAATGTACGTGTGGATATTTTTCTGAGTGAATCGATGCGGCATGCTTAACTTGTAAATACGAAGAAAAAAAATCTAATTGTACTGTTCCGAAGATCTTTACGGTATGAGTTGTTGAGATCAAAAGTGGTGAATGTCAAAAAACACTTTCCGGAAAATGCCGTGAAAATGGAAAATGCTGTAAAACGATCATGTTTAGAAATAAATGACCTAAACTGTTATGAACGTGTTAAACTGTTATGAACGTGTTATTATAACTTGCTGCAGATATTTTAGACTGAAAAATTTCTAATTAATTAAGTAATTAACCATTTTGTTGACTTTCACGACTTTTGTACACACCGTTTCTGAAACCCATGACTTATATTCAGATAATTGAGATGCACAAGTTTCGTTTGAGATAGTAATATAATGGAAAAATAGGGCTTTGTCACGATTTTCACCCACGTGAGAGTAATTTTGCAGTTGAGAGATCCGGCGCCGACCTACCGTCGACTAGCGGGGTTTTCCCCAACCAGGTATCTCCCACCAGCGGGGCACCGCCCCAGCCGGAACAAGCTGTAAGCTCCCGACAGATCTCCCGGCATGTGTGGTAGTGTAGTGCATGTTAGTGTGAGTGAGTGTATGTATGGGGTGAGGATAGGACAAGGAAGAGGAAGGAAAGATCGCGCGCGGTCCGTGGCCCGTTTGTTAGGGTACTGCTCCAGCATTCGTGTGGTGTTGATCGGAGAAACCACGGAAAACTACCGATCAGAGCAGCCGGCCGCTAGAATTCTCCTCCAGACAGCGCCTGAATTCGACCTAGCTGACAAGCTATTGTCGAAAATCCTGCCGCCGCCGTGGGGAGTGGAACCTAGGACCTCCCGGTCAGAGGGACTGCAGTTATGTGAGTTCGAAGCGCTGAGCCTCCCAGTGAGGGCGCAGTGAGTAGGCATGCCAAGTTCCGTGTCGCCGGGCCTTGAGTAGGCATTTTTGGTGGTGCGCTTCACTGGCAAACGCCTATTTTGTGACGCCCCCAACGCAGCCCCTGGGGTGAGGCTGGACGGATGTGCGTGGCGGGGGGGGAGGGCATGCGTCATGTGTGGTTCCTGGCGCTGCCGCTGGGTGCGTCTGAAATAGCGTTGAGCGACAGGGGCGGGGAAGGGGCACGGCAGCGCCACACCCCTCATATAGGGGCTGCCCACACACACCCCTCCCCCCTGGTTCTCACCCCTTCCCTCTCTCGTCACGCCACAACACTTCCAGCCGCAACGCATGGTGGAAAGAGATGGGTGGTGTAACGTTTCGTACATTCCCAATATTTATTTACAATTTTACATTGTTATTGGTAAACAAATAACAAGTGATGTACCTAGCTTGTTATGAGAATTAGGTAAGCAACCGATAGATTGATAATATAGAGGAAAGTTACAAGAGATAGTTGAACGTAAAACGTGTTCCTCAAAAGAAATGTGTAAGTTCTAATTGTACAAAGTGAGAAGGTACAATATAGTGATGTACATTGTACAAGAAATTGAAATAAAAACTAAAAAAAAGAGAATTGAAGTGTTACTACATTAAAAAAGTAAGTAGTTACAGTAATTGTAACGGCAGATGCAACAAGAAAAAGTGTTGGCATAGTGCGACGTTACAGTGGGCTGCACTGCGATGTCTTTAACTTTGCCCCTCAAGGCCACTCAAATCCCATCTTTGCCATGGAATCTCACACGGCATTTCGCGTCTTTCTCGGTCTTGCCGGTAGAAATCGCACGATCGCAAGCACTGCTTGATACAGTCTCGATCATGCGAAATCTAGCGGAACGACTGAGAAAAATGCGAAATGCCGTGACATATGCCATCGCGAAGATGGAATTTGAGTGGCTTTGAGGGACAAAGTTAGAAAAATCGCACTATAGTCCGGCACACCTATCAATTCATCTTTCTATCTATCCTACTACCTATACACGAAGTGATGAAAAGTATCCGGTCAATGAAAAGTATCCGGGCTGAAAATGACTTACTAGTTCGTGGCGCCCTCGATCATGCTTGAAATCAATAGGGTGTTGGCCCACACTTAACCTTGATGACAGCTTCCACTCTCGCAGGCATACTTTCAGTCACGTGCTGCAAGGTTTCTTGGGGCCTGTGGCGTGATAGTGCCACGCAAAATAACAAGGGGTACAAGCCCTCTCCACGAAAATCACAACCACACGATAACACCGCCACCTCCGTGTCCGGATACTTTTGATCACATAGTGTATCTCCTTCGCTTCGGTGAGTCTGTGTGTTGAATCTCGACACACATCGCCGTGTATTGGATCCATTGATTGATTGATTGATTGATCGTGATTCCGTGCGCGGCAACTACTGAGGTCATTCGTCCCGTAAGTGTAATGTGTGTTTTCCTCGGGAGGTGGCGATGATATATCCCCGCTGGAAGGCGACATCCGGGCCGATCTACCGTGGACTAGCGCGGTTTTTCCCAACCAGGTATCTCCCAACAGCGGGACACCGCCCCAGCCGGGACAAGCTGTAAGCTCCCGACCGGTCTCCCGGTATGTGTGGTAGTGTAGTGCAAGTTAGTGTTAGTGTAAGTGTGTGTGTGTGTGTAAGAGGAGAGGATAGGACAATGAAGAGGAAGGAAAGATCGCGCGCGGTCCGTGGCCCGTTTGTTAGGGTACTGCTCCGGCATTCGCCTGGTGTTGATCGGAGAAACTACGGAAAGCTCCAAATCAGAGCAGCCGGCAGCTAGACTTCTCCCCCAGACAGCGACTGAGTTCGACCTAGCTATGCAGCCAGTGTGGAAAATCCTGCTTCCGTGGGGAGTGGAAGCGTAGGAGCTCCCGGTCACAGGCAATGCAGCGACATCGGTTGATGCACTGAGCCATCTCCCCGGGTCCTGGTCTGGGAGGCTCGTGTTTCAGGCGAAGGGGATGTAAACCCGGAAGGCGGCGCCATTGCCCCTCAGGCGAATGCTGCAGCACCAGTCGAATCAACACCAGGCGAATGCTACAGCAGTTCCCTAACAAACGGGCCACAGACCGCGCGCGATCTTTCCTTCTTCTTCCTTGTCCTATCCTCTTCTCTTACACACACACACACACACATACACACACACACATACACACACACACACACACTTACATGCAGTACTCTACGATACGTGTAGGTCCACCGGTCGGGAGATTAGAGTTTGTCCCGTGCTGGGGCAGTGCTCCGCTGGTGGGAGATACCTGGTTGAGGGAAAACTTCGCAAGCCTTCCGTAGATCGGCGCCGCATTTCACAATGTAGAGGAAGAAACATACACTACACTTACGGGACTAACGTAATGACCATAGTAGTTAGCGCGCCTTCACTAATCAATCAATCAAATTCGCGGAGTTGTTACTTTATTAAAAACTTCAGACGATTTTATTCTTATATTTATTGAGTCTAAAATAACCACTTGCTCGCTGAGATCACCGCGAAGTCAATGTCATAGCACCCCGCTAACATTTTCTAAAGTTTTTAACAACGTGCGTTCTGTTAACTTGTGTACATTAATTTTTTTTGTAATTCTGTGTTTGTACCCACCCATTGGTTATGATATTATATTTATTTGTTTCGTCACCTGATGATGGAAACCAATAATTACGAAAACGTGAATACTATGTATTTCATTTAATATTGTATAAAAGTGTTATTTCAAGAATTTTTCTGTGTTGTCAATGATGGACCAATATAATTGATGTAACTATACTGTTGCCTCGGCCGGGAATCGAATCCTAGGTTGTATCATGGAAAGCGAGATATTAATATATAGTAATCCCTCAACATTCGAGAGAGTTAGGTTCCGAAAAAACCTCGCGAATGGCACATCCGTGATTGTTGGGTCTATCTTACAATGAAGAAAGTTGGGTTAGGTTCCTGGATGCCGAAAATCTCCTTAAAAAAGAAAGAAAAACATATGTGGCAAACAATTGTAGTAGAACTGAGTAAGAGCTACTACAAAGAGAATTCACAATCAACGTCCCAAGGATAAGAAATAAAACAATATTTGAAAGTTTTCAAAGTTGAAAGTGATTGGATATAGGTTGTTTTTTTTTGTTCATCATCCTCCTCGTTGTTCTAATATCCAAACATAGAAAAGTTGCTGCTTCTATTTCTGTTTTAAATTTCGAAGTTATTTCCATGTTCGGATCACATTCCCACCCTTCCCACCAGAGCTTGTTGAAGTTTTAAGACGTAATTAACAGCTTTGACATTGAAATTGGTCCAGGACGCAGTGTCGCGTGTGATTCTTCATTACGTTCGAGGTTTGCTTTACTGATGATTTCCCGAAGCTGCTCTTCAGTGAGGTCATTGTAATGAGAGTTGCACAGATCCTAAATGCCTTTTTTGTTCATGTGGCCAAAACCCTTACCTCCAATTTCACGCAACGAAATTGAATTTTTGCAGAACGTGTTACTTTGAGCTCCTGTGTCTGCCGAGTTCGTTTCTCAGATCAAACTGATAAAGGAAATGAAATGTGCTCGCTTTCAAAGAAACTGTACGCCCAAAAGTCCCACTCGCGAATGTCGAAGTCGCGAATGTTAAAACCGGGAACATTTCTCTAATCGCGAATGTTCGGAATTCGCGAATAGCGAATCCGCGAATGTCAAGGGATTGCTGTTGATGATTGGCGATAACTTGTTACGCCTTCGCTGCTATTGGCCCGTCTCCTGTGGTTCAGTCACAGCCTGTTACGTAACGGATGCAGCGTCTGGCTGCTCGCTGCGCAGGGGGTCGTGACATTCCCTTCGCGCTGATCTCAGCGAGGACGCGGCTATTTCAGACTAGATACCGCATTGAAATGGACCTACCAGACACGCGCGCTCATGCCACGGTATTTTGGCCTACGCGAACGGCTATCTATATCGTACTGGCGGAACCCGGCAGACGTTGCTCCGCACTTCATCTCCCTCTTTCTCATTTCCTCTCCCTTTGTTTCTACGTCTCTCTCGGTCCCTCTTTCTGTCTCTCTCTCTGTCTCTCCTTCCGTCTCTCTCTCTCTCTCCGTCTTTCTCTCTCCGTCTCTCTCTCCCCGTCTCTCCCTCCCCGTCTCTCTCTCCCCGTCTCTCTCTCCGTCTCTCTCTGCGTCTCTCTCTGCGTCTCTCTCCGTCTCTCTCTGCGTCTCTCTCCGTCTCTCTCTGCGTCTCTCTCCGTCTCTCTCTGCGTCTCTCTCTCCGTCTCTCTCTGCGTCTCTCTCCCCGTCTCTCTCTCCGTCTCTCTCTCTCTGAAAGTGGATTAAATAGAGCGCAATTTTGTTCTGCAGAGCTATCTAGTGGAGTTACAACAAAATTATCTCTTAAGCGGCGAATTTTCGGCAGAAAAACTGGCCTACAAAAAAAGGGAATAAAGTCAGTTATTAAATTCAAAAAACAATCCTCTAACACATGGTGTAGCCAGAATGAATGTTTTGTGGGTCTTTGACACCGAAAAATTAATGGCAATACATCTGTCCGTCTGTGAACAAAGCTAGCGGCTAAACCGTTCCGCTGATTTTCTCCAAAATTGATATTCCTCAATCGATCTGGCTGATATCGCGGCCCCTGGAATTTGAAACTTATATTTTAATTTTGAGGGGGACTTCAGATGAAGCCCCTGGAACACTTTCCAAATTTTCAAAAAGACAAAAGGCCTCCAACGTTTTTGATTAAATTTTGTTATTGAATAGTGTGAAGGACTTGTATGAGAATGGTGCAAGTCTCTTTTTCGTTGAAAACCCTGATTTTCCGAAAGTTGCAAAACTTCAAAATTTTTTCGGAGTCTTCCTTCAACGAAAATATTAAACTAGAGATTTTTCCCTTAGAGAAATCTGTTCACTTTCTCATTATTGAGGATATCTCTTTCTCAGTATAGTGATATTCCTAGTGGATTATTACCAAAATGTTCTACAGCTTAAAAATACCCGTCATGCAACTTTCTGTCGGTGGAATCATGTTAAAAACATGAACCGGTTATTGCCATTCGATCCTTGCTTATCGTGATTGCTGGCCGTTCTGAAAATAGACAAACGACTTTGTTTGTTATATTTTATGCATATGACCTCTTTGACATCACGTTCCTCTTCATTTCTTATCATCTCCGAATGCAATTGTGAATCTTCAGAGTGCTCGACCTAAGAACCGTTAGAATAGATATGAACTGATTTGCGAGTCATGCCGTATTCTATTCTCAGAATGCACCATGCACCATGGAGCCCCCATATTCAGGAGCAGATTGATGGGAGAATTCTTAATATTTTGAAATATAATACTGTGATATAACAACGAATGATTTATTTTATCTAATTTAATTTACTAGCTCAGTTCTTTGGGATCTATATGTTGACACACCTGCACGCTTACCTGCAGGCTGGTTGTCACTGGATTGCCCTCTATACAGAGAAGCCTGGAAGTCTGAAATTGTTTATGTCCCGAAGGAATTACACACAACGTGGCACAACAATAATTTTGTTTATTAAGAATGGAATTCGAGATTAAAAATATAAAAATTCTCTTGCTTAATTTCATGCATTATGTTCACTGTACCAAATTGTCTGGCGTTGTGAAACGATGGCCCCGCAGTTCGTAGCCCCTTGACTTCCGCGCCGAAAATCCGTCTGCTTCTTTCTTGCTGCTCACTTCTTGCACACTTGTTCCACAATTTGTCCTCCCTATTCGCGTCGATGTCCAACTTTAATAATTCAGGTTACATACGCGCCGCTACCACCAGGATGCCAGTCAACCACCAACTCTCTCTCGTCCAGGGCCCCCTTCTCGCGCGTCAACAACCTTCGTTACCTAGTAACCGCGACCGTCCAGATTGAAGCGCGGCGTTTGTTTTGTAATATTTTTGTATATTACAGCTCCGTCCGTCCAGATTAACGCGCGGCGTTTGTTCTGTAATATTTTGTGTATTACAATACATAGTGGAGAAGAACAACGACATAAATAAACGAAATAATGATAATACTAGCGTACCCGTGCGAGAACTCTCTCATACTGCATCCCACTGTCTTCCTTATTTTTCCTCTTCGATATTAAGCCTGTAATATATATTTTTCTTCAACATCCTCTTACTCTCCGTCACTTGTTCTATATGTCACCTTGTAATTGATAACAATGTAATTCACCCTTGTCAATGGAAACTATACTTATTTAACTTTATTATCGAGCAAAGACGTACACCCGTGTAATTTATTCCTATAGAATATCAAGTAATTGGTCATTTCACATACAGTTGCAGATTCTACAGGCACTGAGCTGGTAGGATATAATCGAAAAGCGTCGAACCAGTAAAAATGGGTCAAGATCAGAAGATCTCATCTTGTAGATTTTGGTGTGCGGTACGTTTCTTTGAGGCCTCAAAATTTTAGTTTTTAAGGCCCTAGAACGCTTCGTTTGGGAGTTACTTAACGATATAGATTCAAAACTCCTGACGTGCGTGGCTGGTTGCATTTTACATGAATATTTAGATGCGTTTTATTAATATTATGATTCATTTTACGATTAAAAGCAAAATATGTTCAATCAATACAAGCTTCTCATCAAATGCAAGTGAACCAAATAGTTTTGTTAAAGCTAGAGTACCATATCATCGAGTTCCTTTACACACATGACATGAAAAGAACTAAAACAATGACACACCCTTTATTGGCCAGTAGAATTAAAATCCAATTCGGGAATAATTGCTATAAAAGGTTTTATTGTTTTAATGACTTCATTTGTGGCACAAAATTATCTTTGGTTTTCTCCCTCGGCGGAATTGTACTTGTGTGTTGGGGGGGGGGGGTAAAAATGTACCTCCAAAAGAGATATTTTTCGGTTTTACGGTTATATCTTCTAAAGGACGCATAGTGCCGAAAACATGGTCCTATCAAAAGTTGTAGGGCTCTAAATTCTGCTTAAATTTAAAGATTATTTACATTGTAGGATATTGTGATATACCAGAATATGATAGGTTTTATTTAATGATGTTAGTTATACATGGGGTAGATAAATGGGGATTCAATATGGCGGTATGGGCCTTAGCAACGGCGGCGCAGAGGTTGGCAAGGTCAACAAACTATACACGGGCCCTGATGACGTCAGGACGCCGGCTAGATGGCTGAAGAACCTAAGAGGGAATTGGTGCAAAAACGAATGACTGTCTGAGGTCGCGGCTACTTGGATTTGTAAGAGACGCACGGGTTGGCTATAAAAGATCAGATAGTCTAATGTTGCCGCCGTGTTTTGAAATAATAGAAGGATGGACGCCGACCGAGCCATGAAGGGTTTAAAAATGCATTAAACAGAACATTCTGACTCGGGGTGTCGTAGAGTGAAGATCGTACATTCCGACTCTGGGTGTCGTGGAGTGTAGATCGAACATTCTGACTCTGGGTGCCGTAGCGTAAAGATCGTTTGTAGACAATATAGTGGGAAAGTGAGACTTGTATAGCTTGTTTTCGGACTTTGTCTTGTGAGAGAAGTGATAGTTTGTTTTCGGACTTTGAAATAATTTACCAGAAGTGATTTTCGGAGGACTTGTTCAGATTTTCGGACATTGTAGTTGGACTTCAATAGTCTACATAACCGGTGGGAGAGATTAGGAACCGGGAGCGTCGGACAAGACTAACAGATAGTTTAGGCAGTGTGGACTGGACGTGTCAGCGACGGCGCAAGACCGGAAGAGAGAAGCGGAACTTGGAATTAACAACGGCCAAGTGAGAAGCGACTACGGAGCGTTGGCATGCAAAAACGGTAAAAAAAAATACTGCAGTATAAAAGAGACAATTTATTCAAAAGGGGTCATGACCATCTAATTAATTGTTTTAATTTAAAAGTTAAATAAATTGTTGAATTTTGTTCTTTGGAAAAGAAAAGAGTTTTTTCATTTGTCAATCATAATTTTTAATTAGTTGAGAGCATAATTATTACATTTCAGATTCCACGCCATACTGTATAGTTGGCAGATCAGGTAATCGGCTATCGAGGCGATAGCGAGTATTTGTATCCGGACCCATCGACCCAAGCTAGCTGGATTTTTATATAATTTTGTTAAAATCAGATAGAAAAACTTTGGTAGTAATTCATGTAACCTGTTTCTGGCGCCCAAATCTTAATAAATTCGGAACAGGGCATAATTACAGCCACAATCTTGATAAGACGTGAGAATGGTATATTTCAAAATGGCGCCCAACGTGGGGCATATTTTGTTATAATTTACAACAAAGTGAAGTACGTTTAAAGGAATTATTATAAATTATAACAAATTGATCGAAAAGGAATCTGAAATTTATTGATTGACATATGAAATTAACTGTAATTATAAAAAAAAGCCAAAACCATTTCATTGAGGAGAATTTGATAGTGAGAATTTTAATTTGTATTATAATTTCAAGATGGAGACTAGAAGTAAGACAGCACGTTCCGAAAATGTCGAAATAGATAATGTGGCGGCTAACGGTATGAATCCCGAAGGAGACATGTTACGAGAATTAGTTGAGGTAGAACAGAAAGAAAAGGAAGTAGCGGCAGCTTCAGTAGACAATACGGATTCTAGTAACTTGATAATAATTAAAATGTTAGCTGAAATGAAGGCAGAAATGAATGCCAAATTGGAAGGTATAAAGATAGAAACGACACAGGAATTTAAGAATTTTCGTAAAGCAATATGTGAGGAGATATCGCAGTTACGGACCGATACAGCTAATGAATTTAGTAATATTTATTCAAAAATGGATGCGTTTAATTGTCAAGTAAATCAAATTCAGAAAGAACAAAAGGAATGTTTTAATAAAATTAATTCTGAAGTTGGGGCTTTACAGGAAAATGTTACAGCATTAGCACTTACACAAAACCAACAATGTAAAAAAATGACGAACGCTGAATCGCGTATAGAATATTTAAATGAGATATCGCAACAACATGGCGACAAAATAGAAAATATTGAATTAAAAATAGTTGTTACAGATAGTAAGGTAGAACAACAGATACAAGAGGGGCTGAGGAATATTAAAACTTTGCAGGAATTGGAATCGGAAAAACAGATAGCAAACCTTAAACGCAAGATAGATCAGTTGGAAAATGAAGTCCTAACACGCACGCAGGGAAATGTAATAACTACAGCATCCGCGGTAGTTTTGCCAAGTTATTTAAAATTCCATGGGGATATCAAGGAGCAACCATGGTCTTTCATCTCAAAATTAGAAAGCTACTTTATGATTAATAATATTCCTGACAGGTTAAAATTGCATATGGTCGAGCAGGCAATGTCATCTAAAGCCCATCATTGGTTGACATCATTAATTCCGGAACCAACGAGTTATAAAGAATGGAAGGAGAAATTTTTAAAACGTTACTGGAATGAGAATCATAAATTTGATTTAAAATATAAATTGATGAGTGAAAAATATAGGAAAGGTGGGGCGGAAACCATGTGTGATTTTGCAACACGCAAAATTGCCGCATTCAAGGCTTGCGAAGAAGGGATAGATAATAATGAATTAACTAGAATTATTATTCGTCAATTGCCAGTCAGTATTCAAAATTTGCTATGGAATTCGATACCTGTAGATTATGAAGACTTAGTGGAACGGCTAAGCCTCTTCGATCGGACTTTGAATGGCGAATATGAACGGAATAATAGTAACGGATACCATGATAGCATGAATGGAAAGAATAATGGAACAGGAAAAATAGTTGATAATGATAATCGCCAAGGAAATGATACTTTAGAAGGGAAGGGCGAGTGGGGAAATGATGCCAAGAGAGAATCTAAAAAGACAGGAAATAGTTACTCGCGAAGATCCAAAGATGATAAGAGATACGAACAGATAGAAATTAATGCAATAGAGCAGGAAAACTCCCACTGTTCGAAGTAAATAGGCGGGTTATTTCGAACGATAAGACTGATGAGATGATGGTTATTAGAGAGTTGAATAGCATTGAGGTAGCAGCAGAAGATTTGTTAAGGGAAGATACAGACGAACGGGCGGAAAATAGCACGTGTTTGGTGTTGAAGGGGATGTTTCGGCATATACCGGTAGATATTTTAATTGACACTGGTGCAAATGTTTGTGCGGTATCGGAAGAATTATATAAGCAACTAAAAAAAGAAGGGAATAAGATTGAAGAATTACCTGCTAGAAAATTAAATATTCGTACGGCTAACGGGGGGCGCATCGAAACAAGAAGTCAGCAAATTTGGGTGGAGGTGGAAGTCCAAGGGGTGACGATACAGTTCCTTGCAATAATCATAAAAAATTTGATTCGTCCAATCATTTTGGGGATTGATGGCCTAAAGATGTGTGACGCTAAGGTCGATGTAGGTAACAGGAATATATTGTTACGAACTGACAAAGGGCAACAACATTGTTTGGGGATCAAAGATCAGGAGGGCGAAGATTTGTGTATTTGTGATATTGCGGAACTAATTGAAGAGACCAGGGACCAGATTCACGCAGCAGCCAAGTATGCGGTCGACGAAAATGGAGTAGATGTTAGCCATTCCGTTGAAACGTTAGTTAGCGAATATCAAGACGTTTTTGAAGGTTCAAAGCAGCCCGTAAAAGGATATCAATTTAAAATTGAATTGATGGATGAGGAACCCTTCAATGTAAAGCAATACCCGATCCCACATGTATTTAAAGCCGAAGTACGTAAACAAATAAACACGATGCTGGAGGATGGTATCATAAAAAAATCTATGACACCGTATGTGAGCCCGATAGTAATAGTCCGAAAGAAAGATAATAAAATCCGATTTTGTATCGATGCTAGAAAACTCAATAGCAAAACCATCGCTCGTCATGAAAAACCGCCGAAATTGGAGGAGATGATGTTAAAAATAAAAGGAGCTCGGATATTTACAGGACTAGATTTTACGGCATCATATTGGCAAATTGGATTGCACCCAGAATCCCAAAAATTTGTTAGCTTTGCATTCGAAGGCAATACGTACAGTTTTCAAAGAATGGCTTTCGGATTAAAGAATAGCGGCGCAGCCTTAATTAGTTACTTAGATGATGTGATTCCGGCCGAACTGAAGGAAACAATTCTTATGTATGTCGACGACATTGTGTTATTTTCTAGTAATATGCGCGAGCATTTAAGAAAACTAGAAAAACTATTTAAGATCTTTCGGGCATATAATATGAAATTGAATATTAGGAAATGTCAGTTTGGAAGGAAGAATATAGAATTTATGGGGCACGTCATATCTGATCAAGGAATATCAATACAAGATCGGAAGAGAGAATTAATTAAGAATTTTCCACGACCGCGGAATGTAAGGGAAGTTAGACGATTAATTGGGGTGTGTAATTATTACTCACGATTTTGTAAAGGCTATTCGGAAATTATACACCCAATAATAGAACTGTTAAGAAAGGGGAAGAAATGGGTATGGGACGCCAGATGTCAAGACGCGTTTGAGAAATTGAAAGAACTTTTTGATAAAACATTTATGATTAGCTATCCAAATTTTGATAAAAGAATGTATTTACAAGTAGATAGTAGTGGATTTGCGATGGGAGCTGTACTTTTTCAACTTGATGAAGACAATAAGCAGAAAATAATCGCCCTAGAAAGTCGCGTGTTGACCCCTAGTGAACGACATTTTACTACTAGTGAAAGAGAAGCATTAGGGATTGTGTGGGCTACACAGAAGTTAAGAACAATATTAATTGGACAGCAGTTCACCGTCATTACCGACCATAAAGCTCTAATTTTTCTAATGAGGAGCCATTTAAATAATGACAGATTGTTGAGATGGTCATTATGGCTTCAACAATTTGATTTTGACATCCAATATTGTGAAGGTCGCGAGAATGTTTTACCCGATTATTTGTCAAGAATAAAAATGAAGGAAAGGGAGTATAGTACCGGATCAGAGGTAAACGCTATACAGTTAGTAAAAATACAACCGAAATGGACAAAGGAGGAATTATCGAAGATTCAGAGGGAGGATCCTATGGGAAAACGAATAATTGAGCATTTTTTAGCGGAGGACCACGACCGACGACAGGATGATTCGAAATTTTCAATGTGGAAAATGTACGAGGGGATATTATTACATCGGATTAAGAATCGGGGAACACAGTACCAAATTTGGATACCAGAGGCACATAGACGAGAGCTTATCCGATCTACCCATCAACATTTCGGCCATTTCGGATGTAATAAAATTGAAACTATTCTTCGATCGAAATGTTATTGGAAAGGCATGGGGCGACAAATTCGTAAGCAAATTAGTGAGTGTGACATTTGTCAGAAAACAAAACAGCCCAACAAAAAGTATGAAGGAAGTAGAGAAGCCGTAATACCTATGTCACCTAGGGAAATATACGCCGTAGATCTCTATGGGCCGATGCCGAAATCTAAATTTGGAAATCAATATTTGTTTGTAATAATGGACGTTTTCTCTAAAATAGTGAAATTATATCCCATTCGAAAGGCGAATGCACAGAGTTGCATTATACAATGTCGTAAATTTTTTGAAGAATTCGGTGTACCGAGAAAAATTATCAGTGATTTGGGAACACAATTTACCAGCGGAAAATGGGAACAAGAGATGGGAAAAGTTGGGGTACAAATAGGTTATACTACGGTACGGAATCCACAAGCTAACCCCAGTGAGAGAGTTATGAAAGAAATTTCACGATTATTTAGAGTCTACATTTCGGAATGTCACAACCGATGGATGGAGGCCGTTCCTTTATTAAATTATGTCTTGAATAATGTTCCTCATGGGAGTACGCGAAATACACCAACGGAAATTCATATGGGGAGGACAGGAGAAAGAGATCCGTTTAAGGGAATAGAAATACCTTCAGAAATCAGTGGGATTTCAGAGAACAATAGGAATATGAGCATAATTTATGATAATTTGAAGGAAGCAGCTGCAAGAAGGAAGATGAAGCAGAAGCAATATTTTAAAGGTAGATATAATGCGAATGACGAAGTACTGATCAGAGTACCACAAGTATCGTCGGTAGACAGAAAACTATTTTATAAATTTTTTCCGTTGTATAAAGGACCGTACCGGATTGACAAGGTACTAAGTAAAAACGCTGTAATCTTAAAGGATGAAGATGGTAAACAGATGGGGACATATAATTATAGGAACATTAAGCCGTATAAAAGGGACGATACCCATGATTGAATATTTTGTCCAGGAATAAATCATTGTAAATAGTATCTGTATATAATGGTGTGTAATAGTGTTCGTTGTGTTGTTACATCTATTTTGTTAGAATGTGAAAAAAAAAAATTTCAATTAACATGTGATGGATATAAGACGGAAGTAAATAGCAGGCCATAATCTATACTCAATGAGATGGTTCAAAACTATGTTGGCATATTAACAAAACAAATGTAAATAGTTTAAGGCTGCAAGATACAAGATATGTGTTGTGTAAAGTGCAAAGTGTCAGTGAATATAGCGTAGTGAAGTAAGAAGAAAGTGTTTATTGTAGTCTTGTCATTTAGTTATGTTGTAGCAAACCAAATGACGCTTGGAGAGGGGAAGTTGTGATATACCAGAATATGATAGGTTTTATTTAATGATGTTAGTTATACATGGGGTAGATAAATGGGGATTCAATATGGCGGTATGGGCCTTAGCAACGGCGGCGCAGAGGTTGGCAAGGTCAACAAACTATACACGGGCCCTGATGACGTCAGGACGCCGGCTAGATGGCTGAAGAACCTAAGAGGGAATTGGTGCAAAAACGAATGACTGTCTGAGGTCGCGGCTACTTGGATTTGTAAGAGACGCACGGGTTGGCTATAAAAGATCAGATAGTCTAATGTTGCCGCCGTGTTTTGAAATAATAGAAGGATGGACGCCGACCGAGCCATGAAGGGTTTAAAAATGCATTAAACAGAACATTCTGACTCGGGGTGTCGTAGAGTGAAGATCGTACATTCCGACTCTGGGTGTCGTGGAGTGTAGATCGAACATTCTGACTCTGGGTGCCGTAGCGTAAAGATCGTTTGTAGACAATATAGTGGGAAAGTGAGACTTGTATAGCTTGTTTTCGGACTTTGTCTTGTGAGAGAAGTGATAGTTTGTTTTCGGACTTTGAAATAATTTACCAGAAGTGATTTTCGGAGGACTTGTTCAGATTTTCGGACATTGTAGTTGGACTTCAATAGTCTACATAACCGGTGGGAGAGATTAGGAACCGGGAGCGTCGGACAAGACTAACAGATAGTTTAGGCAGTGTGGACTGGACGTGTCAGCGACGGCGCAAGACCGGAAGAGAGAAGCGGAACTTGGAATTAACAACGGCCAAGTGAGAAGCGACTACGGAGCGTTGGCATGCAAAAACGGTAAAAAAAAATACTGCAGTATAAAAGAGACAATTTATTCAAAAGGGGTCATGACCATCTAATTAATTGTTTTAATTTAAAAGTTAAATAAATTGTTGAATTTTGTTCTTTGGAAAAGAAAAGAGTTTTTTCATTTGTCAATCATAATTTTTAATTAGTTGAAAGCATAATTATTACATTTCAGATTCCACGCCATACTGTATAGTTGGCAGATCAGGTAATCGGCTATCGAGGCGATAGCGAGTATTTGTATCCGGACCCATCGACCCAAGCTAGCTGGATTTTTATATAATTTTGTTAAAATCAGATAGAAAAACTTTGGTAGTAATTCATGTAACCTGTTTCTGGCGCCCAAATCTTAATAAATTCGGAACAGGGCATAATTACAGCCACAATCTTGATAAGACGTGAGAATGGTATATTTCAATATATTAAAAAAAGTAAATCGTTTGATGCTGAATTTAAAGGTGAGAGGTATTACATGACCTGTACTAAAGCGAGAAAATACGTGTTCTTGTAGAACCTTCAGTTAATTTTAAATCGAAGGCATACTGCTCAGCAAGATTATTCGGAGAATAAAAGAGAGTTTAATAAGCTGTCTTTACTATGTAGCTCTTTTCTGACGATCTTAGTTACTTGAAAAAAAAATCTGAGAAAAACCAAACGAATTCTTAGAATTCAAGAAACTGGCATAAAAGTCGAAATAAGAACATAGTGTGTTTACTGTTTACCTATTCGTTTTCTCGGTAGGTGAGGGATGTGAATTTTTCGGAAGCAGTAAAACATGACGGAACCGCTTGAGTATTTACAATTCTTTGCTCTTCTTCGTTTTAAGAAAAGCAGATGTGTTTTCAATACTTCCTGGAAGAGCATATCGTGCTGAATTATTTTTACGTGATTGAGAAAGGAAATGCAAGAACGCAGAAAAGAAACACTGACTAAAATATTTGAGGAAAAAAGTGCGCTGATTGTACTAGTGTGTATATTGTATGCCCTTAATTTAATAATTGTTGCCCAAAATAGTTGTTAATGCGCATTCTTATTAGACATTACGTAAGACAAATCTAAAAATGAGTCTTCTCGAAAATAACTCTGCTCAGTGTACTATGTTATTACTCTGGACGACTAATTTCCTTAGCTATTTTTAAAACAAATTCGTCCTGCTCTGCTTACATGCTTTTGAGAATGTTTAAACAAAGTATCTGTAATATTGTGAATGCACACTGCTGTGGAAAAATCCGCTATGTATTTGTGTAATTGTTTTGAGTTCACCAGTTTTTTGAAACAACGTGTAACTAAGCTGCAAGCTGTTCGCAACAGTTAACGTCATGAGTGGAGGAAAAGAAGCTTCGGTAGTCACGTGTGCAGTTTCAGAACAGCAAATTGTGGCTGTTGTAGTTTCAGTTCTCCACACATTCGACAGCAGCAGTATTGCTGCAGCAGATCACTCGGCATTATTGACTCTCCTTTAAACACCAGAGTCTTTGCGACCGACAGTGGCAGGATTTTCGACACTGGCTTGTCAGCTAGGTCAAATTCACCCGCTATCTGGGGGAGAATTCTAGCGGCCGGCTGCTCTGATCGGTAGTTTTCCCTGGTTTCTCCGATCAACACCAGGCGAATGCCGGAGCAGTACCCAAACAAACGGGCAACGGACCTTTTCTTCCTTTCAAACGGGCGCGATCTTTCCTTCCTATTCCTTGTCCTATCCTCCTCCCTTACACAGACACATACTAACATGAACTACCCCACCACTCATGCCGAGAGACCGGTCGGGAACTTACAGCTCGTCCCGGCTGGGGCGGTGCCCCGCTGGTGGGAGATACCTGGTTGAGGGGAAAACCCCGCTAGCAAACAGGTAGGTTGGCGCCGAATCTTACAATCCGGCGGGGGAAGATAACCGCCACCTCCTGCGATAAAAACATGGAGTAGACTTACGGGACTAATGACCATAGTGGTTGACGCGCCGGGAAACAGCAAATAATCAAATGAAGTAAAATTGATTGTATTTTTTAAGAAATACGTATGAAAATAGCAATGATTGTAGGTACTATTTGAAAGTCTTAACCGATATGACGGTTGTCAAGTCGTCAATATAGCACAGCCAACTTCAGAAGCTGTCAGTTCTCCTTAATGATCGGCTACCGGTCGGCGGATGGGCGTTTTCTAAAAAAATCCAAAATCACGGATCACGGAAACAACCGACAAGAGCAGGCAGTTCCCACAGACAGCCCACAACCCCACAGACAACTCCTCATGTTCAACGCTTCAGACCAATTTCAGGCATCTACTCGCAATAGAACCCACGACCTCCCAGTTATCTGCACGCTCAGACATGATTTATGTACTCAGCACCCCAAATACAAAATTGTTGAGGCCCCTTCTCTGGAACAAATTCATCGAAATTTATCATAAAAAACACTAATTATAATAGAATAACCTTTTATTGAAATAAAAATTAAAATTAACATTGTTTATAGAAATATACACATTAATTATTTAAATATGTTATTTATTATTCTAATTAATTATTTGATATTAAAAATACCGAGATTTTTTGCAGATACCAACGTATTTTGTGATTTTTTTTCAAGTATTTTATTAATGTTTTCTCGCATAAAACCATTTTTGGGCCAATCGAGAACTCACGTCCTCCCAGTCATCTACACGCTTGGGACGGATTGTAGGTACTGCGGAGCCTTCAAATAGAAAATGTGTCCCCTACTCGGGAAAAAAATCTCCTTCAAATTTATCATAAAAACAATAATTATATTAGAATAACATTTTGTAGAAACACAAATGAAAATTACCATTGTTTATAAAATATACATATTATTTATGTAAATAGTACGTTATTAATTATGATTAATTATTTTAAATTAATACACGAAATTATTTTACAGATAAGGATCATCCATAAATTGCGTAACGCTAAAGGGGGGGGAGGGGGATCTGAGGCAGAGTTATGCTGCGTTACCTAGAGATAGAGAAGTGCGTTACAGGGGGGAGAGGGGGTATTAAAAACACTCGAAATTTGCGTTACGTAATATATGGACGGCCTCATCAGAACTTATTTTTTTGATTTTTCGACTGGTTTATGAATGTACTGTCGAGCGCGTCCCGTACTCTCTGACAGTGAGCTCAGCTGGTTTTGCCGTTCCCCTGGCCGCTGACGTCACAGTCAAATACCTGTCATTCGTCTCCCATATGCTCCAGGTGCCTGGCAGTGAAAGGCCAAAAGAGAAGCACTTAACTCTCAGAGGCCCGTTAGCTCAGTTGGTTAGAGCGTCGTGCTAATAACGCGAAGGTCGTGGGTTCGATCCCCCCACGGGCCACTCATTTTAGCCACGCAGATTCTCACGGGAGCCAATCACACGAGGGGAGAAGTACGATGCAAAATATTAGAGAAGAAAACGACTTGTGTGAGCATTGCAAAATAATGAAATACGACTTGTTATGAAGTGAGTTTGTGAACAGTTGGAGTTGGAAGGGAACCAATTTCAGTTACGTTCGGGATTCACGTCTTCTGACACAAGTCCTGAAGGAACTCGTACGGCTAAGAATATAAAAGGAGTGAGAAAATGAAATTATATTAGGCTGTATCGAAAAAAAAATAGAATTCAATGGCTTAGTGAAAAAAAGTTTTCGATGCAAGAACAACATCGGCACCAATAAAACCGTTTTTGAAATGGATTTAAGGATGCCACAAATCCCATAAACACGGATTTTACGTTTACATAAAAAAATATAACAATTAAAATCAAAATTAACTGTCAAAATTAATTACAGTAAAAAATAAAGGACCTATTGTGTAATTTTTCTTTCCCTTCACAAAGCAAAATTTAAACCAAGAAGTAAGTTGAAATATAAGGGAGTGAAGGGCAGAAAAACAAACCCGGTGATGACAAAACACCATTGTAAAAATCTGTCAAGGCAGGAAGCCGTCTGAAGGCATTTGGCACATTTCTTTCCGAGGTGGAAAACGGAGATGAAATCGAGAAGCTGAAAGAGAAAATAAGAGAAAAGAGGAAAATCCCTTCGAAAAACGTAGCTTTAATGGGTTCTCCTTGGAAACATTAGACCATTATTTCTTCCGAGTGAATGAGCAAGGAGAAAGGAACAAGAGAAAATATATGGGTTACTGACGAAACAAGGTAATCTGCGGTTTCTGTTCAAGATGAGCTTCTATTATTGTTACACGTTCGCTAATATATGACGTACTTGGAAAGAAAAGTTTTCCCTCTCCGGAATGTCTAGGAAGAGAAAATCTCAAAATCTGTTTTCCGTGGCATAACATAACTTTCTCTTACACAATATTTATTACTACGAAGTGAACGTACGCATATGAGAAAGTAAAACGAAATATACAAATACGTAATTAACCCTTTCACTACCAATTTTAATTTTAATTTTGTATATCAAGTAAGTCACACAATTCAAAGTAAAAATAAGTCAATTTTTTCAACGTCCTAGGTGCAAACGAACGTAAAATGCAGCATAACTTAGATCGCATTGATCAGCAGCAACGATGGGAAATCGGTACAGTATTTTTGAACACTTATTGACCCTATTACTAGCTACATAACCGAGCGATGTCCCATTCATAGTGAAAGGGTTAATATTTCGGAATATGTTTTATTCATTGTGGATTTCTGCCGTGTCGTCTTTCAGTTTTATTCATAAAAACCTACATAATTTTTATTTCATTTCTTATCTTTCTTAATTTTTATTTAATCCTACTTTTTCACTTTTACTGCTTACATATCGATTACATCATACTCTGTTTTTAGTATACAGATTTTAAACAAGACGAGGAGAAACGAAGAATTTGTAAAATGAGATAAATTACTTCTTGAAGATTGCACGAACTTTCTCAACTCTATCATCTAACTCACAAATTCTATTCTGTTAGTCTAAGTCATTAATAATATTCAAATGAAAAACAATTGTCGTTCCTTATCCTTTAAATTTCTTGCGATTTTTGATAAATTTCAGTTACTTATATAACGAAATGAACTTCCATAAACTTTCTCAAAGAGTTCTATATTTATGACCATTAAATTGAGGCGATCGGCTGTAAATAACGATTTGGCATTTTCAGTGAAGTCGAGATTATTGGCATTTAAGAAAGTGGGAGTAGCTCTCTTAATAAGCCAAGAAAATTCTTCAACTCATTACAGACGACAACAAAAGTTTACTAGTGCGTTTACACCTGAAGAAACGAACATCTTTCAAGTACAGGGCTATCCAATTTAGAAGGGTTTATGGGCCACATATCATATTATAGTTAAGCCGCAGGCCGACCCATAATTTAAGATGGTTCTTACTCTAACTGCTGAGAGTATATTGAAAGAAGTATATATTAGCTACGACTTTTATCCAACATAGTTAATGATTAATGTACATACAACGAGAAAATTAATATATAATGAAATACATATAAGGTGAATTGTGCAAATGTATTGTATTTAGCTGGTGGAATAAAACTTTTCAAAGCAGACGCGGGCAGCACAAAAAGTTCCGACTCGGGGCTTCTAATCTTAACCGCTCGTGACCATCTCGAAAGTTCGTGCTTGACATCACGAATGAACGTCACGTCATTGAATCGAAGCTCTTGACCGAACCTTCGAAGATTCAACCGACAGAAGAAAAAACAGAATCGGAGGAATCGGAGATCCGATTGGACTCGTTCACGCGGCGTGATCCGCCCAGTTTGCTGGGCCAACTACAATTTGCGTACTATCAGTTGCCTACCGCTCTTCTTGCTTGGTGTATGACGCGTGGGAAATAAAATGTCAAGCAATGTTAGGGGTGAGACGTATAATTCTTGGGCGAGTCGACGTTCATGACGTTCATTTGTTGCATGACGCCCATTTGTTTCGCGGCATGTCAAAGCCGTGCCTTCGTAGAGTCACTTCTCTATTTATACACGTACGCATACGAGAGGAGAGAGGGAGATAAAAAGAGAGGGAATAGAGAGGAGAGAGAAAAGAGAGGAGAGAGGGAGAAGAGAGAATGAATGAGAGAGAGAAAAGAGAGAATGAGAGAGAGGAGAGAAGTGAGAGAATGAGAGAGGAGAGAAGAGAGAGGAGAGAGAATGAGAGAGAGGGGAGAAGAAAGAGAATGAGAGAGAGGAGAGAAGTGAGAGAATGAGAGAGAGGAGAGAAGAAAGAGAATGAGAGAGAAGAGAGAGAATGAGAGAGAGGAGAGAAGTGAGAGAATGAGAGAGGAGAGAATGAGAGAGAGGAGAGAAGAGAGAGAATGAGAGAGAGGAGAGAGAATGAATGAGAAAGAGAGAAGAGAGAATAAAGAAAGAAGAGAGAATGAGAAAGAGAGAATAAAGAGAAGAAAGAATGAGAAAGAGAGAATAAAGAGAGAAGAGAGAATGAGAAAGAGAGAATAAAGAGAGAAGAGAGAATAAAGAGAGAAGAGAGAATGAGAAAGAGAGAATAAAGAGAGAAGAGAGAATGAGGGACTGAGAGAGGAGAGAAGAGAGAAACTGAATGAGAGAGAAAGAGAGCGCAAGGAGCGACGCAGAAGTGCCGCGAGTGCATAAAGGCGTGGGAGGGCGGCGTGCGGGCCGAGTCACGTGGCGGCGTCTGCGCATGCGCGACCCTCCGCCCGCGCTCTCGCGCTATTTTCTTCTCGTGCGCGCATCACCGAATCACGGCTGCGCGCTGCGCAATCCGACCACAGATCCCCTACATACAGAGAGTAGCGCATTCCATTGTTCCACCGATCCCGCAATTTTATACCCAGTTGTCAGGAAAATGGAAATAGTGGTGGTAGAAAACTCGGTGTAGACCTAGCTGAGAAGCTATGGTCCGATTAAAATAAGTTTGTGATTGGCAGATGCAAATGGAAGGGAGCGACGTTGACAATTTGCGTACCACTGACCACGTGCGCCCGGGACACGAAAATAAACACTTCAAATTAATACTCATTAAGGTAATGAAATGATACACTCATATTGTATGAAGCCACAGCTTCAGAAGCACAATTGTCAATCGCCAACTTATTTTAATCGGACCATAGCGTCGAAAATCCTGCCGCTGTCGGGAGAGGACCTCCCGGTCAGAGGGCCTGCAGTGACATGAGTTGAAGCACTGAACCATCTCTCCCGGTGCTATTGTAGAGCGGCCTTAGGACCTCTCGCTGAGAGGCCCAGTGGTTGACCGAGACATCAGTTGATGCCCTGAGCCACCTCATGCGGTGCATCCTCCTCGAGGGCGAATAGATGGAAGCTGGCTAGAGTATGTGGCAGCCCGATAAACTAGCACAGGCCAAAGAAAATAGAAAACTAATTAGAAAAAGTCTGTGCCATTCTGTAGCACTAGTAGACATGTATTTATAATTCTTTATCTTTTTACCTCTATTTTTTTATTAATGTTTTCTTGTGCGCAATATTAATATTTACCTATACGTAGCAAATGGCCCCACGGGTTACGTATGTTTTTGCCAGTTATACACACACCAAATATAACGAGTAAAACGTAAATAAAAAGACACCTTCACCACCGTTCACCACACAACAATGCCAGGTCGTGCAGTAGTTTACACACTTTCAATATGGCGACCATGGGCATCATAATGGCGCAGGGATTATGAGTAGCTTTCCTCTCTGTGTAGTATCTATTTCAATATGGCGACCAAGCGCATCATATCGGCGCACGGATTATGAGTAGCTTTCCTCTCTGTGTAGTATCTATTTCAATATGGCGACCAAGCGCATCATATCGGCGCACGGATTATGAGTAGCTTTCCTCTCTGTGTAGTATCTATTTCAATATGGCGACCAAGCGCATCATATCGGCGATCGGATTATGAGTAGCTTTCCTTTGTGTGTAGTATCTATTTCAATATGGCGACCATGCGCATCACATCGGCGCACGGATTATGAGTAGCTTTCCTCTCTGTGTAGTATCTATTTCAATATGGCGACCAAGCGCATCATATCGGCGCACGGATTATGAGTAGCTTTCCTCTCTGTGTAGTATCTATTTCAATATGGCGACCAAGCGCATCATATCGGCGCACGGATTATGAGTAGCTTTCCTCTCTGTGTAGTATCTATTTCAATATGGCGACCAAGCGCATCATATCGGCGCACGGATTATGAGTAGCTTTCCTCTCTGTGTAGTATCTATTTCAATATGGCGACCAAGCGCATCATATCGGCGATCGGATTATGAGTAGCTTTCCTTTGTGTGTAGTATCTATTTCAATATGGCGACCATGCGCATCACATCGGCGCACGGATTATGAGTAGCTTTCCTCTCTGTGTAGTATCTATTTCAATATGGCGACCAAGCGCATCATATCGGCGATCGGATTATGAGTAGCTTTCCTCTCTGTGTAGTATCTATTTCAATATGGCGACCAAGCGCATCATATCGGCGATCGGATTATGAGTAGCTTTCCTTTGTGTGTAGTATCTATTTCAATATGGCGACCATGCGCATCACATCGGCGCACGGATTATGAGTAGCTTTCCTCTCTGTGTAGTATCTATTTCAATATGGCGACCAAGCGCATCATATCGGCGCACGGATTATGAGTAGCTTTCCTCTCTGTGTAGTATCTATTTCAATATGGCGACCAAGCGCATCATATCGGCGCACGGATTATGAGTAGCTTTCCTCTCTGTGTAGTATCTATTTCAATATGGCGACCAAGCGCATCATATCGGCGATCGGATTATGAGTAGCTTTCCTTTGTGTGTAGATCTATTTCAATATGGCGACCATGCGCATCACATCGGCGCACGGATTATGAGTAGCTTTCCTCTCTGTGTAGTATCTATTTCAATATGGCGACCAAGCGCATCATATCGGCGCACGGATTATGAGTAGCTTTCCTCTCTGTGTAGTATCTATTTCAATATGGCGACCAAGCGCATCATATCGGCGCACGGATTATGAGTAGCTTTCCTCTCTGTGTAGTATCTATTTCAATATGGCGACCAAGCGCATCATATCGGCGATCGGATTATGAGTAGCTTTCCTCTCTGTGTAGTATCTATTTCAATATGGCGACCAAGCGCATCATATCGGCGATCGGATTATGAGTAACTTTCCTCTCTGTGTAGTATCTATTTCAATATGGCGACCAAGTGCATCATATCGGCGCACGGATTATGAGTAGCTTTCCTCTCTGTGTAGTATCTATTTCAATATGGCGACCAAGCGCATCATATCGGCGATCGGATTATGAGTAGCTTTCCTCTCTGTGTAGTATCTATTTCAATATGGCGACCAAGCGCATCATATCGGCGCACGGATTATGAGTAGCTTTCCTCTCTGTGTAGTATCTATTTCAATATGGCGACCAAGCGCATCATATCGGCGCACGGATTATGAGTAGCTTTCCTCTCTGTGTAGTATCTATTTCAATATGGCGACCAAGCGCATCATATCGGCGATCGGATTATGAGTAGCTTTCCTCTCTGTGTAGTATCTATTTCAATATGGCGACCAAGCGCATCATATCGGCGCACGGATTATGAGTAGCTTTCCTCTCTGTGTAGTATCTATTTCAATATGGCGACCAAGCGCATCATATCGGCGATCGGATTATGAGTAGCTTTCCTTTGTGTGTAGTATCTATTTCAATATGGCGACCATGCGCATCACATCGGCGCACGGATTATGAGTAGCTTTCCTCTCTGTGTAGTATCTATTTCAATATGGCGACCAAGCGCATCATATCGGCGCACGGATTATGAGTAGCTTTCCTCTCTGTGTAGTATCTATTTCAATATGGCGACCAAGCGCATCATATCGGCGCACGGATTATGAGTAGCTTTCCTCTCTGTGTAGTATCTATTTCAATATGGCGACCAAGCGCATCATATCGGCGATCGGATTATGAGTAGCTTTCCTTTGTGTGTAGTATCTATTTCAATATGGCGACCATGCGCATCACATCGGCGCACGGATTATGAGTAGCTTTCCTCTCTGTGTAGTATCTATTTCAATATGGCGACCAAGCGCATCATATCGGCGCACGGATTATGAGTAGCTTTCCTCTCTGTGTAGTATCTATTTCAATATGGCGACCAAGCGCATCATATCGGCGCACGGATTATGAGTAGCTTTCCTCTCTGTGTAGTATCTATTTCAATATGGCGACCAAGCGCATCATATCGGCGATCGGATTATGAGTAGCTTTCCTCTCTGTGTAGTATCTATTTCAATATGGCGACCAAGCGCATCATATCGGCGATCGGATTATGAGTAACTTTCCTCTCTGTGTAGTATCTATTTCAATATGGCGACCAAGTGCATCATATCGGCGCACGGATTATGAGTAGCTTTCCTCTCTGTGTAGTATCTATTTCAATATGGCGACCAAGCGCATCATATCGGCGATCGGATTATGAGTAGCTTTCCTCTCTGTGTAGTATCTATTTCAATATGGCGACCAAGCGCATCATATCGGCGATCGGATTATGAGTAGCTTTCCTTTGTGTGTAGTATCTATTTCAATATGGCGACCAAGCGCATCATATCGGCGATCGGATTATGAGTAACTTTCCTCTCTGTGTAGTATCTATTTCAATATGGCGACCAAGCGCATCATATCGGCGCACGGATTATGAGTAGCTTTCCTCTCTGTGTAGTATCTATTTCAATATGGCGACCAAGCGCATCATATCGGCGATCGGATTATGAGTAGCTTTCCTTTGTGTGTAGTATCTATTTCAATATGGCGACCATGCGCATCACATCGGCGCACGGATTATGAGTAGCTTTCCTCTCTGTGTAGTATCTATTTCAATATGGCGACCAAGCGCATCATATCGGCGATCGGATTATGAGTAGCTTTCCTTTGTGTGTAGTATCTATTTCAATATGGCGACCATGCGCATCACATCGGCGCACGGATTATGAGTAGCTTTCCTCTCTGTGTAGTATCTATTTCAATATGGCGACCAAGCGCATCATATCGGCGCACGGATTATGAGTAGCTTTCCTCTCTGTGTAGTATCTATTTCAATATGGCGACCAAGCGCATCATATCGGCGCACGGATTATGAGTAGCTTTCCTCTCTGTGTAGTATCTATTTCAATATGGCGACCAAGCGCATCATATCGGCGATCGGATTATGAGTAGCTTTCCTCTCTGTGTAGTATCTATTTCAATATGGCGACCAAGCGCATCATATCGGCGATCGGATTATGAGTAACTTTCCTCTCTGTGTAGTATCTATTTCAATATGGCGACCAAGTGCATCATATCGGCGCACGGATTATGAGTAGCTTTCCTCTCTGTGTAGTATCTATTTCAATATGGCGACCAAGCGCATCATATCGGCGATCGGATTATGAGTAGCTTTCCTCTCTGTGTAGTATCTATTTCAATATGGCGACCAAGCGCATCATATCGGCGCACGGATTATGAGTAGCTTTCCTCTCTGTGTAGTATCTATTTCAATATGGCGACCAAGCGCATCATATCGGCGCACGGATTATGAGTAGCTTTCCTCTCTGTGTAGTATCTATTTCAATATGGCGACCAAGCGCATCATATCGGCGATCGGATTATGAGTAGCTTTCCTTTGTGTGTAGTATCTATTTCAATATGGCGACCATGCGCATCACATCGGCGCACGGATTATGAGTAGCTTTCCTCTCTGTGTAGTATCTATTTCAATATGGCGACCAAGCGCATCATATCGGCGCACGGATTATGAGTAGCTTTCCTCTCTGTGTAGTATCTATTTCAATATGGCGACCAAGCGCATCATATCGGCGCACGGATTATGAGTAGCTTTCCTCTCTGTGTAGTATCTATTTCAATATGGCGACCAAGCGCATCATATCGGCGATCGGATTATGAGTAGCTTTCCTCTCTGTGTAGTATCTATTTCAATATGGCGACCAAGCGCATCATATCGGCGATCGGATTATGAGTAACTTTCCTCTCTGTGTAGTATCTATTTCAATATGGCGACCAAGTGCATCATATCGGCGCACGGATTATGAGTAGCTTTCCTCTCTGTGTAGTATCTATTTCAATATGGCGACCAAGCGCATCATATCGGCGATCGGATTATGAGTAGCTTTCCTCTCTGTGTAGTATCTATTTCAATATGGCGACCAAGCGCATCATATCGGCGATCGGATTATGAGTAGCTTTCCTTTGTGTGTAGTATCTATTTCAATATGGCGACCAAGCGCATCATATCGGCGATCGGATTATGAGTAACTTTCCTCTCTGTGTAGTATCTATTTCAATATGGCGACCAAGCGCATCATATCGGCGCACGGATTATGAGTAGCTTTCCTCTCTGTGTAGTATCTATTTCAATATGGCGACCAAGCGCATCATATCGGCGATCGGATTATGAGTAGCTTTCCTTTGTGTGTAGTATCTATTTCAATATGGCGACCATGCGCATCACATCGGCGCACGGATTATGAGTAGCTTTCCTCTCTGTGTAGTATCTATTTCAATATGGCGACCATGCGCATCATATCGGCGCAGGGATTGTGGGTAGCTTTCCTTCCTGTGTAGTATCTATTCTGTGGTGTTGTCCTCGAGGGCGAACAGCGAGGCGAAGGGGAAGCGTCCTGTGACTCGCGGCGGGCGCAGCAGCGGCTATTTCGCGCGCGCCACCTCAGCGCTCCGCGTGGGCGGAGACGGAATTACATTCGCACGGCTTCTGCGGCGAAGAGCGCCCGTGGCCGCCCTCCAACCGTCACGCTTTGCTGCTCTGTGCCTCCTTGGTCATTCATTTGAAACGAGATACACCTGTTACGTAAGAGTCGCAGGACGTTTGACGGGCCCTGGAGGGTCAGCGCTTCAATTCTATGGTCACGGGGTAAAAGTTCTTACGGTCCGATTAAAATAAGTTGGTGATTGACAGTTGTGCTTCTGAAGCTGTAGCTTCATACAATATGAGGGTACGATTTGGTTACATTAATAAGTATTTATTTCAAATGTTTATTTTCGTGTCCCGGGAGCACGTGCTCAGTGGTGCGCAAACTGTCTTCGTTCCCTTCTATTCGCAATTGTCAATCACCAACTTATTTTAATCGGACCATTAGTCAATTTTTGGCGAAATTGGGTTAAGTACTGAAACTACAAGTTAAGTATCTGTATTTTATTTTAGTAAAACGGCCGAATTCAAATGTTGCCTCGTTAACGACAAAAAGGCGTCGAGAAATATAGCTTGGCTTTGGGAAATATAGGAGACTCCATAATCTAACCCTTGTTTTCTCCAAACTAAGATTTTTGACTTAAGAACGTTTACCCCGTGAACACAGAATTGATGTCTCTGCAGTGATTGAGACGTCCTAGTGTCCCACTGCCGACGGTGTGCCAGGAGTTTTGACCCTGTAGCGTCATGCAGGTTGCAATAATACACAGACGAGAGTGGGATAACGTATTGCTGGTTTATTAATTATTAAATCCACCACCGAATAAATATTATGTACAATCGTTAATGAACGAAATAAATCGACCCCACTACTAGGATTGATATAAATTCTGCGGATACCACAGCTCTATTTAACTATCGAATGAACCTGATCGTGTGAAACATCGCAGAATTCCTACATGCCTCCTCACTCCAGTCTCACTGCCTCACGACAAAAACATTGCCGGCCCTAGCCTCCGCACTCGCGGTCTGCACCCCCTCCGGGCGGCTGCCTCCTAACTGCACAAGTCGACTGCCTGAAGCGAATAAGGGCCGGTGGAGCGTCGCAGCGCCCTTTTCACTCTGGGCTTTCCTGACCACGTCACATCCTGTCGGCGAGCGCGTGGTCCTGAGCGTCTCTCCTACGTCACACGGCCGCTCTGTTGTCACATCTATGTTTGTGCACCACGCTACAACACTAACTACTTAGATAGGTGGAATTCAGCTGCTGTCTGGATCAGTGGCGTAGCCGTAGGGGGGGGCGGGGGGCGGCGCGCCCCGGGTGACACCATTCTAGGGGTGACACGAATTAAAATATTTTATAGTTAGAATTATATAGTTTAAATAATTTACTTTAAAAAATTATATATTAATAGTTTTCTTAGTTTTAGTAGTTTGAAAATTTTATTGTTTGAATTATATAATTTTTATGGTTTAGTTAAAAATTATTTGTATTAGTTTAATTAGTATACATTTAAATCATAAGCATAAATTATGATTTAATTGCAATTATATTGCAATTATTCTTAATTACATAGAATTTTTAATATATTATAAATAACTATCATGTGCGAATATATTTGTATTTTTAATAAAATAATGTACAATCAATGCAGCAATGGATATTTTATATTTAATTTATGGGGGGTGAGGCCATTAGCTTTGCCCCAGGTGGCACCAACAGAAGCTGCTCCACAGACCTGGATTGATTGATTGATTGTTCGTTCGTGATTCCGGGCGCGTCAACCACTTAGGTCATTAGTCCCGTAAGTGCACTGCGTGTTTTTTCTCGGGAGGTGGCGATGATCTTTTCCCTGCTGGATAGCGAGATTCGGCGCCGACCTACCGTCGACTAGCACGGTTTTCCCCTCAACCAGGTATCACCCACCAGCAGGGCACCGCCCCAGCCAGAACAAACTGTAAGCTTACGACCGGTCTCCCGATATTTGTGGTAGTATAAATGCCCCTATAATGCACCAACAGTAAAAATCGTCCAAATAAACACTAATTTGCACTAATTTATTAATCTACATAGCATCCAATTCTAACCAAATGTAAAGAATTTTCACTTTGCTATGCCCTGAAGCAACAGACAACAATATGCTAAATCCTCCCCCTAGTAATAACTGGTATAATAAATGTGTGTCTCAAATTCTCTAAAGTAAAAAATAAATAAAATAAATTTCAGAAGTATTTTGAAGGAAGAATTTCCCTGTGCGTATTCACGTGGACACGAACCTTGACATACTCCGTGTCTGACGTCAGTGATATGTAACATCTCTGAAGACATCGCGCACCTAATGACGCAGTATGTTGTCTCGAAATGTCTTCGCGCCGGTGACGATGGCATAACGGTTAGAGTATTGTACTATTATACCCAAGTTCACGGGTTCGATCCCGGTCGACGCCGTGGATTTATAAGGGCGAAAAAATCCTTCGTACGCCTTCCTTCGGAGGGGAAGTAAAGCCGACTGTCCCATGTTGTAGATTTAGTTGCATGTTAAAGATCCTCAAGCCTAAATGACGCCTCTGAGCAAAATTGAAATCGCCTGTTTCGTTGTCCAAGTAATACGATCTTTCTCCGCTAGTTGGTGAAAGGAGCGTAGCGAAATTTGCGTGGTCAGACGGAAGAGAAGGCCTCATGGCCTGAGTCTCGCCACGTAAAATAAGGCTTCAATTCGACAGAGGAACTTCTACAACGTGGTTCCGCTGAACCCGAATTCTGCTAGGCACTGGGTAAGGACATTTGAAATTTCTGCACCAGAAGAAATTTTCAGAAAACTAAGTTGAAAAACGTTTAAAAAGGTAATTTAAACGTCCAAAATTCTGTATTTAAAAAACAGCGAAAAGCGACAACGTAACTATAGTTCGAATGTGCTAATGAGTTTTAACAACTATATTCTTTTATTATTACATTTCAAAGTGTTTAATACTCAGTCGATTTTTACTAAGCAGATGAAATGAATGTTGTTTTTTTTTATTTCTGCTAGTCGTGCGCCGGAAAACGGCGAATTTTCGACAGAAAAGTCTTATTGGTGGGCCCTGTGACGAAAAAGTGGATAAATCTTGTTTTTAATTCTCTATTTTTAAATATTTTTCAAAGAAAGTAAAGGTTCAAAGAACTGGTAAAATAAGAACAGTGTTCTTTCTCTAACCTTGAGAAACGAACTTTAAAAGAATGTGCAGAATATAAACGAATGAAATTCTCTTGGCGCTGTGCGATCTTCTTGTTTACTTTGAGATACAGTGATAATAAATTTAGTAGATAAAATAATAATCAAACCAAAATCTCGAATCAAACCAAATAGTGTCTTTTTTTAAGAGTTATGATTATACTAAGATGGAGATAACAAAAGTGATCAATCAATTTCGTTTATCAAGTTTACTAAATCTTCTAATGTACGCATGATTTTAAAATAACCTTAATTAATTTTCTTTAGCTGTCTTATGCAATGTAATCAGCAAACTCGACACGATCGATATTTAGATGAGATTATCAGGTTAATCTGAGAGGAAAATGAAAGTAATATTTGCGAAGAAAAACTCGCTCTGAATGTAGGTATCTCGCGACTTCGACAGGAATTTTCGGAATATAAGGAAATGAATATAGTATGTTATGCAACTAGTTTATAACGTTGACCTATACTAGCTGAATCCTTGATATAACATCACACAAAGTCTAAAGATGTATAAAGAGTCAGAACAGACAAGATGCTTGATGACCAGTGATGTACACATACACACACACTCACTAATCTTTGCATTTAAAGACGATCATTCTTCGAATTAAAAATCTTTGCTTCGCCAACTAAAAATCATCGCTTCATCAGAATCTTAACCAATTACTTTCGATAGATCGATTCCAACTTGCAAAATAAAACAAACAAAATCAACCGCAATTGTATTGATTTGGTCGTGTTAATCACGTAATGAAAAACTGTCTTCTGGTAACCGTTCTTTCTATTAATTTTAATGTTGTAAAATTTTGTGTTTTGACATAAAAACGGGTATTTGGCAGAAATAGTATTTGGCATAATGAAAAATATTTTTTTCTTTTATTTAACGAAAAAAAAAAGGAAATTCGTTTGAGTAGAACACACAAATTTCTCTCTTAGCTAAAACTCTTAGTGTTTTAAATATGTAGTTTGCATGAGTACATGTTCATGTACAGATGATGTAGAAATACAATAAAACAACATTATAAAAAACGAGTTGCGTTGCCACCTAAGCGTATCCTGTTTTATACATAGAGATTAATTAATTAATTATTTAAAAAAATAACCCATGGTGACATAGATAGTCTAGTGGCTAAGATCGTGGACCGACTCAGCACCTCGGTCCGAAGGGTGGCGGGTTCGAGTCCCGCCTTGGGCATGGTCGTTTGTCCTTTGCTTCTCATGTATATGTTATCTCGCATTCTGTTTGATTCATTGATTGTTAATGATTCCTGGCGCGTCAACGACTGAGATCATTAGATACGTAAGTGTAGTGAATGTCTTTTTGTTTGGAGGTGGTGGTGATCTCCCGCTTCCGAGATCCGGCGCCGACCTACCGTCGACTAGTCGGGTTTTCTCCAACCAGGTATCTCCCACCAACTGGGGAACCGCCCCAGCCGGGACAAGCTGTAAGCTCCCGACCGGTCTCCCGGTATGTGTGGTAGTGTACTGCATGTTAGTGTAAGTGTGTGTGTGTAAGAGGAGAGGATAAGACAAGGAAGAGGAAGGAAAGATCGCGTGCGGTCCGTAGCCCGTTTGTTAGGTTACTGCTCCGGCATTCGCCTGGTGTTGATCGGACAAACGACGGGAAACTACCGATCAGAGCTGGCCGCTAGAATTCTCCTCCAGACAGCGACTGAAGTCGACCTAGCTGACAAGCTAGTGTCGAAAACCTTGCCATCGTCTGCACTAGAACTTATGGCCTCCCGGTCAGAGGCACTGCAGTGACATCTGTTGATGTCAGTTAAATAGACGGAAAGGTAGAATCATGAGGAGAGAGAGAGCGATGGTGAAAGTTGAGAGAACGCAAACACGGCATACAGGCAGAGCCATTGTATCCACTAGGCTGAGTAAGCTGCAGCCTAGGGCCCGGAACTTTAAGGAAGCCCACCCATTTGTAGAATTTTTTCTCAATTTTTTAGGATTTTAATCGTAACACGATTTACAAGCAAATGTTGTAAACTTTACACAAATTTTCTGTTTTAAATAAATACACATAAAGTATATTAATGTACTTATATTTTTTATTCTAACATAGACTGATGCACTTAAAAAAAGTACTTTTAATAAAGTACGTTTCTCAATGAAGGCCCTTTCATTTGGAAGAAAATCTGAAGTGTGCATTGGACTGGTCAAAAGCACCCAGAAAAATATAATTTTATGTCTTTATTGCCTCTAAGAGTTGCCCACATCGTTTGAACAAAGCATTGCTTGTCATATTGTTTTAAAAACAATATATTATTTTTGTTAATTATTGTACTTTATATTTCAAATTTAATATATTATTACTTAAAATGTATGCACCATATTATTATTATTTAATAATAATATTTATTATTTAATAATAATATTTATTATATTATTATTTAATAATAATATTTAGTAATAAAATAAATATTCAAAGTCACAATTATATTGGGATGTACATTAATTATCCTAGAGCCCATTACATTTTACAGCCTAGGGCCCAAATGCATGTTACAACGGCCCTGCATACAGGCCGCCTTTAACACATTTTTTCAATTTTCCCCTCTCCAGTTACCCTGGAGAGGCGGGAATTGATTCATATTCAAGGAATACACCGGTTAGGCTTATGCAGTAGGGAGCGGGCCTATCTTACGCATACTACTTATACAGGCTGTCCGGGGAGGAATCGTAGAAACTTCGAAGAAAAGCTCTTAAGACTATTCTAACCATATTTTGTCTAATAGACTACGTGGATATTCCGAATGGTTCAGCCGCAATGAGCACTCAAAAGTTGGTTTGAGAAATTGATTTCTAGGCAAAAATTTGTATTATGGAAGCAAAGAAACACTCCATAAACATGTAATTGTTTATTATTTACAAAAGAAATGGATATATTTGCTCAGAAAGAAAAATTAAGCGAGAAATAAAAAAGCAGTCGAATTGTGTAAATTGTGTGCTTTTTTATTTCTCACTTAATTTTTCTTTCTGAACAAATATATTCATTTCTTGTGTTAGTAATAAACAATTTATGTTTCTGGAATGTTTCTATGCTTCCATAATACAAATTTTTGCCTAAAAAACATTTTTTCAAACCAACTTTTGAGTGCTCATTGCAGCTGAACCATTCGGAATATCCACGTAGTCTATTAGACAAAATATGCTTAGAATTGTCTTAAGAGCTTATTTTCGAAGTTTCGACGTTTCCTCCCCGGATATCCTGTATACTATCGTAGATACTAACTACTACAAGTGCCGGTTTGGGCATTGGCTAGTTTTATACAGTTATTTTTATTGTTTTTAGAGAGTTCTTTTGGCATTGGTCATATTTTTTTCTTTTCTTTGTTTTCTGCATTCATTCTGGTCACATAACAGGTCACAGAGAGGCCGCAGATGTGTACTTTTAACCCTCCGGCGGGCGCGTAGCGGCACTCTATGCCGCATTCTTACATTTTTATTGATTTCATGTAAATATGTCGCACTATTGAGCTCATAGGTATTCTCCATTCTTCAACCGGAAGACACTCAAATGACGATTTTAGACACAGCCGATCGACCGTTATTCATTAGTAATTCAAACTCTGGAACGGTTGCGGCACTCCGTACCGCACGCGCTTTGTCATGTAAGTATAACATTTGCGTATTTTATCCATTAGAATTCTTACTGTTGCTTTCTTATTGAGCTTTGTGTCACAGATTTTGGAGTACTAAATACTAATTCAAATTTAAATGCGTTGTTTCCGAAGAACCGTTAGAAGGCACGCTGCACCGTATTCATTCCCCGACATGTAACACGTACTAAGACACGGAGGGAGCGAGTGCTGGATCAAATTTTTAATAATATAGTTATTTCGTTTGGAATTTAGTTAGTTATTATGAAATAAAATGTATGAAAACATAAATAAAGAATATTTCCTTCACATTCCCTAACAAAAGTAATAACTACTGGCGTGAAAATCGAAGATGATAAATGCGGGACGGAGTGCCGCATGCGCCCGCTGGTGGGAAATGATGGGACGCGCCCGCCTGAGGGTTAACACATTTTTTTCCGATTTCCCCCCCCCACACACACACACACGAATTACCCTGGCGGGGCGGGAATTTATTCAAATTAATTGGCTTGCACTTGAGCTCCAGCCGACTTAGGTTATGGAGCGATGGAAAGGCGGGTATCTTAAATAAACTAACTTAATACTAACCTAAAACTATTATATAGCTGGCCGCTTTGGGCCTAGCCTAGTTTTTGTACAGACTATTTCACTTATGTCTGTCCGCGTCGTAAGTAGCCAATGGTAAGCCTGGATATATTCAAATTAAACCAATCCCAGATGTTTATCGCCATCAGCTTGTTTACCTTTTTTATCGCTGTAAAACCTTTGTTTACTTTATTAAGATAACGATAGCAATTGTTTCACCTCCAAAATAGCTTGTGTGCATCAATATGTGTCGTTTTGGTTATGTTTAAAACTCTAAAATAGAATCTATTATTAAAAATTCAGTGCCGAAAAACAGCGAAAAGAACAGAGAAAGCGTGTGGAAGCAATTTCAAGAATATTGTGAATAAAGAAAATACAAATGGACAGCACAAACTACAAATGAGGAATTTACACATATTTTATGTAATTAATATACGAAATTAGATGGTGAAGAGTACAAAGAATATGCTATCAAAACAATGTGGAACATTACATCAAAAATTATTCAGGAAAATACTTTAATGAGTGCATACGTGTGTTCAATCCATTCGAATCGACGAATTCCGCTGCTAATTCATCTTGTACATCTTCCATTTCAAATAGTTCCACGGAAGGGCAAGACTTGGAAAACAACTTCCTACAACTATAATGATTGTGCTTGTAATAAATGTTCTTTTAAGTAGCCTTGTTATTATTGTTTTTCGAAAGTTTTATTACCATAAAATTCAAACATATTTGAAATCATTTTCTGCATTAAACTGTTATTCAAATGTTACTTGATTATAAGTTATTCCAGGAGGCAGTGATAAGTCGGAGCTGAATGAAATGTTTTCATTTTTCGGTTGTAATTTTGAGTAATATTTTCCTTTTTCATAATTCCTGTGATTTAAAATATCCTTTCAAATCATGTAATGTGTTTATTCGTGAAATAGTCACACTAAATATCACTCGAAGTGCTGTGCTAGCCGGTAAATTCACGACTCGCCACGCGAGTCGTGAATTTACCGGCTAGCACAGCACTTCTCGTGATATTACTTATGATAATAATTTCGGTTTAATAGGTCTTTTTAGGGTTAACACACATCCGCGGCCTCTCTGTGACCTGTTATGTGACCAGAGAGCTGAGCCAATGAGGCGGGGCGGTTGGCGGTCCCTCGTTCGCCAACGGCACAAGGCCTCGCGCTGCGGTTGGTCAGGGCTTGCGTAACCGTCACAGCACTTTGTCGGTTACGCAACTCCCCAACCGTCTCTCAGTTTTTCCTCGAACGTAAAACTTGAGTTATTATTCACGTGATAACGGCCGCTCAGTTTTAAGAAAATATTTAAAATATATATATTAATATATATATATAATATATATATATAATTATATATAATATTAAAAAAATATTTAATACGCCTGTAACAAGTAATGTACTTCAGCTTCCGGGTCAATGACCCCCATCTCGATCAGGTTTTTGTCCAGTTTCCCTGATCCATAGAGCAAATGCTGAGATGGCCCCTTGTTTTGCTTCTGGACGTAAATGTAGCTTCACTGTGCGCACGTTTTGTTGAGCACTCCTTTTGCTTGTAGTTCATTTACAGTTGAAATTGATTTTCTATAACTCGGGAAAAAACATTTTTCAAATATCTTTATTTTTCTAAAATAATTATTTTCTAAATTAATTTTTTCGTTTTCGTTTTTTTTTTTTTTAAATAAAATTCTGGCCCTCAAGAAAATGTGCGCAGATAAATTTCTTTCCCCACACGTCATATACAGTTTTTACTGTTTTTTGACTAAATAAATAAATAAAATAAATAAAATAAAATAAAAATAAAGACGTTCTTTACGTAATCTAGTCGAAGTGGCGCCACCTTGACTTCAGAATTGTAGTTCTTTTTAAGTTCTTTGAAGGTCCAATAATATTTAGGCAGACACACTGTAACGTCGTACTCTGCCAACACTTTTTCTTGTTGCATCTGCCGTAACAATTACTGTAGCTAATTATTTTTTTAAAAGTAGTAACACTTCAATTCTCATTTTATTTTAGTTTTATTTTAAATTTCTTGTACAATTTACTTCCATATATTGTACCTTCTCACTTTGTACAATTAGAACTTACTCATTTCTTTAGAGGAACACGTTTTACGTTCAATTCTCTCTCTATATGTCATCAATCTATCGGTTGCTAACCTAATTCTCTAACAGGCTAGGTACACCATGTGTTTCTTTTTTACCAATAACGATGTAAAAAAATGTAAATAAACATTGGAATTGTACGAAACGTTACAACACATATAACAACTTTTATTAAACAAACTTTAATAATAATAAACTTCAATAATTAATAAAAATTGTTATATGTGTCTGCGTAAACATTATTGGACCTTCAAAGAACTTAAAATCACTTTTTGAAAAAGCAGTCGTCAAATAATTTAATTTGGAATTACTCTGTGCAAAGAAGAATTGTAGTTCGTTGTTGGAAGACTAATAAATATTTCTGTACTCCTGCATGAAAAGCTGTGCTTACTGTCGTCGTTTATTGATTGGAAATATTACTTTGACGTACCGTACGGCGAAAGAGACTTTACTACACGCGGATGGGAATTCAAGGCCCTTTAAAACAATTGCCTTCTGTGAATGTGAAACAAAACAGTTGGGCGACATGAATGAACATGGTTGCCGCTTTACACATTGAGAAATATCCCGAGGAGATTTACTTTTCAGTTTCCTTGCATTCGTTGTAAATGCTAACGTACGCAACTCCTACTAAAAGTGTCTTGACGTAATTATTTCAAAATGGTGGACTCACCTTCTATCGTCACCTTCTACCTCTACATGTCATTCAAACGCCAAAGACTCACTTTGTGTACTAGTTATGAAAATAACTCTTTTAGAGTGAATTCGGAGATTTTTTGAACCCACTGAAGTTCTTTTCAAAACTTGAAGACACCAAAGAGGATCTGGAAAGTTAGTGGAGTTCTCATTTCCTAACATCAGATCTCATATTGACGGCCCAAACTTGGCCCACACACAGTCATGGACGTTGGTTACACACAGTCATGGACGATATTTTTTTTACTCGGGAGTTAATAATTTCATATCAATTTTTAAAAACTCTTTGCTATTCATAATTGAATTTAATATGTATATGAGTTAGAACAGAGATCTCGGAGCTCAAGGAACCATGTATTGTATTTCTGCCCATAGAATAGTTCGTCAAACAGTTTTAAACTCATTTTGAATTAGCTCTCTGGCTAGGGTCGAAAATCCTATCACGGTCGGGATTTGAACCTGGGAACTAGCTCTCTAGCTAGTGTCGAAAATTCTGCCACGGTCCGGATTCGAACCTAGGACCAACCTCTGTAGCTAGTGTCGAAAATTCTGCCGCCGTTCGGATTCGAACCTAGGACCTAGCCCTCTAGCTAGTGTTAAAAATCTTGTCACGGTTGGGGTTGGAACCTAGGAACTATCTCTTTAACTCTGTCGAAAATTCTGTCGCGGTCGGAATTTGAACCTAGGAACTAGCTCTCTAACTAGTGTCGAAAATTCAGCCTCGGTAGAGATTCGAACCTAGGACTTAGCTCTGTGGTTAGTGTCGAAAATTCTGCCACGGTCGGGATTCAAACCTAAGACCAACCTCTCTAGCTAGTGTCGAAAATTCTGTCACCGTCGAGATTCGATCCTAGGACCTAGCCCTCTAGCTAGTGTTGAAAATCATGTCACGGTCGGGATTTGAACCTAAGAACTAGCTCTCTAGCTAGTGTTAAAAATCTTGTCACGGTCGGGATTCGAACCTAGGAACTATGTCATTAGCTTGTGTCGAATATTCTGTCGCGGTCGAGATTTGAACCTAGGAACTAGCTCTCTCGCTAGTGTCGAAAATTCAGCCTCTGTCGGGATTCGAACCTAGAACTTAGCTCTATAGCTAGTGTCGAAAATTCTTCCACTGTCGGGACTCGAACCTGGGACCTAGACCAAGACCTAGACAAAATATGCTTAGAATTGTCTTAAGAGCTTATTTTCGAAGTTTCGACGTTTCCTCCCCGGACACCCTGAATATTATATTCATTTTTGTACATAGAGAGATTCTATATTACAATTATTATTAATAACAACGCTGTATACTGATAGACTGCGCTGTCTGTCGTATGTTCGTTTGCTCTGTCGAGGCGCAAGTGGCATGAAGACGCAGGCGGCGAGCCCCTGCCACGCCCCCCAAGGCCAAGGCCCCGTCATCGACCAAGGCCGCCTGCAGCGCGAGCTAATCCCCCTCGCTATGGAAGCCTTTCGCTCGCCACACATCGACCCAACACACACACGCGCACGCGCACGCGCGCGCACGCGAACTGGGTAATCCGCTAAGGCGCAGGCGATGCAATCAGCCCGTGTTACATGTCCGGTCCTCGCTGCTTCCTGTTACGAAGGGAGGCTGTCGCTAAAACGAAATTTCTTCTACAACTTCTTCTTCTCCTCCTTCGTCTTCTTTTTCTCCTTTTTCTTTTTCTTCTTCTCCTTCTTCTCTTTCCTCTTCTTCTTCTTCTCCTCATTTTTCTTCTTCTCCTTTTTCTTCTTCTTCATCTCCTCCTTTTTCTTCTTCTTCTTCTTCTTCTTCTTCTTCTCATTCTTCTGCCTTTTATTCTTCTTCTTCTCCTTCTTCTGCCTTTATTCTTCTTCTCCTTTTTCTTCTTTTTTTCTTCTTCTCCTTCTTCTTCTCTTTCTTCTTCTCCTTCTTCTTCTCCTCCTCCTCCTCCTCCTTATTTCATGTAATGAAGCTTTTTCCTTGGGAATAATTTTGGGAATTACTCTTCTAATCACAATTGTAAAAATAGTACATTTTTATGTCGAAAAGAAATGTTGTGTAAAAACTTGGTTGTGGTAGTACGGACTTCTGCTAATAAATGTAATAAATGAAAGTAAGGTGCAGGCAATGCAATCAGCCCGTGTTGCATGTCCGTTCCTCATCGCTTCCTATTACGAAGGGAGGCTGTCTCTAAAACGAAATTTCTTCTTCAACCTCTATTTCCCTTTTCTGTAATAAAACTTTTCTTTATTTCATTTTGGAAAGTACTGTCCGTGTTACTGTTGTCTAAATAATGCATTTTTAATGTCCAAAGAACATTATGTTTAGAAATTTGGTCGTGTTATTGGTAGTAAATACTTCATATTAATAAATGCAGGTATTAATGCTTTCTACGAAATTTACAGTACAGCTTCTTCTTCTTCTTCTTGTTCTTCTTACATTACTACTGCTATACATAATGGGATTACCACGACATGTGACTACTAAAAACAACTAGTGGTTCTACAAAATGTCACAGACTTTTCCGTGTTAGTCTTCTGTTTCCTTGGGTCTGGGCTAGCTATTCGGAATTGCTACGAGTTCAATAATTTTTTATAACTACTTCTTCATTCTTTAGTCAACGATTGGATTATATCTCCTTTTCTTCACTGTTTATAGCGAGAAGTTGGGGGAAAATATACCCCGAAACGTCGTTATTTAAACTTTCAGATTTGTACATGAAAATCTGAATAAAAACATTTTTGTCTGTTGTGAATAATCTGTGGCCAGATTAATTTAATAATACAGACTAGTTAAACAGACAATTTTCTTACGGAAGTGCTATCATATTATTTACTTATTTTATAATCGCCTCGACATTAGGCGTGCCACAGAAACAATTCCTACTTTCCTTGTGTTGTTTTTTCATACCAACCGTAAGCACGCCTAAGTGGATGAGATTATAGAACAAGTAAATAATACTAGAGACCGGATTTTTATGTAATTACGTATCTTTTGTTTGCCTACTTACCGTTCTCAAAATTGTAATCTTGACGAATCATCGCTCTCCTAACACAATATCCAATTTTTTGTTACATATTTTTACTTATTTAGTGCTACATTACATATTTTACATATTTTGCTGTTTTCACAACAGATTTTCTTATTCTGTCAATTTTGTTCAATTTTTATTCATATATTTTATGAAAAGAAGTATTTTTAAAAAAATCAGCATCTTCCCCTACATTATTGGTGAAATCTAGATGTCAAAAGTGTCACTGCCACCGAGTTTTGTGACCTGTAACCTTATTTTCCATGAATAATTTGCGAAGTCCTGAACTACAATAGATGAAGCTTTTACTACTGAGGAGAAAGTTGTATGATGCAAAGTGTGCATCAAGTTGTGCTCTCCAAAATGTTTTTAAAACATTTGTATTAATTTTAAAATTTATTTAGGACATTTTATCAAACTGTAATTTCGTTCTATGTAATTTGTTTTTTTATTAGAGAATTTTAATATTACATATTATATCCGATTTTACATATTTCTTACATAGTCTTACTGTTTTTATTACATATTTATGTTCATATTTTGACGTTTAATACTACATGTTTTTCCGGTCTCTAATGATAACAAAAGCAGGTTCCGTTTCGACGCCTCTTCGCTGCGACAAGGTCGGTTCCGTGAGTCGTTTGTTTGCGGTTCACACCGCCCTGATCCTACCACGTCTCCCGCCCCCACTTCATTTCCCTCTCCAGCGGAGATCGATGGCGAACGACCCTGGCGAGAAGGTCGCCGTGCGAATCGAGAGCGAGCAGCTATATCGAGAACTCCTTATCACCACGCGACGCGCAAGCCTTGAGGCGCTGATACCGCACGTGGCACTTTGTTAATTAATTGGTTGATTGCTAGTTATTTCGGGCGCGTCAACTACGGAGATGGTGAGTCCCGTAAGTGTGGTGCATGCTTTGGTGGTGTTGATCTTCCCCCGCTGGATGGCGAGATCCGACCTACCGTCGTTGTTGATTGATTGCTTGATTGCTAGTGATTTCGGGCGCGTCAACTAACGAGGTCGCGAGTCCTGTAAGTGTAGTGCATGTTTTATGGCGGTGATCTTACCCCGCTGGATGGCGAGATCCGACGCCGACCTACCGTCGTTGTTGATTGATTGTTTGATTGCTAGTGATTTCGGGCGCGTCAACTAATGAAGTCCTTTAGTCCCGTACAGGTAGTGCATGTTTTTTCATTGAGAGGGGGCGGTAATCTTGCATGTGGAATGCGGGATCTAGATGGCGAGATCCGGTGCGGACCTACCGTCGGCTAACGGGGTTTTCTCAACCAGGTATCTCCCACCAGCGGGCCACCGGCCCAGCCGGGACAAGCTCTAAGATCCCGACATATGTGGTAGTGTAGTGCGTGTTAGTGTAAGTATGTGTGTGTGTGTAAGGGGAGAGGATAGGACAAGGAAGAGGAAGGAAAGATCGCCCACGGTCTGTGGGCCATTTGTTAGGGTACTGCTCCGGCATTCGTCTGGTTTCGATGCGAGAAACCACGGAAAACTACCGATCAGAGCAGCCGGCCATTAGAATTGTCTTCTAGACAGTGACTGAATTCGGCCTAGCTCTGTAGCTAGTGTCGAAAATCCCGCCACCGTCGGGACTCGAACAAAGGACCTCCCGACCATAGGCATTGCAGTGACATCAGTTAATGCCCTGAGCCACATCTCCAGGTGTTTTATGTTTTTATTAATTGATGGGGGCTACACGCTTGCGCCTGAAACAAGAAATACGCCAATTACATTTCTGGGGCCCCTTTCAGATTTGGCGATATGTTCTGGTATAAATGACAACATATTCGGAAAAGGACAAGAAGAATTTTATTTCAATACGTTTGACAGTACTCCTTTACTAAGTTTGAAGACTCCTTTACTAAGACATGCATAGTCACTATCTCCTAGTTTCTTAGTCACTATCTCCGTGGTTTCTAGCCTTGAAAACGTAGCAATAAACATTAGGCTAATTACTCTTTGCACGGTCCTCTAACACTTTCATTTAAACTCAATTAACTTTACACGCAATTTACTTGTATAGTAATTAATAAAACGAATGGATAAAGAGATGTGTAATTGCGTGTGATTGAGTGTTCTATTCAAGGAAAGAAGCGGCAATGGAAGCGAGTTTTCTTATTGACCGCGAGTGGAATTGTACCCCTTTATCTACATGTTATGTTCAATGTTTTTTCGTTTGCATTTAAGAATAATTTTGTAAATTTTGAGAAATTCAAGCAAATCTTTACCCTTCAAGGCATACATATGATAACGTCATATTGTTCCTGCAAAATACCTATTTTAGTGGGCCTTTCATTATGCTTGTTTGCAAGAAATGACTGCAAATGGAAGATATTAAACATATTCCGGGTGAAATATTAGAAGCTGACAAAGCCATGAAAACATTACTTCCCAAGAAAAATTAAGACAGGTATGAGAGAGAACAAAAAATGTATAATACTGGAAAGTAACAAAAGTGACTCACTTCTGACTCAGTTTTGCTGACGTACTTTTTAGAACGGGTAAACACAACTGACGTTTAGATTTGTAATATGCTAAGACCAAATGTTTTACATGTAAAACATTTAATTTACTCATGATAAACAATTTATATTTTATTAGTCAGCTACTGTCACACCAACGTTTACGTCAAAAATTTTCTTTTATTTATTCATCGTTTGTATGTGGTTTATAGAGGTACGTAATCTGTCATGTATATTTTTGTTCATGTTTTATAGTCGCCTGGAAATACTTTGGTGACGTCTGTCTTAAGGTCACTTAAACGATTAATATCTTTTTATGTATTCTGATTGGTAGTTGTGAAGTTTCAATTCCACGCTTGCCATTAACATAGTGAAAATCAACGCTTTTTCATGGAATTGAAAAGCTTATTTTGGTAAGTTAACGAACAAATGAATATGTCATACCACTAGCAGAATGAAATTATAATTTTAATAATGCGATTCATAAATACATTTCATTTTTTGTTGAACCATTCACCCTTGAAAATACATTTGAAGTACATAATACATTATGAAAATACATTTGTTGAGTTGCCAGATCGCTTCATGAACCCATTCCCCGAATTTCCAACAATTTCTCAAATTGTCAGATTAAAAACGGAAAAAACAATGACCCAATGTGTTTAAGAAAATAAAAGGTGTTATTACGTAAGGCTATGGAAACCCTTTCAAAAGTTTCACTGTCGGAATTGGCTCAAGGTGACAAATATTACCACTTCACTGCCTCAACTCGGGACGACTTTCGACTTTCGACTTTTAAGGGTTCAACTTTCTACGGAGCCTTAATTTTCTACACTAGCAACCCTACACACCAGCTTCCGACATGACTATAGATCTCTCAAAGTTAGCGCTGTCTAGAGCTAAATTCCAGCGGCCGGCTCCTCTGGTCAGTAGTTTTGGTGGTTTCTCCGAACCACGCCACACGAATGCTGGAGCAGTTCCCTCACAAACGGGCCGCGAACCGCGCGCAATCTTTCCTTCCTCTTCTTGGTCCTATCCTCACTTTTTTGTTACACACTTACAGGTACTACACTGCCGCACATGTCGGGAGACCGGTCGGGAGTTAGCCCATTAACGCTCAGCGTCCTCATTTGAGGACGCCTATTTCTGGTCTACTCAGATTTGCTTCGTCTTCAATACTTTGTGAACTTTATTTCTTCGGTAGACGTACACGTCCTAAACGAAACATATAAGCGAAATTTTTTCAGTCTTGAATGCCAGATGTTGATTTAGCCGTGATCGCTGAGCCATTGCATACTCCTGGCCAGAGTGTACATATGACTTGCTTCGATTCGAATCTTAATATAAAGCAGTGCTTAGCTGCTATACGCCTGTTGTTAAATCGGAGGGAATGCAAACGGTGGTTGGTTCACATCGAAGTTGATACAGCGGGGGGCAGGGCGAATCTACGAATTATGGAACCTTGACTATTATTGAACCACCGCTCTCATATTTTTGATTCAAACATTTTCCTGTTGAAGAGTTTAGGTCTTTCGAAAGTGTACTTTGCCTCTCTGAAATGGTGGTCACGTTTTGTGAAGATATGAATGCCGTACGAAAATTATGAACAACAATCGAAGATGATGGCAATACTTAACAGAAGGAAAGCATTTTATTAAAAAGCATATCGAAATAACCAAAATTGAGAGGCGTTTAATCAAATTGGTAACACGAAGAAAAGGATAGAACTCCTGGTCTGAGAACACAATTACTTATTTTTTGCTTTCATGTACTTCGTAAGAAGTGTAAAACTGTTGCTGCACAAGGAAAGTGGCTGGTTGCAAATATTGCAGTGCGTATGAGTTGGAGGTCCTACGTTTCAAGTCCAGACGGTTGCAGTAATTCTGGTAGAATTCGGAACTGGAGGAGAATTGTAGCGGCCGGCTGCTCTGATCAGTAGTTTTCCGTGGTTTCTACGATCAATACCAGGCGAATACCGGAGCAGTACCCTAACAAACGGGCCACGGACCGCGCGCGATCTTTCCTTCCTCTTCCTTGTCCTATCCTCTCCCTGTTACACACACATTTATTCTAACATGCACTACACTACCACACATGCCGGGAGACCGGTCGGGAGCTTAGAGCTTGTTCCAGCTGGGGCGGTGTCCCGCTGTTGGGAGACACCTGGTTGAGGGAAACCCCGCTAATCAACTGTAGGTCGGCGCCGGATCTCGCCATCAAGCGGGGGAAACAATCACCGCCACCTCCCGATGAAAAAAAAAACGCACTACGCTTACGGGAATAATTACCTTAGTAGTTGACGCGCCGAGAATCAATAATCAATCAACCTAAAATTTAAAATTAAAGCAAATATTGTCCTTTCGCCGGAGAACGGTCTCAACCTCAATGACATAAACAGTTTATTTCACTGCTGAAGGCAGTGTTCTATTACAGATCGTCTTTCGATCTATTTGTACGCATTTTGTACAAATAAAAATATCTTTTTCTCAAAAATTTTTCTTCATTTTACTAAAAGATAACAATTTTAAAGATAGGTCTCCTTTTTTAGTTTACAGATGTTCCAATGGTGGGGGTACTTTCGTGTCAAATTAATTCTGCGTATTTGGAAGTTGAAGTACTCTCAGAAAATGATTTGGTCAAGTTATCTCGGCTTTCAAAATCTCGAATTTCTTTAACATTCCTGAATGTAAAACGATCCCCGACATAGATAAATATGCGTATTTGATATTTTAAACTCTTTTTTGTCTTTTACTGATTCCAGGTAACGATGACTTCCTTATTTCACTGCCGTTTTTCTGTTGTTTTTTTTCTGGGTGGCAACTGCCTGCACTTTTCTCTCACTCAAGTCTGTTTCTGTTTATGACTCTATAATTCTCTTCTCTTCATATACTTGTTCTTTTAATTTCATCACGTACTTCTTCCCCATGTTACACATTGATTTGATTTGATTGATTCGTGATTCCGGGCGCGTCAACTACAGAGGTCATTGGTCTTGTACGTGTAGTGCGTCATCCAGCGGGGAAAAGATCACCGCCACATCACGAGGGGGTCGTGATGTGGCGGTGATCTTTTCCCCGCTGGATGGCGAGATCTGGCGTCGACCTACCGTCAACTAACGGGGTTTTCCCCTCAACCGGGTATCTCCCACCAGCGGGGCACCGCCCCAGCCGGGACAAGCTGTAGGCACCCGACCGGTCTCCCGGCATATGGTAGTGTAGTGCATGTTAGTGTAAGTGTGTGTAAGGGATGAGGATAGGACAAGGAAAAGGAAGGAAAGATCGCGCGCGGTCCGAGGCCAGTTTGTTAGGGTATTGCTCCGGTATTCGCCTGGTGTTGATCGGAGAAACCACGGAAAACTACCGATCAGAGCAGCCGGCCGCTAGAATTCTCCTCCAGACAGCGACTGAATTCGACCAAGCTTAGAAGCTAGTGTCGAAAATCCTTCCGCCGTGGGGAATGGAGTCCTAGGAGCTCCCGGTCAGAGGGACTGCAGTGACATCAGTTGATGCCCTGAGCCATCTCTCCCGGTATGTTACATATTGCTTTTACAGTTTTTTTAAGATAAATACATACTCTTATTGCCTGTGTTCCTCTACCTCTTTTTCTCAGTCTCTATCTACGTGTTTGTTTCTCTTTCTTCGCCTATCTGGCCTTCTGAAAGGAGTTTGTGCACTTCATGGCGGACAGCATTATCAATCTTCTGCGCATGCGCAGTTCAAGTTTCGCGTCCCTTTTGTGCATCAGCGCATGCGCAGAAGATAAATAGTGCTGTCCGCTATGGCGTGCAAAAACTCCCTTATAACACGTTCCTCGATCTCCTTGATAGATCTATTTTTCAGTCTCTATCTCTTTCTATCTCTGGATATTTGTTGATAAAATATTATTTAAACCAGTCAGAAGAAATATAACAAGATGTACAATGTACTTCACTGAGGTGAATATTTACTTCAATTATTTCTCTCGCGAAAAAGGGTAGATTTACCTACCTTTACCTATTTACCTATTTCTATCTCTTTCTATCTCTATTTATTTTTATCTACTTGACTGTCTACCTATCTTACTATCTCTCTTTCTTTCTTTCTTTCTTTCTTTCTCTCTCTCTCTCTCTCTCTTTCTGAGTCTCTCTCTCATTGTCTCTGCCTCTCTGTCTTAATTATTCTCCCAAAGTTTCTAAGCCTGTCTTTACCCTTCTCTGTTTCTTTTTTACTCGTTCTCCGTCTCCCATTCTCTCTGAATGTCTGTCCTTCTCTACAGTGAGCTATGTCTCCGCATTTGATGATATAGCGCGCCTTCTGTCCCTGAGTGATTATTATAGAGGGGGGGTTTATGCTCTAAAACATCTTGAAATATGCTTTTAAAAATATGTATTTATGACCGAAAAGTATGCACTTTAATATGCTATTAAAATTAACAATATTTCATTTCCTCTGTAAACTTTTATTGATAAAATTCGGGGGAAGCCTGCGTGGAATGAAAAGATATATTTTTGTGCAAACGTAAAATATATCTGCCCTATTTCGCGAGAGAAATAATTGAAGTAAGCGTTAGTGAAGTACATTGTACGTCTTGTTATATTTCTTCTGACTGGTTTAAATAATATGTTGTCAAGAAATATCCTATATTTGCACAAGTATTTTATCAACTATAGAAGAAAAAGGAACGTGAGCTGTGATAAGCTCCTTAAAATCAAGGAACGCTCACAAATAAATACATTCTATTGAAAGATGAAACATTTTATAGATAAGTCTCTACTTTAACGGAAAATGCAAAATATGTACTGACATTAATCTATATAGCATCTTATTCTTACCAAATGTCAGGAAATTGCACTTAGCTCTGCACTGAAGCAACGGGCAAAAATATGCAAAATCATAGAAATGAGCTCCCTAGTGATTAGTAAGCGAGTGTGAAGTGATGATATCATCCGCAGACGCCTCTGTACCTGAACCTTGTTGCTGCCAAGGCCGCCTGCTGCGTTATCAAGGCCCCCGCACGCCGCATTGCGACGTTGCGAATTCTCTGCGGCAACAACCTTAATTGCTGGCCAAATGTGTTTCCGCACACGCTGCCCCAGCTGTTACAGTAAACGTAAGGTTGAACATGTACAGACATATTGCCAAAATGTTTCTTTCTACTCCCATTGTATAATGCTGTCATTGGATGGCGGCAACCAGGTGTATAATGAGACTCATTATTAGGGTGCGGAGTTCTATGATTATGAATATTTTTGTCTATTGGTTCAGGGCATAGCTAAGTGAAATTTCTCAGATAGATCTCACATGATAGATTTCGCATGATCGCGACCGTATCAATGGTCGCTTGCGATCATGCGACTTTTACCGGCAAGACCGAGAAAGACGCGAAATGCCGTGACATATTCCATCGCGAACATGGGATTTGAGTGGTCTTGAGAGGCAAAGTTAGAGAAATCGCAGTATATGTGGTTCAAAAAGAACATCTATGTGATTAAAAAAGGAATACTTATGTGATTGGAAATGAATATGTGCTTGAAAATGAACACCTATGTGATTGGAAATGAACACCTATTTGCTTCAAATTGAACACCTATGTGATTGAAAATGAATATCTATGTGCTTGAAAATGAACACCTATTTGCTTGAAAATGAACACCTATGTGCTTGAAAATGAACACCCATGTGATTGAAAATGAATACCTATGTACTTCAAAATGAACACCTATGTGATTGAAAATGAATACCTATGTGATTGAAAATGAGTACTTATGTGATAGAAAATGAATACCTATGCGCTTCAAATTGAACACCTATGTGATTAGAAATGAATACCTATGTGATTGGAAATGAATGCCTATGTGCTTCAAATTGAACACCTATGTGCTTGAAAATGAATACCTGTGTGATTGAAAATGAGTACTTATGTGCTTGAAAATGAACACCTGTGTGATTGATGCCCCTAAATGTCGTTTGTGCGTTTCGGGCGGCGCGGCGGGTGCCAAGCCGCTGCCGCGGGGGCGTGGCCGCGCGTGCCTTGAGATAAGGCTCTGGCCCCTTGGCCTCGGAGGAGACGCGTCGCGCGGGCGAAGTGCGAGTGGGCGTCGCCCCCGCCGCGCCCCCGGCGGGCCCCCGCCCACGTCACTCCGCGCGCCCACGCACTCGGCTCGTCCCACCGTCCAAAGTTTGTGGCGGCGGCGATTGTGTAACGGTCGGCGTATCGGACTCTTGTACCCAAGTTCGCGGGTTCAAACCCGATCGATGCCATGGGTTTTTAAGGGGCGAAAAAATCCTTCGTACGCCTTCCTTCGGAGGGGAAGTAAAGACGGCTGTCCCATGTTGTAGATTTACTTGCATGTGAAAGATCCTCAAGCCTAAATGAAGCCTCTGAGCTAAATTGAAAATCACCTGTTTCGTCGTCCACCTTCTTTCTCGGCTAGTTGATGAAATGAGCATTGCGAAATTTGCGTGGTCAGACGGAAGTGCAGGCCTCTTGGCCTGAGTCTCGCCGGCGTCCACGGGGTAACGGTTAGCGTCCAGTCTGGTACCAGTCGCACACTCTTTAGGGAGTTGTTGCCACCTCGAACGGTAAGCATTATCGATCTTCTGCTCATGCGCAGTTCAAGTTTCGCGTCACTTCAGTGCGTCTGCGCATGCGCAGAAGATCGATAGTCCTTCACGTCCGTCGTGCATTTTTTTCTGTTGAAAATCCGCCGTTTCTTTCGCGCAGCATTACATAACTTTCCCTATACTCCGTATATTACTCCATATATACGTGTGTATACGGGAAAGTAAAAGAAAAAGAATAGCACTGAAAAGGAGTTCATTTCCTTCATTGGGCAGGCGGCGTTCGCCTTCTTGTCTGTCCCTCAATGCACCGCCAGAGCGAGCGGGCGTCGTAGGCTGGGCTGCGAACGTCGCTTGTTTGTGCTGCGTTGACGCCCACGCCGCCCGCACGGACTCGTGGGCCGCCCGCCGGCACACGAAGCCCTTGCGCTACAGAAACTCCAGCAACGCACCGGGAGAGATGGCTCAGGGCATCAACGGATGTCTCTGCAGTCCCTCTATACTGCGATTTTTGTAGGAAGAGCTCTCAAGATAACTCAAATCCCATCTTCGCGATGGAATATGTCACGGCATTTCGTATCATTCACAGTCGTTCCGCTAGATTTCGCACGATCGCGACCGTATGAAGCAGTGCTTGCGATCATGCGACTTCTACCGGAAAGATCGAGAAAAGACGCGAAATGCCGTGACATATTCCATCGCGAAGATGGGATTTGAGTTATCTTCAGAGCTCTTCCTACAAAAACCGCAGTATAACCGGGAGGTCCTAGGGTTCCACTCCTCACCCCGCCCCCGCCAAGCAGATCGGCCACCCCCACACATCACACAGCGCTTGCTCCAGGCAGCGGAGACGCACCGGCTGAGGTGGCTCAGAGCATCAACTGATGTCTCTGCACTGCCTCTGACCCGGAGGTCCTAGGACTCCACTCCCCACGGCGGCAGGATTTTCGACACTAGCTTGTCAGCTAAGTCGAATTCAGTCGCTGTCTGGAGGAGAATTCCAGCGGCCGGCTGCTCTGATCGGTAGTTTTCCGTAGTGGTTTCTCCGATCAACACCAGACGAATGCCGGAGCAGTACCCTAACAAACGGGCCAGGGACCGCGCGCGATCTTTCCTTTCTCTTCGTTTTCCTATCCTCTCCTCTTACACACACACTTACACTAACATGCACTACACTGTCATACATGCCGGGAGACTGGTCAGGAGCTCAGAGCTTGTCCCGGCTAGGGAGATACCTGGTTTAAGAAAACCGCGCTAGTCGACAGTAGTTCGGCGCCGGATCTCTCCCACCAGCGGGGAAGACCACCCCCACATGAAGATGAAAAAAACATGCATTACATTTACGGAACTGATGATGTCAATAGTTTTGATCATAAATTGATGAATGCATCAATAATTAAATGAACATGCCGTGACCTATGTAATGAAAATCCAAATCACACTTAACTGTCACGGAATAGTATCCGGTATCTTAACGACCTCTTAATCACTTCTCTCGAACGATTTTTAAAGCTTTTCTTAAATCCACTCACGCATATTATTGGTATTGGTGTTCTATGTTACTGAGAGACTGTGTATTTTTATGTTTTTGTAATTAGCTGCCACCGGATTATACCCATTTGCAGTTTAAATAAATCTATCTATATATCCCTGAACTTCAGAGAACTCATAATCAAACAACGGAAGCAATCCAACTCTTAAATGTCACTTTTTTGCAACATTTAACGAGTATTGAAAAATACATTTAATTAGAAGGAACTAACCTCCAATTGATTGTTTTTCGAGAGCTCTCTTACACAAGACCTTGTTGTGAGTACAGTAAACTAGTTTAAAGCGGTTTAAAGCAGAATATAGAGTGTTTATTTACTGACGCCTTAAACACGCCAGGCAAAGTTCAGTTTTGCCTCAGCACTACTGCAGACATTTCACGCTAATTCATTTGATAAGTGTGTCATTGTTATCTTTCAACTTCAAGGCAACGAAAGGTGAGGGGTCTGTCACTTCAGAAACTGTGTTCTTATGTCATTGTCAGTTCCTTGAGCAGTTAAAATATCAAAAGCAATGACTTGCTTTCACGGGGGAGTTGTGTAGCGAAAACTGTTTTATGATTTTGAACAATCTCGTATTTGGTTAATGCAGTAGGCCCGAAAAGGCTTTAAAAAATATTTTTAAAATGATTATTACTAGGGAGCGGATTTCTAAGATTTTGTATATTTTTGTCCGTTCCTTCAGTGCTTAGTTAACTGAAATTTCTTGACACTTCTTGGTTAGAATACTGACTGTGTAGATTAATATGTTAGTGCATATTTGGCCGTTTTTTCCTGTTGGCGTAATTATAGGCCCATATTCTGCATATTTCGTTAAAATATACTGCTCTCTAAAACGTTTAATGTTGATAGAATCTATTTATTAATGAGGTTCAGTGATTGCAAAGAGCTTGTCACAGTTCTCGTTTCTTTTCTATAGATGATAAAATATATTGAGAAAATGTTGGAAAATTCTTGATAACATATTTTTTAAACACGTCAGAAGAAATACAAGACTACGCTAAGGTGAATATTTACTTTAATTATTTCTCCTGCGAAGTAAGTAGGTTGTATTATATTTGCACAAAAATATATATTTTCATTCCAAGCATGCTTCTCCTTACTTTTATCAAGAAATGTTTAAACTAGAAACGAAATATTGTTAATTTTAATTGCATATTAAAGTGCATATTTGAGAATTTTTAGGTAATAAATGCAAATTATTAAAAGCATATTTCAAGATTTTTCAAGAATTTAGGGAGAGGATTAAAATCCTCTCCTTCATTATTACACAAGGAATCACTGAGAACAAATAATCAATTGAAAAATGGAACTCAGAAATGTATAAATTAGCAGCTGAACCAAGATGTGCTCTAGGTGATGCGAACACCGATTTTGCGTAAGAATATTTCCACTTACCCGGATTCGATAATCATCGAATTCTGTTGATAATTTTGTCCTTGTATGATGAAATACGTTAATTATTATCGATTTTCTTCTTGTATATATTTGTTAATGCATGACCACTTATTTTGACTTGTTTAATATTAAAATTAAAACGTAGCCTACATTTTAACGATTCTTTTCCAAATGTGCACCGGATTATCAGAGTTTTTTTATCTTACAGATTTTATATTGCAGTTTGAACATTTTAAACACATAATTTTCACTATTAATCTTCCTTTGCTACCCTGAATCTTCTGCAACCAGAGAGAGAAAAAACTTTTTAATTTTTCATTGTTTACTATTACTGCACGCTCTTCAGTTTTTTGGTATTATGTACTAGGAAAACCCGACAGCCGTTGTTCTGCCCTTCATCTCCGTCTTTCCCCTCCCATAACCGTTTCTCACTGTCTCTCCCTCCCTCACCCTGTCCGTCTGTCTCTGTCTCTACCGCTCTCTGTCCCTCTCATTCACATTTACTTGCAGATTCTGCACGTCTCTGAGCAGGTGAGGTAATATCGGGAAGCGCCGGTCCAGCAAAAATTTAATAGAATGTTGAAGAAGAGCTCATTCTGTAGATTACGGTGTGAGAAACGCTTAACCACAAAATTTCGGGTTTTAAGGCCCTAAAACGCCTCGTTTAGGAGTTATCTAACGATATAGATTGAAAATACTGCCAAGTGTTTTGCAGGTTCCATTTGACGTGAGCACCATGTAGTGGAGTTACAACAGAATAAACAACACATAAACCTTCTGGGTGAAAAAACACGCAGAAGTGCCAACTTTCATGGAGATCGGTTCATCGATGTTCGAGTTTTGCTCTTGTATACATACCAACATCCTGTTTTATATATACAGACTGTCCGGGAAGGAAAAGGCGAAACTTGGAAAATAAACTCGTAAGACAATTCTAAGCATATTTTGTCAAATTCATTACGTGGATATTCCGAATGGTTGAGCCACAATAAGCACTCAAAAGTTGATTTAAAAAATTGATTTCTAGGCAAAAATTTGGATATAGAAGCCAGAAACACTCCACTAATATGTAAATTGTTTATTATTTACAAAAGAAATGAATATATTTGTTCAGAAAGAAATATTAAGCCAGAAATAAGAAAGCAGCCAAACAATTCGTCTCCTTTTTTATTCCTGTCCCTTAAAATATGTTCATTTCTTTTGTAAATAATAAACTATTTCCATGTTTCTGGAGTGTTTGGATTGTACCGTCATAGCACGGGGCACGACCGACCGCACAAATCGTGCAAGGGGGAGAGGTTGGTCCTCTCGTGCCGCGCCCGACCGGACGGACCCCCGGGGTCTCTCGAGGGTCTCTCCGCTGGGGGCGTGTCTGAGAAGGCGGCTGTCCGTTCGCACTAGTAGTGTGTGACGACAGAAATCGTTCGCAGGTGGACGCCAGGCTCCATCTTCAGCCGGCCCAAATCTCGAGCGGAAATGACGCTTTGTGCGTGGGAGGTCGGTCACGTGATGCCTCGCAAGGGAGGCGGGTGGAATAATCTTCCTGGGCGGTCGAGTTTGACCGTAGCGATGTGCGGAGGTGATCGCGAGCAGCGTCTTGCGAGGCGTGGCTTTTCGCCACGGGACAAGAGACCAGGGGCGGCGCTAGTGTAGCGAGCTGGGGTTCTCTTGGCAAATACTGAGGCGGCTCGTCTCAGGAGTGGAGAGCAGCGTTCCTTAGGAGTGTACATAGTGTAATAAACTTGTAAATAAATATGTACAGCCAACTCCGTGTCTGTGTTCTTCCTCTTCTCATGACGACGTCACACTATGCTTCCATTTCGAAGCGCGTGCAGGGCAGGCGGTGGGCGGGGAGCGGCCGTGGGTCGGACGCGGGGGCAGCAACTGCGTCGCGGCGTCGCCTCACTGAGCGCGCACAATGGCACCCCGCCCCTCCCTGCCCCCTCCCCCCTCCACCCCTCCTCCCACTGCAGGCAAGGACCGTCGCCGGATCTGGTCCGCGGAGCGGCTCGCTCGGAACACCACCGCTCCTCAACGGAAGCACAACTACAACACGCCCTCAGGAGCAGTCCGTAAATTTCGAATCGCAAATTTCGAGTGTTTTCAATACCCCCTCTCCCCCTTGTAACGCACACCCCTATCTCTATGGAACGCTGCCTCAGTCCCCGTCCCTGCCCCTTTAGCGTTACGTAATTGATGCATGACCCCTTACACACTTAATTGATTGATTGATTGATTACAGATTCCGGGCGCGTCAACTGCTAAGGGACTTGGTCCCGTAATCGTAGTGTATGTATTTATAGAGGGAGGGGGCCAACATCTTCCCCCGCTGGATGGTGAGATCCGGCGCCGACCTACAGTCGACTAGCGGGGTTTCCCCTCAACCAGGTATCTCCCATCAGCGGAGCACCGCCCCAGCCGGGACAAGCTCTAAGCTACCAACCGGTCTCCCGGTATGTGTGGTAGTGTAGTGCATGTTAGTGTACGTGTGTGTGTTGAGTTAATCTAAGCAGTCTTTTGTAATTCTGCGAAAATTTTAATTTTGTGTAGATGGTGTAGGTAATTCTTATTTAAATATTCTTTTGTAATTTTGCGAAAATTTCAATTTTGTCTACAATTATGCAAGCACTATCTACGAGAGTATTTTATGTACTATTCTCGATCAATGTGCGTACAACTTTTTCGAAAACCGGTTTGGTTTGGCTTTGTTCAGCAGAATGTTTCCAGTTGGGTGCCACTAGTATTGCATCTGTAATCGTTCTCACGGGGCTAAAGAGTGAGCGGTAATGATCCCAAGTGATCCCGACTGATAAGCACATCACTATCTCGACCCTTTAATTACAAGACCTGGGTTTCCCGAACAAAATTAGGGAACTCATGTCGATAATTTCACGAACATGACCGTAATTCATGTTTGCACAATATGCCTGCGATAACGAACACTGAGAACAGGCTGTCTGAATTTGAATACAAGTTCACACATCTTTTCCTTCTACAGAGACGTCAATTGGTTTGCAAATTACAAAGGCGAACATTGAATCCTGTCAACAAACTTCACTTGTTCTGTGATATTCGCGAGTTCCTCCAGAAATTGCATCGTCACACCCATGGAAAGTGCTCTAATGAATTTAAAAAATTGTTGGTGAAGGCGGCAGAGTGTGATATGCAATAGTAACATGAGGTGAATCCAGAAAGTAAGTCTCATACGTCGTCAACAAATAGAAAACAAATTTTGATGGGACAACTTCATTGTAGTACATAGAGCTCACGTGGCTCCATTTCCCCTATAATCACCACCAGAACGAACTAATTTGCCATATCTTGGATCCAACATTTCTATCCGTGTCGTGCCTATATTGGTGTGTATTTTATTATAAATTCAATTTGAATATTTCTTGTTGCCAGATATGTCACGGTATATACAGCTGTGACGTCGTAGGTTGCACAATCCGCAGACAAGATGGGTTTGGTATGCACAAAGTTTATTTACATATACTCATATGTACATAATTGCCGTACAATTTACTACACGAGCATTTGTCCCCTGTTAGCATCTGCTTACAACCGAACGCGTTGTCAACATGAGACTGGCGATTATACCCACAGGTTTGCGGTCTCCCACGCGTACTAGTGTCTCGCGACAAAAGTTTGAGGAATAATGCTGGCCCTTTTCACAGCCCAGCCGCCTGTATAGCCTCGCTGTGACCGCGTCGCCACCCCCAGGGTGCGACTGCCTGTTCTTGCGACACATCATTTCATTTTTACTGGTAATATAAGTTACATAGATCAGTACCTAGTACTTTTACATAAGTATTCTTGGTGACTTAAATTAACCTATCACTAACTTAAATCTAAAACTAACTAGCCCTTTTCAGAGCCCACCCGCCTTTATAGACTCGCTGTGACCGCGTCGCCACCCCCAGGGTGCGACTCCCTGGTCTTGCGACACATCATTTCATTTTATTTTTATTGGTAATATAAGTTACACAGATCAGTACCTAGTACTTTTACATATGTATTCTTAGCGACTTAAATTATCCTAATACTAACTTAAATCTAAAAGTAACTACACAGGGTAAGGGAGCTCATGAAGCGCCTTACTTGTTCTCCGACTGGACCTGAATGTTTAAAAAAGCTTGACTAGGGAATAGAATTTTCAATTCTAGTTCGGTAATCCGGGATTTGAGCGAGGTTGAAATACGATAGTTGGTCTTTTGTTTGATGAAAGAGCAGAATTTGCTGGAGATTTTGGTAATGAATGAGATTATGTATGGAATATTTAATTCTTTGTGCAACTGAAGATTTGAAACGAACCATGGAGCTTGATTTATTGTTCTCAGGTATTTGTTTTGAATGCGACACATCTGGCACAAGTCGGATACCAGCTTTCTGGACCTGCCCCCTTGGGCTTGGCCCCCGCCTCTTCCAGACCATAACGGGAGAGATGGCTCAGTGCAACAACTGATGTCACTGCAGTCCCTCTGACTAGGTTCGAGTCCCGACGGCGGCAGGATTTTCGACTCTGCCTTGTCAGTTAGGTCGAATTCAGTCGCTGTCTGGAGGAGAATTCTAGCGGCCGGCTGCTCTCATCGGTAGTTCTCCGTGGTTTCTCCCATCAACACCAGGCGAAAGCAGGAGCAGTACCCCAAGAAACGGGCCACGGACCGCGCGCGATCTTTCCTTCATCTTCCTTTTCCTATCCTCTCCTCTTACACACACACACAATAACATGCACTACACTACCACACATGCCGGGAGACCAGTCGGGAGCTTACAGCTTGTCCCGGCTGGGGCGGTGCCCCGCTGGTGGGAGATACCTGGTTGAGGGGAAAACCTCTCTAGTCGATGGTAGGTCGTCGCCTGATCTCGCCATCCAGCGGGGAAAAGTTCACCGTCACCTCTTGAGGGAGAGAGGGAGAGAGAAAAAAAAAAGAAAAGAGAGAAACACGCACTATACTTACGGGACGAATGATCTCTGTAGTTGACGCGCTCGGAAACACGAACAATGAATCCTTCAGACCATTTTAATGCATTCCACACGTGTTCGCCCTGAATGTGTCCACGATTCTTTTAAGGGCGAAAAAATCCTTCGTACGTCTTCCTTTGGAGGGAAAGTAAAACCGGCTGCCCATGGTGTAGATTTACTTGCATGTAAAAGATCTTCAAGCCTAAATGAAGCCTCTGAGCTAAATTCAAAATCGCATGTTTTGTCGCCCAAGGATTACCTTCTTTCTCCGCTAGTTAGTGAAAGGAGCGTAGCGAAATTTGCGTGGTCAGACGGAAAAGCAGGCCTCATGGCCTGAGTCTCGCCACGTAAAATAAGGCCTCAATTCAATTCAATACCCGCTGTGCACTATACCGCCACTGTGTTTAAGTAGCGGACGCTACATTCGTCTTCCTTATGCCAAAACCTCCAATGTGCATTTCTGAGAAGAAGGCACTTGAAAGTTTGAAGTCCATGTGAAGTTATAACCATTTTATATTTTTGAATTTTAAATTTACATAGTTAAATTAAAAATTACATATTTTACGTACATAAATTTAAAAATTACATACTTTTTAAATTTGCATTTGAACTTGGCTTTAAAGTTGTAATTGCTTTTCTCGCAAAAATGCACATTCGTTGTTAAGGCATAAGGGGGGACCGTCGTGGATATCTCATGACCCTCGATTCTACTGTGCCAATTTAATTGGATTCTAGAATATTCTCTATATCAGTTTTGAATATTACCTTCGTAATCTAAGTTTCAATTAATGTACCATTGATTCTAGTAGATGTTCTAGTAGAAGTAGAAATATATTATAGTAGAAATGTACCAATGTTCTAGTAGAAGAACGAAAAAAAATGAATTATTTTAGGGAATGTCGCAAAATTTAAAAAATAAAATATCGCCATTACGTAACACTAAACTAACATCCCCCTATGTAACGCAGCGTAACGGTGCCCCAAACCCCCCTCCCTCCCTTTTTAGCGTTACGTCATTTGTGGATTAAGATGAGGTCGGCAGGGCATCGGCAATATTTTCTTCAAGTTGTCGCCGATGAGATTCACAATCGCTAGGCACACATTGCGTAATCCCCCATGCATTCCTGGGCGTACAACTGCTTGTTGTTTCAGTATTTTCTGCTCGCTATGAAGCGGTGGGTGCTTATCATTGTGGGTTTGTCGCAGACTGTTTGCGTAACGAAATGTTAGGCTCTTGGAATACAGAGCTACCACCCAAAGAGCTTAAAAGCTTTGCGCATCACGATGTTTGGATAAACGACAGGACGTAGGGGTATGGCAGGTGGGAAGCGATGAGGCATGTTTGGGGGGGGAGGAGAATAGAGAGGAAAGGCAAGAGAGGAAAATCGAATAGCAATGCGGAGAGAGCAGAGGAGAGGCGTGGGAAGGTAAGGTGAGGTGGGGCTATGCGAGATGGATTGATTGATTGATTGTTACTGATTACGAGTGCATCAACTAATGAGGTGATACGCCCGTAAGTGAAGTGCATGTTTTTTTCGCTGGAGGTGGCAATGATCTTTTTTTCCCCGCTGGATGGCGAGATCTGGCGCCGACCTACCGTCGACTAGCGGGGTTTTCCCCTCAATCTGCTGTCTCCCACCAGCGGGGCACCGCCCCTGCCGGGCCAAGCTGTAAGCTCCCGACCGGTCTCCCGGCATGTGTGGTAGTGCAGTACATGATAGTGTGTGTGTGTGTAACGGGGGAGGATAGGACAAGGAAGAGGAAGGAAAGATCGCGCGCGGTCCGTGGCCCGTTTGTTATGGTACTGTTCTGGCATTCGCCTGGTATTGATTGGAGAAACTACGGAAAACTATCGATCAGAGCAGCCGGCCGCTAGAATTCTCCTCCAGACAGCGGCTGAATTCGCCGTAGCTGACAAGCTAGTGTCTAAAATCCAGCCGCCGTCGGGACTCGAACTTACGATATGTCGAAGAGAGGGATTGCAGTGACATCAGTTGATGCCCTGAGCTACCTCTCCCGGTTGCGAGGAGGAAAGAGCAGAGCAGAGCAGGTGAGGGATGTGGCGAGGTGAGGTAAGGAGAACAGGTGGGTCGGGGACAGCAGAGGGTAGTGAGGTGTGAAGAAGAGATGGGAGAAGTGTCGAATTAAAGGCGCAGAAATGTGGTGAGGCGAGGAGGCGGTGGGAGTGAGTAGGACGGGGCGGGGAGGACAGGGGACAGGAGAGGCGGAAAGAGGTGAGGCGGGGTAACGGTGGAGAGGGCGGGGATGGGCGAGGCGAGGGGGAGGCCAGAGGATTCCAAAGGTTTGTCGCGGGGGGCGTGGCAGGGGGGGCAGGGGCGTGGCGGGGGCGTGGCGGGGGCGTGGCGGGGGCATGGCAGGGCGTGGCGGGGGCGCGGCGGGGCGTGGCGGGGGCGTGGCGGGGGCGCGGCGGGGCGTGGCGGAGGCGTGGCGGAGGCGTGGCGGGGCGTGGCGGGGCGTGGCGGGGCGTGGCGGGGCGTGGCGGGGGCGCGGCGGGGCGTGGCGGAGGCGTGGCGGAGGCGTGGCGGGGCGTGGCGGGCGCGCGGCGGGGCGTGGCGGGGGCGTGGCGGGAGCGTGGCGGGGGCGCGGCGGGGCGTGGCGGAGGCGGGGCGGAGGCGTGGCGGGGCGTGGCGGGGCGTGGCGGGGGCGCGGCGGGGCGTGGCGGGGGCGTGGCGGGGGCGAGGTGGGGGCATCTCGGGGACGTGACGGGGGCGTGGCGGGGACGTGGCGGAGACGTAGCGGAGACTTGGAGGGGGCGTGGCGAGGGCGTGTTGGCGGTGTGGCGGGGGCGTGGCCGAGATGTGGCGGGGGCGTGGCGGGGCGTGGCGGAGACTTGGAGGGGGCGTGGCGGGGCCGTTGCGTGGGCGAGGCGGGGCGAGGCGAAGCGTGGCGGGGGCGCGGCGGGGGGTGGCATCTCAGGGGCGTGGCGGGGGCAGGGTGGGGGCGTGGCGCGCAGAAGCTCCGCCACGCCCCCTTGCTCTTGACGTCTCGTCTTCCGCCGGCAGCGGGCCTGCCTCATAACCGCTCGTAATAAACAATTTACATCATGAAGTCGTGGGCTTCCGCGGCCGGAGTCATGTGAATGATCTGGGCTGTACGGGTGCCGCCGCGTCGAAGGCTGTGTTGCCGACGTTTTGACCATCTTGTCGTGGTCTTCCTCAGGTGGCAATCCAGCCCTGAGGAAGACCACGATATGACGGTCGAAACGTCGGCAACACAGCCTTCGACGTGGCGTCACCCGGACAGCCCAGATCATTCTATTTATATCTGGAGTGTTTATATCCTTCTGCGATGCAAATTTTGCCAAGAAAACATTTTTTTTTCAAACCAACTTTTGAGTCCTTATTGTGGCTCAGCAATTCGGTATATCCAAGTAGTTTATTAGACAAAATACGCGCTGTCAGAAATTACATTAAATTTAATGTAGTTTAATGCACAATTTTACATTAAATGTAAAATCGTGTACATTAAAACGATTTTAATGTACTTTTACATTAAATGCAATGCAGAAATTTCTGAAAGTGGGTTTAAAATTGTCTTGAGAGCTTATTTTCGACGTTCGCACATAAACGAGTTCTAGTGAAGGATTGAAGTCTCCCGCCGGGGGGCTAGGATTTCGGCGCTACTGACGTCGTTCCCTCTCTTCCGCTGGGACTACAACCTACACTACACTTACAACACAAAAACATATGCCACCCTTTAGAACTACAGTAATCCCTCAACATTCGCGAGAGTTAGGTTCCCAAAAGGCATCGCGAATGTCAAATCCGCGAATGTTGAGTCAATCTTTTAATGAAGAAAGGTAGGTTAGGTTCCTGGATAGCGAAAAGCTGTTGAAAAAAGAAAGAAAAATATATCTGAAAAAAAATTGCAGTAGAAGCTGAGTAAGTGCTACAACAAACAGAATTCACAATTGGCATCCCAAAGATAAGAAATAAAACTAAATTTAAAAGTTTTCAAAGTTGAAAGTGATTGGTTATAAGATTTGGTAATTTTTTGTTTTATCAACCTTCTCGTTGTTGTAATATCCAAATGTGAAAAAGTTGCTGCTTCTATTCCTCTTTTAAATTTCGAAGTTATTTCCAAGTTCAGATTACATACGAATGCCCTTTCCACCAGAGCTTGTTGAAGTTTTAGAACGCCATTATCAGTTTTAATATTGAAGTTGCTCCAGGACGCAGTTTCGTTTTCGTTACTTCATCATTTCGTTCGATAAGGTTTTCTTCACTGATTTCCTGAAACTTCACTTCAGCGACATTATCATGAGAGTTGCACAGATCCTGAATTGCTTTTCTCTTCATGTGGCCAAAACTCTTACCTCCAATTTGACCTAACGGAATTTTGCAGTTCTGTCATATGTCAACTGACATCCAACTTAAACATTTTTGCAGAAAGTGTGAGCTCCAATGGCTGCCTAGTTCATTTTCCAGATGACGTGGATAAAGAAAATGAAATGTGCTCGATTTAAAAAAAAATTGTAGTACTACCAAAAGACGCACTCGCGAATGTCGAAGTCGCGAATGTTAAAACCGGTAGCATTTCTCTAATCACAAATGTTCGGAACTGGCGAATAGCGAATTCGCGGATGTCAAGGGACTACTGTGTTTATTTGCTAATAAATTACGCAAAAAATAATTTCATCGCTCTTGAAACTTCCGGAAGACCGTCTTAGGTGGCTCAGGGCATCACTTGATGTTTTACAGTGCCTCAGACTAAGAGGTTCTGGGGTACGAGTCGTGTCGGTGGGAGAATTTTCAAATCTAGCATTCTGCACTACGAGTACATCGAATCCCCTACGTCAAATTCAGCCCTACATCTACCTTACGTCGAATTCAGCCCTACATCTACCTTACGTCGAATTCAGTTCTACATCTACCACACGTTGAATTCCGCCCTATATCTACCCGTCGAATTCAGCCTACATCTACCACACGTCGAATTTAGCCCTACATCTACCCTACGTCGAATTCAGCCCTACATCTACCTTACGTCGAATTCAGTTCTACATCTACCCTACGTCGAATTCAGCCCTACATCTACCTTACGTCGAATGTCTATCTTACGTTGAATTCGGCCCTACAGCTACCCTACATCGAATTCAGCCGCTGACTGAAACAGAGGCGGATCCAGCCGACCATTTTGGGGAGAGCCATCACAGATTTCTGTAAAATAATAAACGTATTTATTATACTGTAACTACGTGGATATTCCGAATGGTTGAGCCGCAAGAAGTATTCAAACGTTGGTTTGAAACATTTATTTCTATGCAAAAATTTGCATTACAGAAGCATAGAAACGCTCCAGAAATATATAAGTTGTTTATTATTTACAAAAGTTGTTAAGAAAAATTAAGCTAGAAATAAAAAAGCAGCCAATTTACACAATTCGACTGCTTTTTTAATTCTCGCTTAATTTTTCTTTCTGAACAAATATATTGGACGTTTCCTCCCCGGACACCCTGTTTAAATAGATAGATCAATAGTTACATAGATAAATAGATAGATATTATTTGTGCAGGTAGGTTTACAATTTGGTGGCAGTACAGTACAATTTGCATGTTACATTAATTTTAAGACATTAGTAATAATAATATGATAACAATAAAGGCAATAATAACAACAAAAGCATTAACTGTACATTTTATGGCTGTCTGCACAGATACTCCGACTAATAATTCGGGGAAGCGCTCGCAAAATCCCCCACTCGCAAGTGGCGCCCGCCTCGCGGCCTCTTCCTCACGTGTCGCGGCGCGGCGCGGCGCGGCGCGGCGGGCTGAGGCGCCGCAGTCTATTCGGGGCGCAGCGCCCCCTCCCCTTCGTTCGATCGAGCGGCGCCTCGATGATGGGGCCCTTGGCACGGCACGGCGGGGCACCAGGGCGACCGGCGCCACGGGGCACGTGCCCCGCCACGTGCCCCCCTCACCCCCCCGCCCCGCGCCGAAATACCTCGCAGCGGCGGCCGGGCCGTCCCACGCCGGCGAACCCATCCGCTTGGCACCGCCCCCCACGCCCACATAGGACGCGCCCCGTCTCTCCCCTCCCCGCCTCACCCCGCCCCGCCACGGCTAGCCCCGCCCCACCCTGCCCTCCCCCGCCTCGCTCCACCTCGCCCCACCTCGCTCCGCCTCGCCTCGCCCCGCCACGCACCGCCCCGCCTCGCCCCGCCCCACCCCGCCTCGCCCCGCCTCGCCCCGCCTCGCCCGTCCTCGCCCCGCCTTACCCCCCCGCCCGGCCCCGCCCCGCCTCGCCCCGCCTCGCCCCGCCTCGCCTCGCCCCGCCTCGCCTCGCCCCGCCTCGCCCCGCCTCGCCCCGCCTCGCCCCGCCTCGCCCCGCCTCGCCCCCCGCCTTGCCTCGCCCCGCCTCACCTCGCCCGACCTCGCCCTCCTCGCCCAGCCTCGCCCCGCCTCGTCCCGCTTCGTCCCGCCTCGCCCCGCTTCTCCCCGCCTCGCCCCGCCTCGCCCCGCCTCGCCCCGCCTCGCCCCGCCTCGCCCCGCCTCGCCCCGCCTCGCCCCGCCTCGCCCCTCCCCGCCTCGCCCCTCCCCGCCTCGCCCCTTTTTTCCCCCGCCTTTCCCCGCCTCGCCCCGCCGCGCCTCGCCCCGCCGGGCCTCGCCCCGCCTCGCCCTGCGTCGCCCAACCTTGCCCCGCCACGCTCCGTTTCGCCCCGCATCGCCCCACCTTTCCCTCGCCTCGCCCTGCCCCGCCTCGCCTCACCCCGCCAGCCCCCGCCAAACTTTGCACCTCCACGCCTCTGCTCTTCTTGCCCCGCCTCTCCCCTCTACCTCTCACTGAACTTTGCCCCACCCCACCCCACCTCGCCTCCCCCCACCCGCTTGACACTTTTCCGCCTCGCCCCGCCAGCCCTCGCCGTACCTCGCCCCTACCCGCCTCGCCTCTGTTCCGCCGAGATCTGGCTGGCGCCGCCCAAATCCGCGTCTTTCGCGCGGTCCTCCCCGCCCCTCATATCCCCTCCCCACCCCTCGCCCGAGGCGCCGTTGTGGCGCCAACCCTCCCCCACCCCACCCCACCCCACCCCACCCCTCTCCCCCACCCCTCTCCCCCACCCCTCTCCCCCACCCCTGCATGTCGCAGCTCTCTCTCGCCAACTCCTCCGACTTTGCGGATACGATGGTACAACGGTCGGGTTGTTGTACCGAAGATTGCGGGTTCAAACCCGATCGAACCCGTGGATTTTTAAGGGCGAAGAACTCCTTCGTACGCCTTCCTTCGGAGGGGAAATAAAGCCGGCTGTCCTATGTACTATGCTCGCACTTTTTCTTGATCCTCCAGCTCCCTAGTTCTCGCTCAGCCCGGCACAGCACGGCTCGGCAGAAAACATGAGCCCCACTCGGAACGTCACGGCTCAGTTTGCAGTGCTGCTCACCTTCTTTCTTTACAATTCGGACTTCTCAGTTTTCGCTCTTTCTTACGACCTCTGCGTACCGTGCACCTTCTCGTTACTCAATAATTTCTACAATTATTAATTATTTCTTCAGAATTTAAAAAAAACCTTGAGTTGTTTCTCATTGCTATCTAGTCCAAGACGCGCTTTTACGCTGAGTTTTCTGTGATGTTGACAGCACTGCACTGCCGTGACGTAAACAGAACCTGCCTCCCCTCGCACCCCGCGCTGTGGAGTATCCAGAAAAAGTGCGCGTGTAGTAGTAGATTTAATGCATGTAAAAAATCCTCAAGCCTAAATGACGCCTCTGAGCTAAATTCAAAATCGTCTTTTTCGTCGCCCTTCTTTTTCCGCTAGTTCCGCTTCTTTTTCCGCTAGAAAAACCTTCTTTTTCCGCTAGTTGGTGAAAGGAGCGTAGCGCAATTTGCGTGGTCAGAAATATATGTAATCCATATACCTATATAAATATGTAAAACATGTAATATAGTACCAAATGTGTAAAAATATGTAACGAAAAAATCTGATATTGTGTTAGGACGGCGACAATTAGTCAAGATTAAAATTTTGAGAACGGTAAGAAGTAGAAAGACAAAAAATATGTAATTACGTAAAAATCCGGTCTCTACTTATCGCTGCCGTTCGCACTATCCTTTTCTCGACCCTTCATGGCGTGTGCCCACCTTTAACCTTGCAGTCCAAATTCTGCCACCATGTAACTGCTGCCCAAGAAGAACCAAGGAGCCTTGCATTATATTAGAAGTTCGCAGCTTGGTGTTAGTTAACCTGTAGTAGATCTCGTTTGTCAACGAATACGGCGCCTTTGCTTGTGGCTCAGGCTACGTCTTCATCAAGCTAATGAACAAACTACTATCAGTAAGCTACAGGCCTCAAGGGGTGAAATCTTCAATCTCGTCATGAAAAGTTCGACTTCCTTGCCTCGTGATGTAAATTACTAAGCTCTGGACGTTGAAATAAGTTATAAACGCCAGTGTGATTGCTCTCTTTCATGGGACACGAAGATTGCAACCAACATAAATGCACAACCTGGCAAGTGAAATAAATGGGCTTTCACGAAACGTCTGTTAAGTTATTTCCGTGTTTATGTCACCAATGCGAAACTTTATCATGCTGACAATACACAACAGACTATATTAAAAATAATATTTAAAAAATGGATTTGGTGAGTTAGTAATATAATGTAGTTGCAAAACTGTGAAGGAAGCTTCGTAGACCACGAATTGCTGACCGGGAGAGATGGCTCAGTGCATCAACCTGATGTCACTGCAGTCCCTCTGACCGGGGGGTCCTAGGTTCGAGTCTCGACAGCGGCAGGATTTTCGACACTAGCTTGTCAGCTAGGTCGAATTCAGTCGCTGTCTGGAGGAGAATTCTAGCGGCCGGCTTCTCTGATCCTTTTCTGGCGGTTTCTCCGATCAACACCAGGCGAATGCCGGAGCAGTACCCTAACAAACGGGCCACGGACCGCGCGCGATCTTTCCTCCCTCTTCCTTGTCCTATCCGCTTCTCTTACACATACACTTACAGTAACATGCACTACACTACCACACATGCCGGGAGACCGGTCGGGAGCTTACAGCCTGTCCCGGCTGGGGCGGTGCCCCGCTGATGGGGGATACTTGGTTGAGGGGAAAACCTCGCTAGTCGACGGTAGGTCGGCGCCAGATCTCGCCATCCAGCGAGACAAGTTCATCGCCACCTCCCGAGGAAAAACACGCACTACACTGACGAGACTAATTACCAAAGTAGTTGACGCCCCCGGAAACACCAATCAATCAACGAATTCCTGGATTGGACTCCCGACGATGCCAGCTTTTCGACAGAAATGTCTGTGTCGGAATGTCACTTTGCGAACTAATTTCAGAGGTTAGCTTCACTAGTCAGTCGTGTTCGCTCTTTCTTCTGATCAATTTCAGGCGGATACCATGGTACCATACAAACCGTGCACAGCGTCCCAGAGCCTAAAGGACACCTTGGGGAAAATTCAGAAATGAGAAGAAGAGCGAAAGGGTATGAAGAAGCCGGAAAGAGGGAAAGTGATATACATAAGAAACTAAAAAAAGGAAGCACAAATAAAAAAGCTAAGTAATAAAGGAGGAAAATATGAAATAGAAAGTATTTTCTCTTATTTCAATCAATCCCTTTGTAATTAAATTGATCACAACCTAATTTGTTCCATCTCAATTTTTCTTCTTCTACCCCAATTTCTCTCCTTTAATCGTAATTTCTCCGTCTAATCCTAATTTCTCTCCTTCAATCTTAATTTCTCTGTATTGTAATTTATCATCTCCAGTCATAATTTCACTCCTCCAATAGTATCTTCCTTCTCCGTATGGAATTTCGCCTTCAAGTGTAATTTCTCTCTTTCAATCGTAATTTCTCTTTTCCAATCGTAATTTCTCTTTTCCAATCGTAATTTCTCTCCTCCAATCGCAAATTCTATGCCTAATCATAATTTCTCTGCTCGAATCCTAATTTCTGTCCTTCATTTTTAATTTCTCTGTATTCTATTTTCTCATCCGTAATCGTAATTTCCTCCAATTGTAGCTTTCTTCTCGATGTGTGACTTTCGCCTTCAAACGTAATTTCTCTCGTCCAATTGTAATTTCTGTGCTCGAATCCTAATTTGTCTCCTTTTTTAATTTCTCTCTATTCTATTTTCTCATCGGCAATCGTAATTTCCTCCAGTTGTAGCTCTTCTTCTCCAATGGTGTCGCCCAGTCGCAGGTTGTGTGTTCTGTGTTGTGGTAGCGTAGTTCCTCGTATCGCGTGCTCTCCTCGTCCGTGGCATTCCTTGCCGTCGCCGGGCCCTCCGCCAGCAGGGGGAGTGGAGAGGCGGGGCGCGGCGCTCGCCAGAATAGGCGCCTCCCGCCTCAGCGGCGCCCGCCACGCACGCACGCACGCACCCCGCTGGACCCCGCCACGGCCCGCCCCTCTTCCACCATCCGCCCCGCCCCTGCCCCGCCCCTGCTCCGCCCCCGCCCCGCCACCCTCCGTCCCACCTCGCCCCCCACCCCGCCCCTCCCCTCCCGGCACCATCCCCACCTTCTCATCCTACCCTTCCCTTCCTCATCTTCCTTTACCCTCCCCGCTCCTCGCCCCAACACCATCCGCCACGCCCCTGCCCCTCTCTCCCCGTGGACACCTCCCCTCCCCTGCTCTCTCCTCCTCGACCCGTCTCCACACCGCTCTGCCTAATTGAGTTCTCCGCCCCGCCCCCAACCCAATACACTTGGTCCACCCCGCCACGCTCCGCCTACCACTCCCCTTCGTCCCGCCCCGCCCCGCCCCTCTTATCCCCTCCTCGCCCCGCCCCACCATCCTCCGCCCTCTCTGCCCCGCCCCACCCTCCCCCGCTCCGCCCTTCGCCGCCAAGCCCCGTCCCTCCCCTCTACGCCCCCTCTCCCGTTTATGACCCCACTTTCCGTCTCACCCTGCCTCTCCCCGCCCCGCCCCGCCCAGGTCTGCCCTGTCCCACTCCCCTCGCCTTGCCTTATACAGTCCTCCTTGCGTCTCCCCTTATACCCGCCCCGCTCAGCCCCGCCAAGCTCACCGCTCTGCCTTCCTCGCTTCCCCTCGCCTCGTACCCGCCCACTCCACCCTTCCCCGTTCTCCCCTACTCCGCCTCCCCGCCATCCGCCGTGGCGCCGCGCTGGCAGTGGCGGCGGACGCGGAGCGGCCCGCGCCAAGAGAGGTGGGGAGGGGCGGGGCGGGGTGGAGCGGGGCGGGGCGGGACGGGAAGGGGCAGGGAGGGCGCTATTTAAATAAGGGGCGGGGAGGGTGGGGCAGGAATAGGCAGGGCGGGTTGGAGCGGGGCGGGGTGGGGCGGAGCGAGGCAGGGCGGAGTGAAGCGGGGCGGGGCGAGGCGGGTGGGACGCGTATGGTGATGTGCGGCGCGGTACGGTGTGGGGCGGGGAGGGGCGAATGGGGGGCGGGGTAGGGTGGGGCGGAGCGGGGCGTGTGTAGCGGGGCGAGGAGGGACGGTGGGGCGGGGCGGAGCGAAGCGGTGCGAGGCGGCGTGGGGCGCGTGTGGTGCTGTGCGATGGGGAGTTGCGCGAGGCGGGGCGGGCAGTACGGGTATGACGGGACGGGGCGGGGCGGGGCGGGGCTCGGCTGGGCGGGGAGGGCGCTATTTAAGCCGCTCCGCGTGTTCCGCAATCCTTGACCGGCGGCGGGGCCGCGTTGCCTGTTACGTCAGCGCAGGGCGGAAGGTCACGTGCCACGACGACGCCTGCTCTCCAAATGACTGTTGAGCACTCCCGCGCGCAAGTTTTCTTCATACACGAGCTCCCTGGTTCTCAGCCAGCGCTTAATAGCACGGCCCGTTGAGATACTTAGGTTCGACTCGGAAAGGCACGTACCAATTTACAATGCTGGCAACAAGTATCTCGTACTTTCAAAACAATCGTAGCATTCCTTGTGGCACGCTTTGACACGTCAAGTTCATGCCCACAGTTGGTAAGCCTTTTTAAGCGGTGACGTAGTCAGAGCCCTCTCCTCCCCACACAGCCCTCCTGGGAAAGATGGCTCAGTGCATCAACTGATGTCACTGCAGTCCCTCTGACCGGGTTGAGGTTCGAGTCCCGACTGTGGCAGGATTTTCGGCACTAGCTTGTCAGTTAGGTCGAATTCAGTCGCTGTCTGGAGAAGAATTCTAGCGGTCTGCTGCTCTGATCGGTAGTTTTTCTGTGGTTTCTCCGATCAACACCAGGCGAATGCCGGCGCAGTACCGCAACAAACGGGCCACGGACCGCGCGCGATCTTACCCTCCTCTTCCTTGTCCTATCCTCTCCTCTTACACACACACACTTACACTAACATGCACTACACTACCACACATGCCGAAAGACCGGTCGAGGAGCTGGGAGCTTGTCCCGGCTGGGGCGGTGCCCCGCTGGTGGGAGATACCTGGTTGAGGGGAAAACCCCGCTAGTCGACGGTAGGTCGACGCCAGATCTCGCCATCCAGCGGGGAAAAGATCACCGCCACCTCCAGAGAAAAACACGCACTATACTTACGGGACTGATCACCTGAGGAGTTGACACGCCCGGAAACATCAATCAATCAGTCGCACAGCCCGCTGTGGAATATCAATAAAACTTGCGCGTAGAGTACTTACCATAGGCGTAGCTTCATTTGGTGTCTCCGGAGCAAAATTAATGGTATCACCTCCCCTCATAAATTAAATATAAAAATATCTATTACCTAATAGTTTATACATCATTTAACAAAAATACAAGTACATTTAGACGTGTCATTTATTTATAAAATATTAAAACCTGTATTTTATTCAGAATAATTGAAATATATTTATAAATAATTAACCTAAAACGCAGAAGTGCTAATTAACAAATGCATTTTTTTCATAAAAACACTTTTCGAGATTTAAGGGGGTCAAACTTATATATAATTTCATAAAAATCTATGCTATCATCCGTAATCTATACAAAATTTATACAATTTTCTAATGGGTGCCCCCCCCCAAAAACGCTGTCACCCGGGTCAGACCCCCCCCCTGCCCATCCCTCACTACACCACCGGTACATACCGTCACTCTTTATGGATCTGAATCCGTAAACATTGGAGTTCCAGTTTATGGATAGTGTGTGTGTGTGTGTTCAAAATAAAGTTTGCCGTACGCGTACTACAAAGAAATCATGGGTATATAAAACATTTGGATTCTACAAAGTAAATAAAATACTCGGGAGGCGATAATCAAGATGGCTGGCGCGACGCACTTTGACGTTGATACCAAGGGATATGCTTTACGTTTCCATGAATTCGTATAACAAAGTAATGCATCGTCTTTGAATGTGTCTTTGGCGTATTTATTTCAAAACGCCAACGTTTCGTTCGTACGTGAAACACTCACTTTCTGTACAATGTGTCTTCAATAACTATACTTGTACTTTTAGATTTCCCTTCACCTTCCTTCGTTACAAACCCTGAAGGAGAATGGGAACTCTGCTATTCTGCTATTATTGGGAACTTGCCTCTTCCTTCTCTCTTGCCATAATCTCAAATACTTCTCTCTCTCCCTCCATCTTTTGCTGTTTTTATATTTTCATTAAGCCGCCTGTATTAACTCGAGTGTAGATCTGTCATGGCTTGGCTCCATTCTCTTGGTGAAAGCTTCTCATCCTAAGTTTCATCTCCTTTTTTGCCTCTGAAACGATTAGATTCATCTGTCATTGGTGCTCCTTCATGTACTTGTAAATTATTTTCTAATTTGATATCGGACATATTAGTTTGTTAATATTGAATTGCTCAATTTTCCTACAAGAATTTACTGCAATCTTCTAAACATAGAAGACAAGAGAAGGAGGAAGAGAAACAGAAGGAAGGAATGCAGCGGAAAGAAAATGTAAAGGATGAGAAGGAGGAGGATGTAGAGGAAGGAGAAAAGGAGAAATAAGACAGAGATGAGGTGAAGGAGGAGATGGATAGGGTTGCGGTGAAATACATTTATCTACGACTACTCTAGAATGTGTACATTTCTGCGCGCTTTCGGATGCAGTAATGATGCCACAAGCTCTGCGAGAATATTATTCTCGTACGGCTGTCAACCAATCACATTCGTCTTAATTCATTATACATGGCAGAGGGTTCTCGCAGTCACCTACAGAGGCGCTGCGTGTTCTGCCGCGGCTGGTCGCAACCATCGTAAGATAGGTGAACCACGAAACAGTAAGCGAGTTGGTGTTTGTTGGGGTCAAGAAACATTCAATGTTCTGTAGCCGATCTGTTGGGTTACGTCGCCCAATTAGTATTTTTAAAATATTAATTTCAAAATCGTAGAGAAAGTGTACGCTTCTACTCGCATAGAATGGCTATTATTCACTCGTAGAAATTCGGACACTCACTCCTTTGTCGCTCGTGTCGTAAACATCAACTCGTGAATAATAGCTATCATTCTACGCTCGTTGAAGAACATACTATTCTCGTACACCGTGCCACGTGCCACGTGTGCCGAGGTGTTGTGTTCTAGGAAACGCACTCCTTCAAGGATACCAACCTGTATTGCAGGGTTTACAAACAAGAACTGTACACATGGCCCCAAAGAGACAAGATTTGCGAACAATTACTGTACGATGCTATGCAAGTGGGGAAGATAACGAAACTACAGAAAGATAAGTAGTAGTAGTGGTACTGCGAGTATTTTACATTTGGCTCCTCTCGCATCCCACTTTCCATTTTAGTCTGTCACTACAGTCTTCTGGAGTTAATCCTGTTCTGTCCATTGCCTTCTCTACTCTTTCCTTCCATGTACTTCTGGGTCTTCCTCGTCTTGTGTGTGATGTTGGTGTCCAATTCCCGAGCTTTAGAGGCCATCGTTCCTCACCCATTCTGTTTAAATGACCATACCATTTGAGCCTTTTAATTTCAATGGTATCGATAATGTTAAAACGCACTTCTGCTTTTCTTCTAATTTCTTCGTTTCTTACTTTCGCCAACAATGTCAATCCACCGCTTCTTCGCCAAGAGTCCATTTCCATTTGCTGTAAGTTTATTATCGTTACCTTCCGATATTTCCCAAACTTCAGACCCATACTCTCAATGATACTCTTTGATAGTTTTATATATTATATAAAAATACTTTATTTCGCGTATTTTCTATTTACTATTAAAGCGATCGTCAGTAAAGTTGAATGAGATGATGATATACTAAGTGATGAAAAGTATCCGGACACGTGGCTGAAAATGACTTACCAGTTCGTGGCGCTCTCCATGGGTAAGGCTGGAATTCTGCATTACTGCCCAACTGGGGCCAGCCAAACAAAGGTTCGAGCGACACGGCAACTCAGACCTGGGCAACCTGACGGTCAGTCTCAGAGTCCCGTCAGACTTCTCTCTGTGGATTCCAGAGCATTCCTATGAGTCCCCTTCACCTGATCATGCCCAAAATTCGACGCCCAACTGGTGGGTTGCCGGGCAAGCCCTGGCAACATGGAGCTTAACATCCCGTACTCACTGCCCCCGACATGAAGCTAACGACGTGAGTGCCGCCATGAAAGTAAGGGTCCGGAAGTCCGCCTGTCTCTACAGCAGAGATCGTGGCTAATGTACGCGGACAAGATCTTCCCCCCTGCGGAGGGACGGACGGACGGACGTTTCGGAAAAGAAAGTACGTTTTCGGTTTGAGGAGGCGTATTTCTGTCGTCTCCTCACTGCCTACACCCTTGGCTAGCGCCGACGTGGGTATCGCCGGAACGTGGGCAACCTGACGGTCCCATGTGGATATGTGGATTCCAGAGCATTCCCATGAGTCTCCTTCACCCGATCATGTCCAAAATTCGACGAGCCAGGGGCCCAACTGGTGGGTTGCCGGGCAAGCCCTGGCAACATGCAGCTTAGCATCGCCTACTCACTGCCCCCGACATGAAGCTAACGACGTGAGTGCCGCCATGAAAGCAAGGGTCCGGATGTCCGCCTGTCTCTACAGCAGAGACCTTGCGTACCTACGCAGACATGAAGGTAATGGTCGCAATGATGATACTCGTGGTGATGCCTGTCGTAGTGATGATAGTCGTGGGGTTGATTGTCGTGGTGGTGATCGTTCTGGAGATTATTCTGGTGCTGAAGTTAGTTCTGGTGATGATAGTTTTGCTGAAGATAATGGTCGTAATGATGATATAACGTTAGTGTAATGTTAGATAAAATTATATTTGTATAAACGATGTAGTCGCTAATAACCTTAGTCGTCGATGCGACTAAAAATAAAGTAATAAAAAAAAGATATCGCCCCCTGCTGGGGGACGAGGACGGACGGGCGTTTCGAAAAAGAGAGCGCGTTTTCGGTTGGAGGAGGCGCGTATTTCTGCGCGCTGGGCTTCCGGCCTGGGGCGCGGGCGGGGAAGGGAGGGGGGAGGGGGGAGGGGGGAGGGAGAAGGCAAAGGAAGGTCGCGGCTGCGACGCCAGCGCCAGCAGGTGCGCCCGCCACTCACCCGCCGGTGACTGGTGACTGGCGCGCTGGCGGCGGGCGCGGTGAGAGCATGCGAGGCTGGTGCGGACGGCCGTCGCCGGGGCGGTATTGCGAGGACGTGGTAGATGGCGGTGGGGACGATGCTCATGCGGGTTACTCTCGTGGTGATGATCGTGGTGCTAAAGGTAATGGTCGTAATGGTGATACTCGTAGTAATGATAGTCGTGGGGATGCCTGTCGTGGGGATGGTAGTCGTGGGGATGATCGTCGTGGGGATGGTAGTCGTGGGGATGGTAGTCGTGGGGAAGATAGTCGTGGTGATGATAGTCGTGGGGATGGTAGTCCTGGGGATGGTAGTCGTGGGGATGATCGTCGTGGTGATGATAGTCGTGGGGATGGTAGTCGTGGGTATGGTAGTCGTGGTGATGATCGTCGTGGGGATGGTAGTCGTGGGTATGGTAGTCGTGGGGATGATAGTCGTGGGGATGATCGTCGTGGTGATGATAGTCGTGGGGATGGTAGTCGTGGGTATGGTAGTCGTGGTGATGATCGTCGTGGGGATGGTAGTCGTGGTGATGATAGTCGTGGGTATGGTAGTCGTGGTGATGATCGTCGTGGGGATGGTAGTCGTGGGGATGGTAGTCGTGGGGAAGATAGTCGTGGTGATGATAGTCGTGGTGATGGTAGTCGTGGGGAAGATAGTCGTGGTGATGATAGTCGTGGGGATGGTAGTCGTGGGGAAGATAGTCGTGGTGATGATAGTCGTGGTGATGGTAGTCGTGGGGATGGTAGTCGTGGGGAAGATAGTCGTGGTGATGATAGTCGTGGTGATGATAGTCGTGGTGATGGTAGTCGTGGGGAAGATAGTCGTGGTGATGGTAGTCGTGGGGATGGTAGTCGTGGGGAAGATAGTCGTGGGGATGGTAGTCGTGGTGATGATAGTCGTGGTGATGGTAGTCGTGGGGAAGATAGTCGTGGTGATGATAGTCGTGGGGATGGTAGTCGTGGTGATGATAGTCGTGGGGATGGTAGTCGTGGTGATGATAGTCGTGGGGATGGTAGTCGTGGGGAAGATAGTCGTGGTGATGGTAGTCGTGGGGATGGTAGTCGTGGGGAAGATAGTCGTGGTGATGATAGTCGTGTTGATGATAGTCGTGGTGATGGTAGTCGTGGGGAAGATAGTCGTGGTGATGATAGTCGTGGGGATGGTAGTCGTGGGGAAGATAGTCGTGGTGATGATAGTCGTGGGGATGGTAGTCGTGGTGATGATCGTCGTGGGGATGGTAGTCGTGGGGAAGATAGTCGTGGTGGTGATAGTCGTGGGGATGGTAGTCGTGGGGATGGTAGTCGTGGGGATGATCGTCGTGGTGATGATAGTCGTGGGGATGGTAGTCGTGGGTATGGTAGTCGTGGTGATGATCGTCGTGGGGATGGTAGTCGTGGGTATGGTAGTCGTGGGGATGATAGTCGTGGGGATGATCGTCGTGGTGATGATAGTCGTGGGTATGGTAGTCGTGGTGATGATCGTCGTGGGGATGGTAGTCGTGGTGATGATCGTCGTGGGGATGGTAGTCGTGGTGATGATAGTCGTGGGGATGGTAGTCGTGGTGATGATAGTCGTGGTGATGATAGTCGTGGTGATGGTAGTCGTGGGGAAGATAGTCGTGGTGATGATAGTCGTGGGGATGGTAGTCGTGGGGATGGTAGTCGTGGGGATGATCGTCGTGGTGATGATAGTCGTGGGGATGGTAGTCGTGGGGAAGATAGTCGTGGGGATGGTAGTCGTGGGGATGGTAGTCGTGGTGATGGTAGTCGTGGTGATGATAGTCGTGGGTATGGTAGTCGTGGTGATGGTAGTCGTGGTGATGGTAGTCGTGGTGATGATAGTCGTGGGGATGGTAGTCGTGGGGAAGATAGTCGTGGTGATGATAGTCGTGGGGATGGTAGTCGTGGGGATGGTAGTCGTGGGGATGATCGTCGTGGTGATGATAGTCGTGGGGATGGTAGTCGTGGGTATGGTAGTCGTGGTGATGATCGTCGTGGGGATGGTAGTCGTGGGTATGGTAGTCGTGGGGATGATAGTCGTGGGGATGATCGTCGTGGTGATGATAGTCGTGGGGATGGTAGTCGTGGGTATGGTAGTCGTGGTGATGATCGTCGTGGGGATGGTAGTCGTGGTGATGATAGTCGTGGGGATGGTAGTCGTGGTGATGATCGTCGTGGGGATGGTAGTCGTGGTGATGATAGTCGTGGGGATGGTAGTCGTGGTGATGATAGTCGTGGTGATGATAGTCGTGGTGATGGTAGTCGTGGGGATGGTAGTCGTGGTGATGATAGTCGTGGGGATGGTAGTCGTGGGGATGGTAGTCGTGGGGAAGATAGTCGTGGTGATGATAGTCGTGGTGATGGTAGTCGTGGGGAAGATAGTCGTGGGGATGGTAGTCGTGGTGATGATAGTCGTGGGGATGGTAGTCGTGGGGAAGATAGTCGTGGTGATGATAGTCGTGGTGATGGTAGTCGTGGGGAAGATAGTCGTGGTGATGATAGTCGTGGGGATGGTAGTCGTGGGGATGGTAGTCGTGGGGATGATCGTCGTGGGGATGATAGTCGTGGGGATGGTAGTCGTGGGTATGGTAGTCGTGGTGATGATCGTCGTGGGGATGGTAGTCGTGGGTATGGTAGTCGTGGGGATGATCGTCCTGGTGATGATAGTCGTGGGGATGGTAGTCGTGGGTATGGTAGTCGTGGTGATGATAGTCGTGGGGATGGTAGTCGTGGGTATGGTAGTCGTGGGGATGATAGTCGTGGGGATGATCGTCGTGGTGATGATAGTCGTGGGGATGGTAGTCGTGGGTATGGTAGTCGTGGTGATGATCGTCGTGGGTATGGTAGTCGTGGGGATGATAGTCGTGGGGATGATCGTCGTGGTGATGATAGTCGTGGGGATGGTAGTCGTGGTGATGATCGTCGTGGGGATGATCGTCGTGGTGATGATAGTCGTGGGGATGGTAGTCGTGGGTATGGTAGTCGTGGTGATGATGGAAACATAACAATTATGCCAAGCTTTGGCTGATGTTACTAGTTACATTGTTGCCGCAGCTAGAAAGAAGAACCGAATTAAAGTTCTTGTTTTCATGTTGTGAAAAGAAAACCCAGTGTTCTTATTTCAGTATTTTGTTTCCCTGTGCATGCTGTTGTATTAAATGTTGTTTTCAGCTAGGTCCGTATGGAGGCATCCACAGCCCACGACCCAATAAATTTATGCAACGCCGGGATTTATAATAATGTTTTTGGTATTAAAAGTAAGTGAGTAAGTAAAGAATCCGTTGCATTGGCAACCCAATTTTGGGGAATAAACAGGGAAGATAGGAAATCCCGTTGCATTTAGGAAATCCCGTTGCAATAGCATTGTATTTTACACGTTTAGATACAACAATCTTGATTTTATTTTGTACTTGATCTCGAAGCAACCACATTTTAAAATTTTAAAATGTAACTTTTATACATAATATTATGAATATTGTATTTATACAATAATATGTATTTTGTGTTTTCACATGTTTCATTGGGGGTAGTAGATCATTTTCCTAGTTGACACAATTTGTTTTTAATAATTGACCTATGTTGACGGGTATATTGATCGGCCTTTGAATAAGAAATCACTGTCCTTCATTTACCCCTTTTACCGCATCAGGGGACGCATTTCTTGTATAATTCACTTCGCAACATAATTCATCCTTGCTAATGAAATTTATAAAAAAATATTTTCGCATATTTTTTCCTTTATTACACCGGTCATGATAAAAGGTGACTGAATACGTTTCATACAAGCTATCTTCTTTCTTTCTGTCTGACATGTATTTTTTCCTGAAACGTTTACAAATTACAATATTTTTTAAACGTTCTAGAAGTGAACATTTAAAGGTGCACTGTACGTTACAGTAGAATTTTTAAAATTTTAAAGTTTATTTTACAAAAAGATACAATTAATTTTATTTATTCTGAACAGGAAATTTGATCAGGGAAAAACTTAGGGAATTAAATTTGAAGGCAGAACAAGAAAATTACGGAGGTTTCAATATAAACTAAAAGAGAAACAAAGTTGAAACGTAGGCTACCTTCTTCTTACTTCAATCTTTGCATACTTCCCGTCTGAATCTCAACATTCTAAAGAGGTCCATGTGTTATGACGAACCTTCCCGTAGATGTAATGAGCATCCATCTAGTCTTAGGTGGCTTGGGGTAGTTGGCGCAGAATTTTCGACGCTACCTACATTTACATAGCATCAGGCGAATACCGGAGCAGTACCCTAACAAAAGAGCCACAGACCGCGCGCGATCTTTCCTTCCTCTTCCTTGTCCTATCCTCACTCCTTACACTAACAGCGCTACACTACCATACATGTCGGGAGATCGGTCGGGGGCTTAGAGCTTGTCCCGGCTGGGGCGGTGCCCCGCTGGTGGGAGATACCTGGTTGAGGGGAAACTCCGCTAGTCGACGGACGGTCGGCGCCAGATCTCGCCATCCAGCGGGGAAGAGATCATCGCCACCTCCCGAGAAAAACACGCACTACACTTACGGAACTAATGGCCTAAGTAGTTGACGCGCCCGGAAACACGAATCAATCAAAGTACCACATGTACAGGGCCGACGAATCCAGGAGTTGACGCCCCCACTAGCACTGATCTGGACGACTCGATCCGTGGCCGTTTGCGCAGGGGCTGGTTTGGGTGCTGTCCGCCGCACGACGCTGCGGTCGGGAGGCCTACCCTCCCCTGCCGCCGCCACCATCGCCACCTCCTGCCGAGAGGCGAAAAGATCTTCCTCTCTCGCTACGCAGTAGAGAGAAAATTACGTAATGCAGCGCGAAAAAACGGCGAATTTGGGGCAGAAAAACTCTTATTACAGAGTCCTGGTAACTAATATGTGGATAAATCCAATTGCTAAATCAAGAATAAAAATCCCCTAATTCATGTTGTAGCCAGAATTGAGCTTTGTGGGTCTTTGATACCGAAAAATCGAATGTCAGCAAAACGTTTGTTCATCTGTCTCATCGGTAGCCATCGGTACCATCTTTTCATCTTTGAAACGTTTGTTCATTGTTCATGTTGTCCGCCTGTGAACAACGCTAGTGGCTAAACCGTTTATCCGATTTCCTCCAAAGTTGGTATTCGATTAATTATTGCAGTGTTTTATTATGTGGAGCGTGAAAGCGTACCTTTCGGTGATAAAGGAATGATTAATTAAATTGATGAGTAGACATCGGATGTTTAGGGAAATGCTTATTTTTCTTCTAGCGAGCTTATTTAAAAGCTCATAATATATGTGTACGAATCATGACAAACGATGACATGTGACGAAGTTTTATAATGCTTATTTTTGCTTATTTTAGCATAAATGACTTTTCTTTAGAATTATTGCACATTTTGCCTTTTATGTATTATTTTTACATACAATGCTAAGATATCAGAAAATAGGCCATCGTCCCACCTGACCATTCGTTTCGAAACCTTCAATTCACGTTTTTGTATTTTGAAATACGAGAGAATTCCTGAAAGTATACCAACATATTTTTCTCCATTTCCCTATTTCACTAGCCATGTTCTGAAAAATGGTCGATTGACAATACACCGAGGGCACCTTTCGAGTGGAAATAAATGTTAATTCACAAAAGGTTTCAGTGTTGCTAATTTTGGACTTTTAAAATATAAGCCAGACACATCAGTAGATGTTCAGAAATCCTTCTCTGTATTCAAACTGATTTTGTATTCCAATCGTTGCAGATTGAAATTGCGTTCCTTGAAAAGTTACTGCTAATATATCGCAAAGGAAACAATTAAGAATAAAATGTAGAAGAGTTGTAAATATGTGTGGAGTTAGACAATAATTTTTAATTTTATTATGAATGTAATTTATGACAATGCTTTTTTCTCCTTATTCTTGACATTTTCAGTGCCTTTTTAGGCGCCTAAAAGGCGCTTTTTAGTGCCTAAACATCCGATGGCTACTGATGAGTATATGTTTGGCAAGAGGAAGTATAATTGAAGTAAATACTTAAAAGGAAATGGGAGGAATTGAACGTGTGTCAACGATATTTCAAGGTTGCTTAAAATAGAATCAAAAATGTTATTTTAGATAATAGAAAAACTTTTGTGAAGCTGGGATCTCCAATGCGACCTCGAATTTTTGAAGGTATTATAATTGTCTAAGTAGTAGTAAGTAGTACCTTTCCGTCAACAGCTATTTATCAAGAACCCTAAAACACGTACTCGAATTCAATTAAAAGTTCTTCAAACATATTTAAACGTCAATAGACATAATCAATGGCTGAAGTTTGGGGGCCTTTACCCCAATAAGAACAAATATAAATACGTTTTTATTGAGAAAATGAGTGAGGAAGATCTAGTATATCCAGACGGGAGCAAGGCGGAAAGGGATAATAAATAATAATAATAATAATAATAATAATAATAATAATAAAAATAATGTTGCTGTACCTTGCGATCAAAACGTCGTTACCAAGGAGGCAGAGAAACGTCTTAAATACAAGAGTTTGGAAATCGAGATCAGGCGAATGTGGGGCGTAAAAGCACAGGTCGTCCCGATAGTTTTCGGAGCTCTGGGATTTGTTCCGCAAAATTTGAGTAAGAACTTGTCTAAACTCCCAGGTAATTCAAAGGACTGGGAAGTGCAAGAAATTGCTTTATTTGGAACAGCCCACATTTTGCTTAAAGTATTGTAGAGGCACTGATAGTCACAGGATCTGCTCCTTAGGTAGCTGGTTGCAACCTGGAGTAGATTTTATATTCATCCGACTCATAAGATCTTTAGTCGTGATGTAATGGAAAAATAATAATAATAAAATTGTCTTTATTAGTGGCGAGGCTCAGGCCGTTTGGCCTGCTCTTCCTCCCAACCACATTAAATATATTCATTACTTCATAAACTGTGAAGAAGATCAGGAGGGCAGGATACTTTTACTTCTGGATGAGAAAACTAGGGGCCATCCCGGTATACGCCTTAAACGATTGAGTAAACCCAGAAAACCTCAATCAGGATGGCGGCTGAAGGCCAAGGACATTGACAAAAATAGTAAATCTAAATTTACTTAATACATTAATTAGAAAAAATAATAAATTACAACATAAATTAATTAGAAGAAAAATAATCAATGGTAATACAAAAATGGCAAAATTAAGTTACAAAACTTATACAATAAGAATAAATATTGTGTAATGTTAAGTAGTGACACAGTAGCTACAATTTGCAGCAACAGTATATAGATATCACAGACAAAAGAAATTTAATTTTAAGACAAATAAACAGTAGCAGATAAGCATTACACACTTTATGATGATTAAAAATAAAAATAACCGCCGATTTCTTGGGAATGAGAGTTCAGTTAAGTTCAAAAACCGATGAGTACAAATTAAATTATAAATCGTGTTTTTGAAGGAAGCCTTTGGAGAGAAAAGGATGGAGTGGGGATACAATAGAATAAACTAAAATAGGCTCCACTGCAGGGCGGGATTTGATGAAATTCCTCTTACTATCTAATAAATTACTCTGATCACCTGGGCAACGACGGGTACTGCGGCTAGTTCATAATACAAACATAAATGCGAATATATGGTGAGAATCCGAGACCAAAAAGTGCTGGCTTACCACAAAGATCACCACTATCCCCTACACTTTTTAATTTATACGTATCTGATCCCCTAAAATTCGACAAAATACAAACTGCCCAATTCGCGGGTGACAAGGCAATTTTCATAGCCGGAGATTTATTAATAAATATCAGGAATTCTCTTCAAGTATATCTCAATCTAATAGGCAGTTGGGCTGCATATTTAAAAGCCAAACTAAATCCCACAAAAGTAGCTATCAAAATATTCACTTCTATTCAATCCTATACACCTCCAGCACCGCTCACAATTAATAATGAACCCATTAACTGGCTCCCCTCAAATAGTACCGTGAAATATATCTTAATATGGATACTAAACTGAACTGGGAACAACACATCAGTAGTAAAATACAATAAGCAAAAAATAATCTACGTAAACGAAAACCCATCATTAATCGTTCTTCCCACCTCCCATTCCCAACAGCCATAACCATCTACAACACCATCATTAGACCATTCCTCCTTTACGCCCGTCCAGTTTGGATCTCCGCATCAAAAACAAATCTTAACGAGCTTCCAATAGTTCAGAACCATTTTCATAGAACTATCACAAATGCTCCCTGGTTTGTCACAAGGTTACAGCTCCACGATGAATTCCAAATTGACTCTATACAACACGATCTAACATACCTCTCCACCCAGTTCTATCAATCCATACCTCAAATTCCACACCTAGCCAACTTCAGACTCCGTAAAACGCCTTCACACAGAAACAGAATCAAAAATAGATATCCCTACCAGGCATTTTCGGAAATAGATTGTTTTTAGACGTGTTTGGAGAAGGCTTCCTCACCCAAATTGGTTTGTAGTTTAATTTTTAAGCAATTTAGAATGTAAGCCTTCACTACAGATGAAAAGTATTTTATGTACTGATCTACGTATGCTCTGAAAAAATCAATAAAAAATGAGAAAACTTTCATGGTCGTATCAAATATTGCGAAATGAGTTGCTTGGCACATGCAATTTAGGATACACAGAACGGACTAAGTTTCAGAAGAACAATGATTAGCACAAGCGAAGCGATGCTCTCTTGTTTCCCGTTAGACGTCAGAGGAAGCGGAATATTCCATGGAAGGGCAAGGCCAAAAGCTGCCCAATTAAACGGCGACTTATTTCAGTTGGATGGAACTAGTTCCCTGCGCTGACCCCCGCACCGGTGACCTGGGGGTCAAATGACTCCGTTTGAACCCCCGACCTCCCAATTGATCTGCCACGCCGCTTTCAACCACCCATCACGTGATCGGCGGCCCAACGTTACCATAACTGCGTTGGAGATCTTTGGAGCTCGTCGTGATGTAAGATCTCTTGAGGATGTGCTGGTGGCTTCGGTGAGTGCCTCTGACCGGGAGGTCCTAGGGTTACACTCCCCACGCTGGCAGGATTTTCGACATTAGCTACAGAGCTAGGTCAGATTCAGTCGCTGTCTGGAGGAGAATTCTAGCAGCCGGCTGCTCTGATCGGTAGTTTTCCGTGCTTTATCCCATCTACACCAGGCAGATGCTGGAGCAGTACCCTAACAAACGGGCCACGGACCGCGCGCGATCTTTCCTTCCTCTTCCTTGTCCTATCCTAACCCCCTTTTTTACAGTTACATGCACTACCCTCCCACACATGCCGGGAGACCAGTCGGGCGCTGAGATATCGTTTAGACTGGGTCGATGGTGGGAGATACCTGGTTGGGGAAATCCCCGGAAGCCGACAGATAGACCGGCGCTGGATCCACCATCCAGCGGGGAAAAGATCATCGCGACCACCTATCGGGAGAAGAGCACCGCCACCTCACTCAATAAATAAGACACCACACTTACGGGACTAATATCATCATCAGTTGATTCGCCGGGAATCGCTAACCGATCGATCAATCAATCGATGATGTGCACAAGCAGTCATACCAATCTGAACCACGTTATCAACTAAAGGGCGGCTGGGTCTTTTGTTTCCTTATAAACTTTAGACACTGCCAAACAAATTTTCTTTAATTTTGAATTTTCAATTTTTGTGCAATTTATAATAAGGTGAGTTTAATATATTTTTGGACCTAGAAGGATTATGTGCTGTTAATTCTGTTGTAACTCCACTACATGACGCTGTAGAACTAAAGTAAATATTAACGTCAAATGCAATCCGCAACACACTCGGTAGGATTTTGAATCTATACCGTTGAACAACTCCTAAACGAGACGTTCTAGGGCCTGAAAAACTAAAATTTTGAGACGGAAGGCTGAGCTCTTCTTCAACATTCTATTACATTTTTGCTGGTCCGGCGCTTCCCGATATTACCTCACCTTATCAGAGACGAGCAGAATCTGCAAGTGAATGTGAATGAGAGGGACAGAGAGTGGCAGAGTTAGTGACACACAGAGACAGACAGGGACAGGGTGATGGAGGCTGGGAGAGACAGTGAGAAAGGGAGGTGGGAGGGGAAAGAGGGAGATGAAGGGAAGAACAACGTCTGCCGGGTTTTCCTAGTATAATATGTATGTCATTGTCGCTCTGTAAACGAATGAAGATCTATTACTCGTTTATATCTGTTATTCTGTGCACACGTAACACTCCGTTTTGTGGTGTCGGTGTCGGCCGCATGGCGCTCAATTCACTTTTATTGGTATAGATGGCGCGCTGATCTTCATCCCGTGACGTCACAGCGCCTTTTGCTTTGTCACCAATGAGTTCCTCGTGGCGACCACGTGGAGTCGCAGATTGGGACGGGACGGGACGGGAGGGGAGGACGCGGTCAATTTGGACGGCGCTTCTCAGAATAGACCGCCCGTCCTTTGCGCGACCAGCACGTGATCGCAGGCTGATCAGTCGGCCCCACACACAGTATAATTGGACTGTATAATTCTTAAGAACCTGCAACAAGTACTGTACCACAAGGCCCACATCTCGATCAGGTTTTTCGTCCAGTTTCCCTGATCCTTGAGCAAATGCTGAGGTGGTCCCTTGTTTTGCTTCTGGACGTAATGTAACTTCATTATTTGTGCACGTCTTCTGAATTTCAGTGGGAAATATAGTTATTCAAATTATCGCTCTCCATATTGTCGCGGCGAAAAGTATTATTCTTTCATGAAGAACATGATGGTGGCTAAAAGCTCAAATTTATAGCTCATTTACCTCTGAAAATAGATTTTATTATATAAATAGCGAATATTTTGTCAACAAAACTTGTCAAAAAAACACTCTTTTTCCTGTATTCAAAATTCGACTAGAATATGGTTTAGGATAGAGATCACAGAATTATGAAAACGTACACAAATTTCACTTATCCCCATAGCTCGTCAATACAGTTTTAACTTTTTTTGACGTAAATAAATAAATAAATACTCTGGTCCGAAAAGGAACGATGTGATGTGAAGGCCTCGCCGATAGTCTACGCAATATTTTTGACAAAATGAGACAATGCAACTAACTTACTCTGAGAAATATAATGTGGAAAGGGAAAGGTTTTGGAATAATAACGGTTATTCGTTGGAGGTAGCGACAAAGTTAAGAGGAGAAGAGATTGACTTAAGTAAAAATTGATTCACAGGGATATCAGTTATTTCAGGAAGATCAGGAAAAGATAAGAAACTCAACCAATAACAAATGGTTCAAAATTATTCAGTTCGATGATATTCCGAATTATTTAAAAGGGAAATGTAAGAAACGTGACAGAAGAAGGATTGCAAGTTATAGCTTAGGAAATGAAACTAGAGCGAGCAGACATTGGCTGAATAGTGAGGTGGGAAATATGGGATCTGAGAGATGAATGAGGAAGACTTGGAAGATATATGAGAGAGATGTTGGTATTTTGAGGGAGGAGGAATGTGTGAAGGGTGGAATGTTCACAATAACGTGAGATGGATATTATTAGAGGACAAAGGTGAAAGGATCAGTGTAATAATAATAATAATATACGAATAATAATACACGTATAATAATAATAATAATAATAATAATAATAATAATAATAATGATTCTCGGTCCGATAAGAAACACAGAGGTAACCGAACATTACGGAAGAGGCGTTTGCTATTTTTAGGACATTTATGAATGGACGACAACAGATTAACCAAGCAAATTTTTAACTACCTTTGAAACAAGAAGTCGACAATAGTCTGGATCAAAGAAGTTAGGAAAGATTTGGAAAGAAACAATATAAGTGAAAGAGAAGCAGCAGAAAGAGCTTTAAGTTTAAGAAGTTTAAGAAGTTTAGAAGTTTAAGAAGAAATTGTTAGAAATGGAAGGATTCCAGGGCAGGAGGGAAAAGAAGACAGGATCAAAAGGGTCCGAGGAGAGAAAAGTGATACGCAGCGAGAAGATGAAAGAGTACTTGAGGAAGAAGAAAGAAGGACAAAGGAAGCAATGAAATTGGCGCGTGGTCCCTAGACGAAAGGAGAAGAAGAAGAAAAAGAAGAAGAGTGACTTTATTTACGTGGCGAGACTCGGGCCATCAAGCCCACTTTTCCTCCTAACCAAGTAATACATGAATACAAAAAAATTGAACATTACATTTAGTAAATTAAATTAATTACAACTTAGATATGTCTTGTCCCTGGGCTCACAAAGTGAAAGAAAAAAATGTTTTATGGTTGATGTTGCGTATTATTTTACACTACTTCTAATGTATTCAGTCTTATTGTATATATTCTTCAATATATTATTAAGCGAATCCAAGAGTTGTATTTACAAAGTTGTAAAAATAAATGCATTCATTGCCTTTCATTCATTACTAACATACTCAACATATCGATTATTTAATTTTGTGCGACTGTTGTGGTGCAGGTTTAAACGCTCTCCTAATGAGAGTCGTCTTCTTTAGTTTCCATTATTATGAAATACACGTAAAGTCATTTCACCATTATTTTTCAATGTTCTCCGTTTCACTTAGGACTTGAATTTTTGACATGATGTGTTTTCGTTTGTATGCTGACGATATTCCCTCCCTTTCTAGTTTTCATTTAGGGGTATTTCAGTAATACGTATGCAATCATAGCTTCTACTAAAACCTCTTTGAAACAATTAGAAGTACTTATTAATACTTCACCGAATTATACAATCTCTTTCATATCCTCTTCAATACGTAACTTGCCTAGTCACAGAAAGATAATTTCTCTAAATTTTGAGTAAAATCTAGTGTTTAACTTTATATATTTGGGATTAATTTTTAAATTACATCCCTAACTTGAAATTGATAACTTTAAACATACAAATGCTGTGACAGCATTCCTCCTCCACCAACTCTTTCCTCCCTCGCTTTCATTCCTGTCTTCTATGTGAGAAAACTTTCATCCAAATTGCGTACGTATTTCACAAAGACCACCTTCTATTATGCACTAATGTAATAAAATTTTGAAAGTGGTTAGGCGGAAGAGCAGGATAAATGGCCTGAGCCTCGCCACAAATAAAGACATTTACTTATTTACTTATTTTATTTACTTAGTTTGTGACGAGGAAGGTCGCATTGAAACTGTCTTATTTTGCGAAATCTTTGGCATAGGTCTATCTACAGCCAAACCCTTCATGAGTACTGAATTGTTTTGTGTTATAGGGGGACTCGGTTGTAGTTCGTAGTATGCCATATTTGCGACAGAATTGACATAACATTTAACTGTGTATAGGGGAAGAGGTTCTGAAACTCAAGTAGATGTCACTGAAGGGCTTCTGGCCAGGAGGCCTTAGGTTCGAGTCCCGACGGCGGCAGGATTTTCGACATTAGCTTGTCAGCTACGTCGAATTCAGTCGCTGTCTGGAGGAGAATTCTAGCGGCCGGCTGCTCTGATCGGTAGTTTTCCGTGGTTTCTCCGATCAACACCAGGCGAATGCCGGAGCCGTACCCTAACAAACGGGCAACGGACCGCGCGCGATCTTTCCTTCCTCTTCGTTTTCCTATCCCCTCCTCTTACACACACACACACTTACACTAACATGCACTACACCGTCACACATGCCGGGAGACCGGCCGGGAGCTTAGAGCTTGTCCCGGCTGGGGCGGTGCCCCGCTGGTGGGAGATACCTGGTTGGGAGAAAACCCCGCTAATTGACGGTAGGTCGGCGCCAGATCTCGCCATCCAGCGGGGAAAAGATCACCGCCACCTGTCGAGGAAAAACACGCACTACACTTACGGGACTAATGATCTCTGTAGTTGACGCGCTCGGAATCACGAACAATCAATCAATCAATCAAACAATTAAATGTACGCAGATTATACTTCTCCATACATCACATACGGTGTTTAGTGTTCTTTGTTGAAAATAAATTAATTCAGATCATATGTCACACATTCGTTGTAGTTGGTGTTCACTATGTGACGTCTGTGGCATGAAAGTCCTTGAGCTACACGGCGACGGTTGTCCAACATTTAAGCAGCGCGCTCTATAGGAAAACCCTTGCGTCACGAGGAAACAGCGACAGATGAGGTTTATGTAATTGTTACCAGCTTCCTCATCATGGCTCTATCGGTTCCATGGACCAGGGTTGGGAATTATATAAAACTAGGAAAACCCGGCAGACGTTGTTCTGGTCTTCATCTCCCTCTTTCCCCTCCCAACACTCTCTCACTTTCTCTCCCTCCCTTCCTCCCTCACGCTGTCCCTGTCTGTCTCTGTTTCTGCCGCTCTCTATCCGTCTCATTCACATTTGCAGATTCTGCACGTCTCTGAGCAGGTGAGGTAATATCGGGAAGCGCCGGACGAGCAAAAATGTAATAGAATGTTCAGGAAGAGTTCAAGAAAGTTCATTTATTTATTTATTTACGTCAAAATCAGTTTAAAACTGTGTGTGACGAGCTGTGGGGAGAAGTGAAATTTGTGCACGTTTTCATGATTCTCTATCCTAAACCATATTCTAGTCGAATTTCGAGTGCAGAAAAGAGAGGGTTTTTTTCAAGTTTTGTTGACAAAATATTCGCTCCTATATAATAAAATATATTTTCAAAGGTAAATTAGCTATAAATTCCTGCCCTGAACCCTCATGTTCTTCATGAAAGAATAATACTTTTTGTTCAAGAGAAGAAGAGAAAATTTTAGTTTTTAAGGCCCTAGAACGTCTCTTTTAGGAGTTCGATATAGATTCAAAATGCTGCCGAGTGTGTTGCAGGTTGCATTTGACGTGAATATGTAGCGCCATGTAGTGGAGTTAGAACAGAATTAACAACACATAAACCTTCTCGTTGAAAAAACTCGTAGAAGTGCCAACTTTCATGACCATCGGTCCAATGGTGTTAGAGTTTTGCTCTTATATACATACCAATATCTTGTTTTATATAATATTTGCTAATGAAATTTTGGAAAAATCCAGGTTTTCAACTAACAAGAGATCTGTACTATTATCTGCAACATCCTTCACCTCATCCAACAAAATTAATCAAAAACTATGGAGCTTTTTTTTTAAATTGGAAAATGTCCCAAGTATTCCATTTTAAGTAACACTCAAAATTAAAATATCGGTTTCAAATTCAAAGGGCCACGACATCAGGGAAATTGATTAGAGAATATCAATTTTGGGGAAATTCGGCTGCACTGTTTAGCTGTTAGCGTTGTTCACAGACAGACAGACAGACGTTTTGCAATCAATCATTTTTTTCGTTAACAAGGACCCACAAAACATGGATTCTGGGTACAGCACGTGTTAGAGGATGTTTTTTTCTAAATTTGGCAGCTGGATTTATCCATTTTTTTCGTTACCAGGGACTGGCAATAACAGTTTGTTGTTTTTTTACCGAAGATTCGTCGTCTTTTGGCGCAACATTACATAACTTTCTTTCTACTCCTACTTTCTTTAGCGAGAAAGTAAAAAAATTGTCGTTTCTATGTCCCGTATGAGTGTTATGAGTTTGTCTTCTCTGTGGGTATATTAACCCTTAAGACCCTGGAGTTGTGGGGTCATTTTCCATACCAGTCAAACTGTAAACCCCTGGCGTTTCTTTGAAAACCCTTTCTTCTTTAATCCCTTCTGTGTAGCTTTCACTTTTGTCGTCGTTGACTCACAGACTACGTCACGAACTGAGAGTAATTTGTTTTGCCATAAATTTGTTTGCTAGGCATGTCGATGTGTTATGGACAAAGAATATAGTGACAAGAAACTTTTAAATTAAATTAATTATAATAACCAGATGATCAAATTTTAACAAACATATTATTATTATTATTATTATTATTATTATTATTATGTGATGTATGAGTTTGATCAGTATTATTAAGTGTTATCATTGAGTATGGTTCATTCCATTATTACATAACTCAATATATTATTCTCAGTAGTAATTTTTCTTTTATTTTCTTAAAAATTTTTATTAAATATTTTTCTAGAATTTCTGGCCCAGTTCTTCATGATTATCCATATTATTCGTTATTCATATAATTTCAAAACATATACAACTAATAAAGTGTTTAGTTTCATCGATATTAGGTGTTATCATTTTCGACCCCACAACTCGACTTACGTCCTAGAATTTTCACCACTCCAGCTGAGGGATAAGATCTGATAAACTTATTTTCTTGGTTAAGAAATTCTGTTAATGGAGTTGAGAAAGAGTTGCCTCCAAGGGAATACTTCTTTTGTTTAAAAGGAAAGGTTTTTGTGTGTAAAATAATCCTCCAGCATTCTGCTCCTCTGGTTCCTCAAATTTCGTTTTTTTTTTGTCAACCAGAGCCGTGACTTCCCCTCGAGTCGGTGTCCGCGGCAAGCAGGCAATTCGATCCGTTTTCTTTGTGACGGGTGTTGGCAGGTGTATTGAAAAGAATGTGTTCAATAGAAACTGAACGACGTAGTTTGAAAGGCGATATAGGTCTCTTTCACAAATGACGCAGGCGCAAGAAGAGCTAAACAAGAGTACACCATTACATTCGTTTTAACCCGCGAGAGGCGGCGCGGGGTCTCTTGTGACCCCACGTACGTTCGCTTAGCTGCAGCTGCGTAATTTTGCGAATCAGAAGCTTTACATTCCGTATACCTTTCACCACATTCTTTAGCTATTTCTGAAAGATTTTCAAAATTTTATATGTAGTAATTCATTTATTAGCATTTGTGAAACCAATACAAGCATCTTAAAATTCGTACTTTTTCTAATTTGTGTTGATTGGCTTTGAAGCGTTTTCAATAAATTGTTTGCTTTTATGTGAGACAATGTTAGAAAATGAAACTTATTGAATTTTCTGATACCTTTGTCATTGAAATAATGAGGAAAATGTTAATGGAGTCACTACATAAAATGAAAGAAAAATGATAATTTTGCCCTTTTATTTGTTTCAACTCTTCATTTGCGAGTTTATTTATAATAGTTCATTAAGTTGATATGACCTTATAAATGACTGATAATTATTAAAATAACTAATTTCGCACTTATTTGTTGCTAAATATAATTTTATAAAGAGATAACTTTAAGGGGTCAGAAATGACCCCTCGCCACCTCTAACTTAACTAAGGCAACCGCCACCTCTCCAGGGTGTAGCGTCACAGCACTGGGCGCGACCGACCGCACAAGTCGTGCAAGGGGGAGGGGGTTGGTCCTCTCGTGCCGCGCAGGGGCGGATGGACCCTCGGGGTCTCTCGAGGGTCTCTCCGCTGGGGGCGTGTCTGAGAAGGCGGCTGTCCGTTCGCACTAGTGATGTGTGTGACGACGGAAATCGTTCGCAGGTGGACGCCAGGCTCCATCTGCAGCCGGCTCAAATCTCGAGCGGAAATGACGCTTTGTGCGTGGGAGGTCGGTCACGTGATGCCTCGCATGGGAGGCGGGTGGGATAAGCTTCCTGGGCAGTCGAGTTTGACCGTAGCGATGTGCGGAGGTGATCGCGAGCAGCGTCTTGCGAGGCGTGGCTTTTCGCCACGGGACAAGAGACCAGGGGCGGCGCTAGTGTAGCGAGCTGGGGTTCTCTTGGGAAATACTGAGGCGGCTCGTCTCAGGAGTGGAGAGCAGCGTTCCTTAGGAGTGTACATAGTGTAATAAACTATTGTAAATAAATATGTACAGCCAACTCCGTGTCTGTGTTCTTCTTCACCTCATGACGACATCACAAGGGTTAACAATGGATGAAAAGGCGGGGTGCGATTTGGGGGGGGGGACTGAGGGCTGTCCCTTCCTAGATAGTTTGATGTCCCCTGCTGGAAAAACATGATATTCTTCTTGCCAGATATACAAGAGATCCACAATAAATGTGTTATTCATTGATTGATTAGTGTTTTCAGGCGCGTCAACAGCTTAAGTGATTATCACCGTAAGTGTAGTACATGATTTTATTGCGGGAAGTATCTTACACGTGGGCTTGTAGAGTTTTCCCATCCAGGTATCTCCCACCAGCGGGGCACCACTCCAGCCGGGACAAACCCTAAGCTCCCTATTGGTCTCCTGGCATTCGTCGTAATGCAGTGCATGTAGATGTAAGTGTGTGTAAGGGGTGAGGATAGGAGAAGGAAGAGGAAGGAAATATCGCGCGCGGCTCGTGACCCGTTTGTTAGGGTACTACTCCGGCATTCGCCTTGTGCTGATAGAAGAAACCACGGAAAACTACCGATCAGAGCAGCCGGCCGCTAGAATTCTCCTCCAGACAGCGGCTAAATTCGATCTATGTAGCTGATGTCGAAAATCCTGCCACCGTCTGTACTCGAACCCAAGACCTCCCGAACAGAAGCACTGCAGTGACATCAATTGAATCACCTAACTCTGTTCCTTCCTGGAAAATCACTACCTTTTACTTTTCAGTGATACAACATATGCACAATAGGTGTGTTATTAATTGATTTTCGCACTTAGGAAAGTTCAAAGAAAGGAAATTGGACAACACAACCTTTTAGAGAGAATTGTTGGGATTCATTCAGCGTGTCTTGCATCAGCAAAGATGGTCTTGACTTCTTAACTGTTCGTTTCGTCCTGTGTGGAGAAATTGCCAATTCGCACCTCATAAAAGGCACGAAATGTCAAGTGTGTTAGCGCTCGTGTGTTGCAGATTCGGAAGTTTTCTGCCTCTGTGACGCACTATCTCATCGGATTTTGTAAACCTGAGTAATTGCGCACAAAACAAACGGAGGATTATGTAAACATTTTACTTTAGTTCACCATACTTATACTAATAAAATGGGAACATCAAAAGCATTTCAAACGCTGCAAATACGGTAAAATACTGAAGAATTGAAGAGAGAAATAGAGGTTCAGCAAACAAATTTAATGAGTAAAAAAATGTCATGAAACAACGTTAAATGGGAAAAGAGAAGGAACCGATTGGTGAAAAAGCGACGAAACTAACTTGAAAACGATCAAGAAACAAAATGAGCTAAAATCGATCAAAAAACGAAACTAAGTTTATGCTGATTAAAATACGAAACGAAGTTGAAGTGGATGAAGAAATAAAAAGAAATTAAAATCGATCAGGAAACGAAACGAAGTTGAAGTCTATCATGAAAAGAAAAGAAGTTTAAATCAATTAACAACGAAACTAAGTTGAAGCCGATCAGGAAACAAAAAAGAATTAAAATGAATCAAGAAACGAAAAGACGTTAAAGTAGATCAGTAAACGAAAAGAAGTTAAAATCGATCAAGAAACGAAACGAAGTTGAAGTCGATCACGAAACGAAACGAAGTTAAAGTCGATCACGAAACGAAACGAAGTTGATGTCGATCACGAAACGAAACGAAGTTGAAGTCGATCACGAAACGAAACGATGTTGAAGTCGATCACGAAACGAAACGAAGTTGAAGTCGATCACGAAACGAAACGACGTTGAAGTAGATCAAGAAACGAAAAGAAGTTAAAATCGATCAAGAAACGAAACGTCGTTAAAGTAGATCAGAAAACGAAAAGAAGTTAAAACCGATCAAGAAACGAAGTTAAAACCGAGATTCAAGAAACAAATAGGAGTTGAATCCATCAAGAAACGAACCGAAGAAGATGACGCCAAACACACGATAGGAACTTGAAGCGAGCAAAGAGAGGAAACGGATGCGCTGGAGCCGAAGCGCAGCATGAGGAGGCGGAAAGAGGGTGAAGGGGCGGCGGGGCGGGGACGAGGCGGGGAGGCGCGCCAGATGGCCACAACGTCTCCTCCTCCATTGGGAGCCGCGCCGCGCGTCAGCCGCCGCCGCCCACGCCACGCCCCAACCACGCCCCAGCGACGACCGCTCACGCCGCGCACGGCACGCGTTCACGCTCCTTTGCGTGATTTGCTTGCACGCTCTCCGTTCCAGCACGCTCCTTTCTAGCACCATCCTGTTTAGCATCGTCCTTCCCAGTATCATCCTTTCTAGCACCGGCCTGTTTAGCACCGTCCTTCCCACTATCATCCTTTCTAGCACCGGCCTGTTTACCACCGTCCTTCCCAGTATCAGCCTTTCTAGCACCGGCCTGTTTAGCACCGTCCTTCACAGTATCAGCCTTTCTAGCACCGGCCTGTTTAGCACCGTCCTTCACAGTATCAGCCTTTCTAGCGCCGGCCTGTTTAGCACCGTCCTTCCCAGTATCGGCCTTTCTAGCACCGGCCTGTTTAGCACCGTCCTTCCCAGTATCATCCTTTCTAGCACCGGCCTGTTTAGCACCGTCCTTCCCACTATCATCCTTTCTAGCACCGGCCTGTTTAGCACCGTCCTTCCCAGTATCATCCTTTCTAGCACCGGCCTGTTTAGCACCGTCCTTCACAGTATCAGCCTTTCTAGCACCGGCCTGTTTAGCACCGTCCTTCACAGTATCAGCCTTTCTAGCGCCGGCCTGTTTAGCACCGTCCTTCCCAGTATCGGCCTTTCTAGCACCGGCCTGTTTAGCACCGTCCTTCACAGTATCCTTTCTAGCACCGGCCTGTTTAGCACCGTCCTTCACAGTATCAGCCTTTCTAGCACCGGCCTGTTTAGCACCGTCCTTCACAGTATCAGCCTTTCTAGCGCCGGCCTGTTTAGCACCGTCCTTCCCAGTATCGGCCTTTCTAGCACCGGCCTGTTTAGCACCGTCCTTCCCAGTATCATCCTTTCTAGCACCGGCCTGTTTAGCACCGTCCTTCCCACTATCATCCTTTCTAGCACCGGCCTGTTTAGCACCGTCCTTCCCAGTATCATCCTTTCTAGCACCGGCCTGTTTAGCACCGTCCTTCACAGTATCATCCTTTCCAGCACCGGCCTGTTTAGCACCGTCCTTCACAGTATCATCCTTTCTAGCACCGGCCTGATTAGCACCGTCCTTCCCACTATCATCCTTTCTAGCCCCGGCCTGTTTACCACCGTCCTTCCCAGTATCATCCTTTCTAGCACCGGCCTGTTTACCACCGTCCTTCCCAGTATCATCCTTTCTAGCACCGGCCTGTTTAGCACCGTCCTTCCCACTATCATCCTTTCTAGCACCGGCCTGTTTAGCACCGTCCTTCCCAGTATCATCCTTTCTAGCACCGGCCTGTTTAGCACCGTCCTTCCCAGTATCATCCTTTCTAGAAGCGGCCTGTTTAGCACCGTCCTTCCCAGTATCATCCTTTCTTGCACCGGCCTGTTTAGCACCGTCCTTCCCAGTATCAGCCTTTCTATCACCGGCCTGTTTAGCACCGTCCTTCACAGTATCAGCCTTTCTAGCACCAGCCTGTTTAGCACCGTCCTTCACAGTATCATCCTTTCTAGCATCGGCCTGTTTAGCACCGTCCTTCACAGTATCAGCCTTTCTAGCACCAGCCTGTTTAGCACCGTCCTTCACAATATCATCCTTTCTAGCATCGGCCTGTTTAGCACCGTCCTTCCCACTATCATCCTTTCTAGCACTGTCATTTTTAGCTTTGCCCTTTTCAGCATCGACCTATTAAACAACTGTCCTGTCCCGCATCCTCCTTTCCAGCACCGTCCGTTTTAGCACCCTGCTTTCCAGCATCGCCCTTTCCAGCCCTGTTCTTTTTATCATCCTGCTTTCCAGCATCGCTCTTTCCAGCCTCGTTCTTTTTAGCTTTGCCCTTTCCAACATCGACCTTTTAACTACTGTCCTTTCCAGCACCGGCCGCTAAAATTAGCGACTTGTCTGGAGAAGAATTTTAGCGGCCGGCTGCTCTGATCGATAGTTTTGCGTAGTTTCTCCCAGCAGTACAAGGCGAATGCCGGAGCAGTACCGTAACAAACGGGCCACGGACCGCGCGCGATCTTTCCTTTCTCTTCCTTGTCCTATCCTCTCCTCTTACAAACACACACTTACACTAGCGTACACTACACTACCACACATGCCGGGAGACCGGTCGGGACCTTACAGCTTGTCCCGGCTGGGGCGGTGCCCCGCTAGTGGGAGATACATGGTTGAGGGGAAAACCCCACTAGTCGATGGTCGGTCGACGCCAAATCTCGCCGTCCAGCGGGGAAAAAGATCATCGCCGCCTTCCGAGAAAACACGCACTACACCTACGGGACTAATGACCTAAGTAGTTGATGCGCCCGGTAACACGAATCAATCAATCAATCATTAGCGACTCAGAAAATATACATTACAACAGTAATACATACACGATTTGTGGAGGTTTACAGATTCAGTACAAAGTACAATAATACAGATTGTTTACAGGATTGCAAAAATGTTAAGAGTAGTAACAATAATACTTAATCATATATGTAAACAAAAAAACATGAGCAAAACAAAGTTAAAACACTTGATAAACATCAACAAGCACTAAGAGGAAGGCTGTTTGCCAAAGATATTCTACTACATAGAAAGAGATAGAGTGTGGAATAAACCACACTTCTTTGTAGTGTTGTTCAGATGAGGAACCATTTTTGTGTTTTACAGGTTCAGTATAAAGATACTGTTGAACAGATTGTGTACAGGATGATTACATGCACATGGAAAGAGAACAAGTGTGTATCATATCGAACATCTTTAAAAGTTGTCAGGTGACGAACCATTTTTCTGGGTTCAGTATTGTATTCGAAATTGCCCATACAATTCAGATTTGGCTGAATATTTCACTCTCCTTATAGAATTGTATAATTCTTCCTTGATACTTCTCAGATTCTAGTACATATTCCAAACTTGTGTTGTGAAGATACCTCTGCTCGATACCTCTGCTGTATTCGAAGGTTGTTTCTTGATTTGAAACGCCATATCAGGGCATCTCGAAGCTTCGGCGCTTGTTTGTCCATGTTTACACTCAGCAGTTACAAACTTTATCTCTTAGGGTCATTGACCGACTACCGTTTCCTCAGTCCAACGTCAATATCAACAGATCCACAATAACATAAACCTCAACAACACAACAAAAACAATAGCAGGTTTGGTGTGGCTAACGAAGCACGTATGTCTTGGTGCTTTCGTAAGCGATAGTCGGGAGCTGTACAAATCTGTACAGCTAATTTCTAATTCGCACAGTCATTGAATGAAAACTACGCATCCTTCGCAAATGAGACGTGTCTACGGTTCCATTAGACTCTCAGGAACTTGGTAAAATCCATAAACGATTTATTGGTATATTCTTGCTACAGAGGAGAGAAAGTTATGTAATGCTGCGCGAAAAAAACTGCGAATTTTTAGTAGAAAAACTCTTATTACAGGGCCGTGGTAACGAAAAAGTGGATAAATCCTGTTGCTAAATTTGGAAAAAAAATCCTCTAATACATGGTGTAGCCAGAATCCATGTTTTGTGGATCCTTTATACCAAACAATCGAATGACGGCAAAACGTCTCTCTGACCATACGTTCGTCTATCCGTCTGTGAACAGCGCTTGCGGCTACAGGCCTAAAGCGGCTAAAAACGGTGTTCAGCCGATTTTCTCCAAAATTTATATTCTCAAACCGATCTGGCTGATGTTGCTCCCGCTGGAATTTGGAACCTATATTTTAATTTTCGGGGGTACTTGACGTGAAGCCCCTGGGACATTTTCCAAATTTTCAAAAAAATAGCTCTATTGTTTTTTATTAAATTGTGTTGTTGGATAGTGCGAAGAACGTTAAATAGCATGGCGCAGGTCTCATTTTGGTTGAAAACCTTGATATTTCGAACATTGCAAAAGTTCAAATTTGTTTGGCGTCTACCTGCAACTGCAGTTAAGAAGAGAGAGATTTTTTCCGTTCATGAAACCTGTTTCTTAAAGATATATTTTGAAATAAGGTCATGTACAATTTTTGGAAAATTTGAGTACATTTTGCATGAAAATACGTGCTGTTTTCGCATCACTTGTTTTTGATTTTGACAGAAGTATGCAAACATTTGATGGTGCAATTCCGCCTATTCTCATAATACCTGTACTTACTGAATTCTTTCATTAAGAGTAGCACTACTTAGGGCACAGCTGACTTCGTGAGACAGCAAGAGTCCAAGGGAGAAGTCACGCCGGGAAAATGTATTAGGGAGCCAGCCGAGAAACTTGGAAGGGACAGATGGACCGAAGAACTGAGAGGTTTATCTCTTCACTCCTAATCAGTAGCTGGGTGTTAAGAAACTAGTAGAATCTAGAAATATGTGTAAAATTAAATTGACACGTTAATAACCCTGAAATGATGGGCTTAAATGCTTTAATTTAAAGTACAGGTCCTGGCTTGGAGTTGGGTTTCGGCCAGAAGATATTTTCACTTTTTAATTGTTGCTGTTAATTTTCTTCAGTATTATTTTGGTCTATGCTGTTTCGAATTCATTTTGGTGCCCACGTTCAGACCTGAATATTTTATACATTTACGTGGGGGATACCAGGGAATGGTGTCAAGTATTTGGAAGAGTGTATGGATTTATTGAGATTTTTTGCGGCAGATTTTGATAACTTTCTTGCTTTTATGTTGATGGGTGATCATTCAGAGCTCCTCTTTTTATTTACAATTTTCTTGGAATTACATGGTCCAATTGTATTATAATTTTGCTCATGTATTATTGAATTAAGACTAAGAAGCAATAACTAATAATTTGTATCTAAAACGAAAGTTTGAGATAATCTCTTTGGATTCTTCAACTTTACTCCATTTCGGTAAACCTTTTAATGATTATACTTGGGGCGTTCGGAAATGATTTGGACAAACGCTCTAAATTTCATACCATTTATTGTACTGCCCAGGTTTACACAGGTAAATTACAAGTAATCTCCTCCTAATTCGATGCACCTTTCCCATTTCTCGGGAAGTTTCCTTATGGCTGTATAAAACCATTCTTTCGGAGTAGAGCGACACCAGTCGCGGACAGCGTCTTGGACTTCTTCGGTGGATGACATTCGCCGGCCACGCAATGCGTCCTTCATTTTGTCGAACAGTGCATAGTCCGAAGGGGCCAAATCAGGTGAATGTGTGGGATGGGGAAGCTTCGTAAATCCCATTGTTGCCAATGCGTCTGTTGTCTTGCGGCTCGTATGCGGCCTCGCATTGTCGTGTTGAAGAAGCACTTTGAGAGCCCACTTTCCTTGCCGCCTCTGCTGAATACTGCGTCGCAGTTTTCGTAGAGTTTCGCAGTAGGTATCACTATTCACTGTTTCGTTAGTAGGAAGCCAATCCAGTAGCACAATTCCCTCTTCATCCCAGAAAACTGTAGCAATTTGTTTTTTGGGAGTAAGACTCGGACGAGGCTTTTTGGATGGAGGGCTTGCAGTGTGTTTCCATTCCATTGATTGCCGTTTTTTCTCCGGGGTCTCAAACAGGAACCAAGATTCATCCCCAGTCACCAGTCTTTTGAAGAAATTTTATCTGTCCGTGTTGTAAATGCGCATCAGTTCTCGGCACAAGTCCACTCGTTGCTTTTTCTGCATTTCTGTGAGTTGGTGAGGCACCCACCGAGCACAAATTTTACGCATTTTCAAATCTTCATGGATGATTTCATGAAGAGTTGCTCGTCCAAGACCCGTTTTTTCCCGACATTTTGCAACTTTGTAAATGTTATCCGTCGATCTGCCATAATCAACTTCGAAACTGCTTCGATTGCAGCTGATGTACGCGATGTCGCTGGCCGGCCGCTGCTCACGCCTTTCTCCACACATTCATGTCCACTTTCGAAATTCTGCACCCAGTGAAAGACAGTGCTTCGTGCCGGAGCTTTTTCGCCACAAACATCGGCGAGTCGGCGATAAATTTCAGTCACTCTGACACCCTCTTTCCACAAGAACCAAGTTGTCCACTTCTGACCACGAGCGTCGCCTTCCATGTCCGCGTGCTTACTTAAGCACGTCCGTTAGCAAAATGTCCGTTAGCAAAATGAGTCAGCGTTTCTCAGTGAGTGAAGATGACAGATCCATCTAGTGGTAAAATATAGCACTAAGAAGGGCCTTTCGCCACAGCATAAGCGCGCTTTTCAAATAGTATTTGCGTCAGAGCAACACGGTCAGTCCAAATCATTTCCGAACGCCCTAAGTATGGAATGTGAATCCCCATCTCGATCAGGTTTTTGTCCAGTTTCCCTGCTCCATTGAGCAAATGCTGAGATGTTTTGCTTCTGGACGTAAATGTAGCTTCACCGTGCGCACGTTTTGTTGAGCACTCCTTTTGCTTGTAATGGTAGGAGTAGAACTGATGTTCATTACTATTTTGTTAGCAATGCAGAAAAATCAAATCAGTTCATTCACCGTTGAAATTGATTTTCTATAACTCGAGAACAAACATTTTTCAAATTTTTATTTTTCTAAAATAATAATTATTTTCTAAATTCTTTTTACTAGTTTTTCAAATGTTGCTTTTTTCCCCTGTGCCTCAAGAAAATGTGCGCAGATAATCCCTTTCCCCACACGTCATATACAATTTTTACTGTTTTTGACCAAATAAATAAATAAATTTACTCGTATTTTATTTTCTAATACGAGGGTATGTCGCTATATACCTGCACTTTCGTTCTAATCGCCTGTAGGTTGATAACAAAACTTTGTTCCCTTACCAGACTTAAGATGGCACCTTTCACTTTGCTTATGTTAAGTTTCAGCGTTATCACCTAAAGTTCGCTTGAGCTGTTGCGATACAAATGCATCGATTAATATTTTGTATAATACACAACGTATTGTCACTTTCTTTGGCTTTTCTTTGATTACCTAAGACGAGGTTTTTCTGACCATTTACACGAGTAAACACCTCCCTAGGCATTCCGGGAGTAAAGGAGAGTTAACCATTTAACAAGATCAATAATGCGTTCACAATTGTTATCGAGTATGATACGGCGAAAATTGAGCTTCGCTGCACGATAGGAGTGTGTGTGCGTGTGCGTGTGTGTGCGTGTGCGTGCGTGTGTGCGCGTGTATGCCTTTCTGTGTGCGTGTGTGTGCGCGTGTGTGTGTGTGCGTGTGCGTGTGCGCGCGCGTGTGCGTGTGTGTGTGCGTGCGTGTGTGCGTGCGTGTGTGTGTGCGTGTGTGTGTGTGTATGTGTGTGGCCAGAGAGCCCAAACATTATCCGTTTTCAGCGCTCTCTAGCTCCTACACCGTTTTACAAAACAATTAGTAATGCTTGCATTTTTTAGGTAATTTGTTTCATCTTTAATTTTGTAAATAGCGGTTGTTTCAATAAAACGCATAGTTTTGAAGATATAAGAGAAAATATTCTTAAAAAGTGCGGAATTCTTAGGTTTTTTTTCGATTTTCACCGTGAAGCCAATTTTTTTTCGATGTAGCAAACATAAAATTCAAATTCAACACTCCCAAAAGCATATGAAACTGTTCAGAAAAAAACTTTAGGAATTTGTTTCATGATATCTACTGTCTGGATTATAAGCAAAGTGAACAGATTAAGGCTGGTAAGTTAAGAAGCTGAAAGTCAGTAATCTATAGGCGATTAGAATGAAACTTCACATACTTATTTACTTACCCTGGCTTTTCGGATTGGGTTTCTGCACAGCGTGAATTCAGATAGCGCATTTAGTCCTATAAGATGTGAATAAAAGTTGGAATCTACATTTAGTACAATATTTGGGGCAAGTTACATTATCTCTTGCTTTTATGGTGTTTATTCTGCAGAAGCTACATCTGCTCTGCAATCAAAATGACAAATGTGTTCGCATTTTCCTTCATTTCCGCAATAGGAATCGTATTATACAAACAGAGCTAAAAATAGGTCACATGTTACAGCATGCAGAGATAAGTGGCTTTAACGACATTGCTTATAAAGAACGAGATGAGATGTAGTCGTCTACCCAAGTCTTGCACATCGTTGGACTGCGAACTCAACAACATGTCCTGTGAATGCTGCTGTAATCTTAATCGTGTTACTATTTGATCGACTGTTTTCGGTTTCGGAGGAAATGGAACGATTTTGCTGCCAAAAAAATAGATTTTTGGTATTTTATTTTCATAAATCTCCAAAATTTTCTCTTTAAATTGGTGTTTGAAATACGTTGATATCATTCTTACAAGTTTTTATTGATTATATATGAAGTCCTCCTGTCATCGGGCTAAGGGGCTGTCTCGTATATTTTTAGATACTTTTACATACCGCAGCGCATAAATACCGAAAGACATAGACATGTAGAAAGTAAACTGAAAACTATGGTGTCAAGCTAACCAACATAAAGTCTCATACGTGGAACACAGTTGTTGGAAAATGATTGTTCTGATGAGACAAGTTATCGAGCTGGCGTGTTCTGAGGGTCGCATCATAAAACCAATTTCCCAATAGTTTATATTTTTGATACTAAATTGTCCTTTGCTCAGCTTACATATATAGTACGAAACTGAAGTTTTCAGGAGTTGTTAATAAAGATCTCTCACAGTTACTGAATCAATTTGTTTCCGGTTACCTTAGTATTATCCATTGCACCGAACTTTATTTACTAGAAAACGTGCTAAAAAATTGCATTACGAAAAAAGATTTTTATCTCAAAAAATTGAAAATATTTTTAAAAACCGTTGTTTTAATCTTATTAAGAGTGACGTATCTGAAACCTATAACAGTTTCATAAGGCTAAAGCCTAAGTTAAGGATTGATGCAAAAATGGTTCATGTTTAAATTTAATTTTTTCTAGCAAATTCAGAAATTTAAAACCAACCCATGAGTTTTGCTGCGCTATGGCGTGTTATTACGCATGCTTCAATTCCCCACTCTCCTGTGTCCAATCAGTTGGGAAAAGTGCCGAGATCAACAATCGGGGAAGTCAGTTGTGGATCGCCCGAGGAATGAAAATATGGTCCGCAACAATTTTAAATGTTTCAGTTGCGACCCTTAAGGGCTTTAAAGTTGGATACCTCTGTGATAAACAATCATTTATAATTTAGTGCGTAAATGAAGAGAATAAATACGGGGCTATTATATGTATATAAGTTTTGGAAGTTAATTTACTGTACTTCTGATTTTTCTGTCGGGCAGTACAGTCGACTCCGGTTTTTTAGTGAACTTCTGGGGACTAACATGTTTGGTTCACTATATCCGATGATGTCAAAATTAAATGGAATTTCTTCAAAATTATTGATTTTATTAATGTAAAGATGCAGAAACATTTATTAATAATATGAACTGACAATTTCAATACCTTCATTTGTATTTTAAAAAATATTTTCAATAGTTTGCTTCATACATTTTTCATTGGTAATTTCTCTAGATCCTTCTCCAGAGTTTGTGCTCTCCATACTTGATTCTACATTGTCCTCCTTAAGTGTCGAAATGCATTCTTGACACCTTTCAACGTCTCTTGCAGGTCTACTGTTGGAACACCGTCCCACTCTCCGAAGGCTCTTTTAACCGCCAAATAACATACGAGATCCAATTAATTTCCTGGACTTACTTTCTACGTTTATTACAGCCAAGGTTCAGGTTCACTATAGCCGAATCTTCTTATGCTTACTTGTAATGTAAGTGAAACGGGACCAGTGACTTGACTTTAACCGAATGTTCAACATATCTCAGTTCACTACAACCGAAGTCGAATGCATTTAATCAAGACATGATAGTTTTAGTTAGTTTTAATACTTCTGCAGAAATTTTTCTCTCATTTTTAAAACTCCCCTATCTCATTCCCGGCGTTTTCACTTTTCGACGCTTCATTGCTCCCTTAATTTTCTGAACAAAGGTTCTTCATTCTTTTTGAACTTCTATTAAAAGGAAGTTTATTTTTTTACATCTTAAAATTCTTCCTATAATATTGAAACACGACGTAAATAACCAGGCGCTATTAATAAAATAATTTCTTCCAATCTGAAAGAATACTATTGTCTCTGTTTTAGTAATTTGCAGGTTTCCCATCTCTCTAATTAAGATGACCCAGTCTAGATGAACATTTCTCTCAAATACATACTAGTTCAGGGATATGGATCTTACATGTAACGCTAGGATACAGGAGTTGTAAAGGTTTGAAGTACTTGGTAGGGGAAGAAAAAATTGAAGATACATATTTTTACTTCATAACGTTCGTTTTAATGTTTCGCATTTGATATGATATTTGCCAATAGGGGTTTTACATACAACAATATCAACACAAAATAGCAACTATATAATGCAATAAAATGATTAGCAACAAAACAGTGGCATTGGTTTGCCAACGAGCCCTCCAGGCTGTCATGGCAACTAACACTCTCAATGGTCATGGAGCATTTATACACTAGATAAAGAGTCTCTACAACATAAAACTTCCGAACTGTAACCTTGGTAGTTTCACAGAAGTTGGCTACTCTGTCAGATATTCATTCCAGTTAACAGCGATTGTCTGCGGTGTAACGTAACATTGTAATAGAGTATTTGACAACGAGTAATGTTCATTTTGGTTGTTTGTGATGTTTGACTGCCGTTAGCCAACTTCTATGATACTTCCCCTCACATACAACATCTCCCAGAGGAACATTTGTGTCAATAACGTACGTTTTTTTCTTTTTCCTTCAATTTACTGCAACTACAAAAATGCATAAATACAATGGATCTGGTATACAATACATTTTTATAGGGGTTTTCTCTTTTCGAGTAATCGCTAAACTTCTCTGCAAGGAACTGTATCCAATTAAAACTATACTCGATATGAGCTAATATGTATTTGCATTTGAAGCTGTGAACAGGTTATTTTATCTCAATCAAAAAAATGTTTTTCACGAATACAAAAAACGACATCGAAGTTCTACTCTCAAGTACAACCTTAGGCATACAAATCTCATTGGAATGTTACTTTTGTGACAACTACAGCAATGAACGGACAAGTACATAAAACAAATAAAATTTATATTTTTAATGATTTCCCCATACTTGCTTCAGTGATGATGATAATGATATCTTTATACAAGCATGAGGATGTGAACTTCACAGATATTACAAAATAATCAGTCTGCTTTTGCATGTTACAGTGATATATTACATTAACACATAAAAACGTTGTTCCACCCATAGTTATTGACAACTATATTCAGAAAAGCCACAAACAAACTAAATACAGTTGAAGATTCAATTTTCTAATTAAGCGGTTGGCAACAATGCAGGTTCACGAAATTACACACACGTACATACAATCTCAGCCTTTCACTTTATTCTAGGGAGAAAATGGGACAGAATTTTTTTTTTTCATTTTCTTCCCATAAATATTTGTTAATGTTCACAATCTGAATGTCAAATTTCGTCAAATATTTATCTTATCATTTAATAAATACTCTTTTTGGTACATTCGAATACTGTATGACATGAAAGTTCATTATATTTTAAGATCTGAATATAGTTGCGTTGATGCATGTTTTTTCTTCGAGTAAAAGAAATTTAAGTCTTTCTTCCTCCATGATCCCATGGAGATGATAAATATACAGGTATCTATAATACATTTCAAATATAAATTACATACATAACTTAAAACATGGTTCTGACACACTAGGCCTCTTGCAAACCGTTATTCTAGTCTCTGATTATAAAAAGAAGCCTTTATCCGATTGTAAAACCATCACCATATTCTATTCGTCCAATTCCCACCAAAAGCTTTGCTCAACAATGAACATTTCCAATATAGTACATATCCATCTTTAAACATCTTAAAATATCTCATCGTTAAGTTACTACAGAATAAAGTTATCACAGACACTTCTCACCTAGTAGCACTTTGCTGCCTTTTTGTTAATAAAAAAGATTATTATTATTATTTTACAGATTGTAGGTTTATTTTTCAGTCCTATTTATATGACCAACTACCATCGTTTGAGGTCGCTTTCCATCAGTCATAAGCCACAGGTTCTGGGTTCGTCTGTGAAGATCTTCCAATCGATCAATTGCGTCGATTTGTACAGTCTAACCAACTTTACAAGTGTAAGAGAATTCCGGAATGAAAAACTATTAAGAAGTACTCGAACGAAAGGAAACGTTGCAGCACCATCCTTTCGTTTACTTCATTTGAAACGGTTTTGAAAGGTTAAATATGAATTTAATGAAAATTGTTCTTTTTACTTTTGATTCGCGTAACGTGAGCTTAAAGTGTGTGCGTAGAAATTCAGAAATAATGAACTGGTCGACCAGAAAAATAATTGATAATACAATGAACAGTCTATTTCGTTCATACTGTTTTGACAGTTTCTATGTTTACGTACGTCATTTTTCTGATGGACAAAATTTAGTGAGAAATGCCAGCGTATTGACTTTTTTTCTCCCCAAAAGTGTAAAAACCACTCGAATCGAAGAATATGACCGGAAATGATGATAGCGTGTGCTATTCAACAGATCGCAGCCAGTTCGGCATTTCATGTTGGTTCCCAGGTTCGGTGTTGGCACACCAGAAGATTAATACGCCTCAGGAACCACGAAAGATACGAAATAGACTGTGGCCGGCACTTGGAGGGCTGGAAGTATTCAAGCATCGTTAGTTTCAGAATTGCCCGGGTCAATCATTTTTTCTGATCGCCAAATAGACCCATTTACATTTCGAGAGAGACAAAAAAAAAAAAAAAAAAAAAAAAAAAAAATCCGGAGCGGCATTGTGTAGCTCAACAGCTGATCGTAAGCACAAACGTCATCCTCCAGTAACCTCACAGCTCCCAAACGTTCGTTCGACCTCGCCCAGACGACCTCAACCCGAATGGCACTCTACAAGGCTACATAGTACATAAAGCATAGCATGCATTTATAGATACATTGTATTATAATTCAAAGTCTTATACCTTACTCAAACATACTTTTAAATACAAAAGAAGCAAAAAAGACTGCGCTATGTACTTCGTATCGGTACAAAAATGACAACAACAAAAATAACAGAGAGAAAGTTATAGATCAGAAACAACAGAACGAGCATGTTGGCGTTCTGTCTGATTTTTCAGGGGGAGGGTGGGTGCAAATGTTGCATTATTTATTCTACACTTATCCTACTTTACGTAGCATATACTGAATACATGTACCATTCCCCTTGTCGTGATCTTCCGTGCAGCGCAGATGCACAGAGAAACCTTCCGATCTCAACCTCGTTCGAAGCGTTTCCCCCCACAGGAGGAGAAGCGAGAGGGGGTGGTGGGGAGAAGGCGGGGAAAACAGTTGAAGCTCGCGTGGCGGTGGCCTTGAGACAGTAGATCGATGCCCGGCGCCGGAGGCGGGGAAGGGTGGGGGTGGAGGTGGGGGAGGTTCTAGTATTGATCTACCCTCGCTCCCCCACCCACCCCGTCTGCCCCCACTCTACGTCCTCCCAGTTGTACACTGTTCTGCGTACGCGAGGTCCCTCTCTCTCTCTCTCTCTGTCTTTCTCTCTCTCTTTCTCTTACTCTCTCTGTCTCCGTCTCTCTCTCTCCCCCAGGGTGACGTCTCTCAGAATGTCTCCTTCTCTCCCAGTCTGTCTTCTCTGAGAGACTCCGTCTCTCTCTGTCTTTCTCTCTCTCTCCCCGTCTCCGTCATTCTCTCTCCTAGTGTGCCTTCTCTCAGAGTGACTTCGTCTTTCCGTCTCTCTCTCTCTCTCTGTCTCTCTCTCTCTGCAAGTCTCCTTTCCCCCCAAGCCTTCTGCAACTCGTCGTGTGGAAGGAACTAGGCCTTTCGACCAACGATTTCAAACCGACAATAAAAAAGTTATTCTGTTCTCTCTCCGCTCTTCAAAAAAAAAAAAGTTATTCTGTTCCCTCTCCGCGTCAACACACGGTCTGCCCAACACAAGTGTGACCTGGTCCCAATACGCTACTCTGCCCATCTTGCGTCTTCGATCTAATCCAGCTCCCTCGCATGCTTTTCCCGTCTGATTCTTCTCTCACTCGCGCACGATCACGCAGCACGCGAGGGAATAGCCTTATGTACTAGGTTTGCGACTTCGATGTGGATGCTTTCGAAACATCGATGTTTTTGTAAAATCATCGATGAACTAAAATCGATATTGTGAAGCCGATGTTTTTTTAACATCGATATTGTGTTTTCGAGATTTTTACATGCTTGATATTTTAAAAAAAGGACCATTTTATCAAAATTCTGTAATAATTTTCGGATATCCATTAATTGAATGATCTTCACACCAATGTGAACAAGAATAGAAAATAAAATCAAACTTCTTGGATAGAGCCTACATAATTTTTGAATTATCGAATCACATAATTTAAGTTTTGTTAAATATCATGATTCATTTTTGAAAATTTGTTTTGTCAGGTAAATGTCAATTAAAAATTAATAAACCATTTTAAATTAGGTCCCCCACATGAACTTCGATGGTCACTTATCCAATTTTAAAAACATCGCTAATTAATAACATCAATGGTTTTGGGTCGATGTTCTTTAACATCGATGTTTTAATTTTGACAATCGATGTTCAGAAACATCGATGTTTTAATTTTGGCAATCGATGTTCAGAAACATCGATGTTTTAATTTTGACAATCGATGTTCAGAAACATCGATGTTTTAATTTTGACAATCGATGTTCAGAAACATCGATGTTTTAATTTTGACAATCGATGTTTAGAAACATCGATGTTTTAATTTTGACAATCGATGTTATAAACATGTTTTAATTTTGGCAATCGATGTTCAGAAACATCGATGTTTTAATTTTGGCAATCGATGTTTAGAAACATCGATGTTTTAATTTTGACAATCGATGTTTTTTGTTGTCGACGTCGCATCGCTAGTATGAACGGGAGCTGTGAGCGGCCCCTTGAAATGAGGAATGTTGACATGCAAAATCTGGGTCAGCAGACGCGTGGTTGCGGAATGAACGGCGCCATTTCGCTGCAAGTCACATGGAGGAAGGGGCAAGAAGAAGACGAAGAAGAAGAAAAAAAAAGGCCTCGAGACGGTGGTGTTTCGAAATGACGTCCAGCGTCGAGACGGCGGTCAAAATTAGAGCCGCGCCCGGGCACAACGCCACCGAGAAACTATCTCGGGCGCTGGCGGAGTCGGCGGCGGCGTCAGGGAACCGAACTGTGTGCGTGCCGCGTAGAACTGAAACGCGTCAGTTCTGCACGAGGACCGGAAGGCAGTTTCGGTGGGTGACGGGCTGTCAATGGCGCGCAAAACTTCACTTTCAAACTGCAATGGTGTTCAATTCAATGTTCTGTTTTAACGTACTGCGTTTTCAAAGGTCTGTTTTAACGTGCGCGTGCTGTAAAGTAACATTTTCGAATAACCAGACAGTGAGGATTAACACTGAGTTCCATCCACGAATGCTAAAAAGAACATTTCGAGTTCAAAAGGGGAAATTTGGGTGCTGGTTCTAAAATAAATTTTCAATTTTTGAGAAACACGTTTCTTCCGTAGTTGACATCAGGTAAATACTAGGACAGTAATAAGGAAAATTTGGAATAGGTAAACTACTACTTCTTTAATGAACGAATATTGGGTACATCTTTAACTAAACTTTGAGATAACTGATAAAGTATCTCGAGTAATGTTTACATATGATAAATGGAGGAGCTGTGTAGTTTTAAAATCAGCGAGAAAATGCGATTGGCACAGCGAGAATAGAAAATAAATTAAAATAAGGTAAATTATAAAAACTCTTTCGAAATACAGGATGTATCGCGTATAAAAACGATATCGGTAGTAAAGAAAATTTCTATACGACATTTCTTTATCCCTGAAGCATCGTTTGAGCAAAAAATCGTATTTAAAAAAAACTCGAGAACACTTCGAAAAAATGCGAGAATAAAATAGCCGTTCTCTGCAAGAACGACAATTAGATCTCATGTGACAGGCAGCTAAAATGTGAGGTTGAAAACTCAATGGAATTGAGTCGTACTTCTCAAAAATAGTTCGTGATAGATGGAATATTTTTTAAGAGAGGTATTTTGTCCCTCTTGTACCAACGAGATTTCACAAGAGAGAGCAACAGAGAGAGAGAAAAATCATGTTGTAAATAATTCAAATTAAGAGTTTGGTCTCCAATCTACCAAGAGGCCTTACTGTGAGTTCAACTCCATACATTGCAATGAAACATCCCAAGAGAGGTCTGACGATGGTTATAACATAGTAACACACAACAGGACTTCTTTTACAGCAACGAACCCTCACGAGAGGCTTTGCAACTGGTAAACGGAACTCTTTAGGCACTAAAGGAAGACCTGACGGTAAAAGCAATACCGCCAAGAGGGACTTAGCCCCTCATGTAGCAAAGAGCTTCCACGAAAGAAGGTCTTAACAGTTGGCAGGTCAACTCTCTGTGCACCAAGGAGACTTTACGTGACAGAGAGAGAGAGAAAGGAGTTCTTGTACTAGAAATAATTAGGGGACTTCCCAACCTACGTGAAAGAGAGAGATAGTGATGTCACGCTAGAAACAATACAACACGGGAATTTAGCTTCCTGTAGCAAGGAGACTGCATATGAGAGTCGCCTTTATGTATAGAGACATTACTATAAGAAGGGACCGCTTTGTCAGCCACTGCTGCCAACATAAATGCAGAATAAGACCACGCACTCATTTTTAAATTGGCTTTATCACTATTTCTTGCAATGTAATCGCCCTGCACGGCCTTCTTTTTTTCCCCTACCTATCAAAGTGGTCCCTTCTTAGAGTAATTCGTCAATGGCAACGAGACATTACATGACAGAGAAAGAAAAATAGTTCTTACACTAGAAATAATAAAACACAGGAACTTAGCTTCCTGTAGCAAGGAGACTTCATAACAGAACCACCTTTATGCACCAACGAGACATTATAAGATAGAGAGAGAGAGAAAAAAAAGAGTTCTTACGTGAGCAGACCCCATGTGGAATCGAGAGCGAGTGACCTCACGTCCAAACAACAAAGCTTGTATCCAAACGGCAACACACCTTCTCTCGGTGTATCCGAACGGCAAACAAGCTTAGGTTGGCTGTATCCAAACGGCAACAAGCCATACGCTGGTGTGTCCAAACGGCAACAGGCTTGTGTCGGTGTATCCAAACGGCAACAAGCCTTACGTCGGTGTGTCCAAACGGCAACAGGCTTGTGTCGGTGTATCCAAACGGCAACAAAAACTCATCTCTCTCTCATCGGCACCACCTCGGTGTGTCCCAAAGGCGACGTCTAGGTGCTGCGGCTGCCCGGCCGCGGCGGCTGCGGCTGCGGGTGCTCGGCGGCGTCGGGCAGCGGCGGCAGCAGCGTCGCGACGCTGCGCCTCCGGCGCTGGGCGCCGCCCACTCACGAGCGCCACGACGAGCTCAGCAGCTGCGGGCCCGGGTAGGAGCTGGCGGCGCGCGCGCCCGGGCGCCGCGACGGGATCGCCACGGGCTGCGACGCCGGCGGCGCCGGCACCGCCACGGGGCTGCTGCACGCCATGCCTGCGCCACGAGAAACACGCCCACCGTTTTTAACACGCCCACACTTGAAACATGGATGCTTTTTTTAATAATTTGGCGCCAAACATAGTCGCCCGCTCCGAATACAGGACGCTTAAGGGAATGGTGCAGGTCTCCTGATTTTTCCCAAAATTTTAAGTAAAAAGTTAAAATTACAGACGAAGTCGATCTCTTTAAAATGTCCATACTTGATACGTTTTTACTTTCTCACTACGAAGTACAGAAAAAGTTATGTAATGCTACGCGAGAAAAAAAAGTCCACATTTTTTAAGACGTCCATACTTGAAACATGGATGTTTTTTTAATAATTTGGCATCAAACATAGCCGCCCGCTCTCAATACAGGACGCTTAAGAGAATGGTGCAGGTCTCTCTGTTCGTTGAAATGCCTGATTTTCCCCAAAATGTAAAAAAGTTACAATTACAGACGAAATCGATCTCTTTAAAATGTCCATACTTGACACGTTTTTACTTTCTCGCTACGAAGTACAGAGAAAGTTATGTAATGCTACGCGAGAAAAAAAAAGTCCACATTTTTTAAGACGTCCATACTTGAAACATGGATGTTTTTTTAAATAATTTGGCATCAAACATAGCCGCCCGCTCTGAATACAGGACGCTTAAGAGAATGGTGCAGGTCTCTCTGTTCGTTGAAATGCCTGATTTTCCCCAAAATGTAAAAAAAGTTAAAATTACAGACGACTCTTTAAAATGGCCATACTTGAAACATGGATGTTTTTACTTTCTCACTACGAAGTACAGAGAAAGTTATGTAATGCTACGCGAGAAAAAAAAAGTCCACATTTTTTAAGGTGTCCATACTTGAAACATGGATGTTTTTTTAATAATTTGGTGCCAAACATAGCCGCCCGCTCCGAATACAGGACGCTTAAGAGAATGGTGCAGGTCTCGTGTTCGCTGAAATGCTTGATTTTTCGAAAATTAAAAAGTTTCCGCGTGTTCATACAACTACAACTGAGAAGAGAGATTTATTTTCTTAATGAAATTTGTTCATAAAAGCAAATCTTTAAATAAGACGCCATACCTACGAATAGTAGGAAAAATCGACATTTTCAAAACATTGATATTTTAACCACTGATGTTTTTTTAAATAATTTGGCGTCGAACATAGTCACCCGATCCGAATACAGAACACTTAAGAGAATGGTGCAGGTCTCCTTTTCGTTGAAATGCCTGATTTTTCCCAAAATTTTAAAAAAAAGTTGAAATTATATAATTATCGATCTCTTTAAAACGTCCATACTTCAAACATCCATGTTTTTACTTTCTCGCTACGAAGCACAGAGAAAATTAAGTAACGCTACGAGAGAAAAAAAACACGTTCACGTTTTTTAAGACGTCCATACTTACGAAAGAACGTTTTTAACACAAATCCGGCAGGTATTCGGCTTGTACATATTCCGTTTTAGACAGGTTTTACTATATATGAAATAATAAAAAGTCGGTGACGCAAGGAATTTTCCGGTAACAGAAACGGCAGGTTTACGTCTTGCACAGGTTCCTCTTTCGACAGTTTTTGAACTGAATATGAAATTTTAAAGAAAATCCGTTGACGATTGCAATTTTCCGGTTACAGCAGGTTTCCGATTGTCACAGGTTCCGTTTTTGACAGTTTTTGAACTCAATATGAAATTTTAAAGAAAATCCGTTGACGATTGCAATTTTCCGGTTACAGCAGGTTTCCGATTGTCACAGGTTCCGTTTTTGACAGTTTTTGAACTGAATATGGAATTTTAAAGAAAATCCGTTGACGTTTGCAAATTTTCCGGATACGGCAGGTTTCCGTTTCGCACAGGTTCCGCTTTCGACAGTTTTTTTAAAATAAAACGGCACATTTAAAAATTTAAAGAAGCAGATTGAAGAGTGGAGGGGGTACGTACCCATGGGCAGTGCCCCTCAGGAGGCCTCGGCGGCGGCTGCGCCGGCGCCCGCCGCGCCGCCCGCGCCGTCCACGGGGTCCTTGGAGCGCAGCGAGCGCTTGAGGCGGTCCACGAGCCGCGAGTGGAACTTGTTGAGCGACGACTGCGACCCGGTCTTGGGCGGCGACGACGACGTCGACTTGCTCGGGCTCTGCAGGCTGGACTGCGACGCCCGCGACGACGCGCGCGAGTACTGCCGGCTGGCGCTCGCCACCTGCGCACGCACACCCAGCCATGCCCTTGTTGCTTTCCCTTTTCCTTTTCCTGGCTTAACTCCATACTATGATGTAGTATAAATGTATCTCATATATAGATATATGTATAAATGAGATATCTCAATATATATACATATATATGTATATATATATATATATTGTAATGTAAGTGAAACGGGACCAGTGACTTAAATTCACTATAACCGAGTTCACTCCAAGCGGAGTCGACAGAGTTTGTGTGTATGTATTATATTTAAGTAATGGCAATTAAGTAAGTAAGCCATAATTTAGTCTTAGTGATAGTGACTTAGGTTATAGTGAATTTAAGTCGCTTGTCCCGTTTCACTTACATTACAACTAAGCGTAAGAACATTCGGTTATAATGAACCTGAACCTCGGTTAAAGTGTAATGAACTTAAGTCATTGGTTTCGTTTCACTTACATTACAAATAAGCATAAAAGATTCGGTTATAATTAAATAAACCTTGGTTAAAGTGAGCTTCGTTTGTAATGCACTTCAGTCATTGGTCCCGTTTCATTTACATTACAAATAAGCATAAGAAAATTCGGTTACTATAGTGAACCTAAACCTCGGCTATAGTGAACGTAGGAAATGCAAGTCCAGGAAATTCACTATCTCGTATATTATTAGTTACGTAGAAGGGACTTCGGAGTTCGGGACGGTATTCCAACAGTGCAAGAGGCATTAAAGCGTGTCAATAGTGCATTACGATTCTTATACTTGAGTTTTTATTTTTCGCCGCGTGGGGGCTTGTTTCCACGATGGAATCTCATACGGTATTTCGTGTTGTGCTCCGTCGTGCCGCTCGGAGTCGAATGATCGCGACTGTATCGAGCAGTGCTGGCGATCGTGCGGCTCCTAGCAGCACTACCGAGTACTACGCGAAATTTTGTGAGAGATTCTATTGTGAAAACAAGCCCCCACGCGCCAAGAAATAAAATCCCAAGTATAGTACTCTACTTACGTTATTTCTTATTACTATACTATTATTTAGTGTAACAAAATATATATATATATATATATATATATATATATATATATATATGGCTTGATTTTTGGTGGAACCTAATGGAACGGCGTAGCTCTGGTACCACCGGAATAATGAAATTATACAATAAATATTTATATTATATTTATATATTTATGTTAAAAAAATTAAATATTTATATTAAAATAATAAGTAATTTGGGGCGCTTACCGGAACCTAAAATTGTATAAATCAATCACTCTCTAGATAGACACATTCAAATTGTCAGGCAACCCTTTACGCATATGTGTTCGGCAAGTCACGTTCTGGTAGTCAAGGAGATTGCATGCTCCTGGTTATTACGTAAATCATCAAGCACTGGGGTTTCGCAGGTACACGAAATATCTTTCAATGAGCCAGACCGTCAGGGGCAAATGTCACTGTACATAACTTCGTTTCCCGCCTCTCGATCAGTGCCAAAAATCGATCTACGACATAACGCAAACTGAAACGAAAAACAGCTCTTTACGAACGGATCTGTTAAGCAATTTGATACTCCCCTCCGAATGTTAACAACAGTTGAAATATATAAGTTGTGAGTTAAAGATGACGTGTCAGTTTCCAAATTCGAAGAAAAAGGTATGACTTATTTTTGGGAGTTCTTTTACTAGCAATATGACTGAACGAAAAAAGATCGATATCACAATTGACGCACATTACATGGACATATTATGTTTGGCAGTACTGAATGAATTTCACTTTGTCCGGTCGAACGATGAAAATCAGTATTTTATACGAACTCATCTTAAAAAGTTATATTTTCAAAAGAACTAAAAAAGAACCACAAAATACCCAAAAAATGGCCACTGGGCTTTGTTTTAGAAAAAAAACTGTTTTTTGTCCAACCCTCGAATGAGTTTCATGAAATTTTAAGTTGTAAAAATATACTAAGAGTTACATTGTCTTCACTCAGACTTAGAAACACAAAGTTCTATGTGACTTTGAAAAACTTTTATAAAAGGGCATTTTGAAAGTTTGGAGATGTCTAATAGTGATAGGCAAAATGTGAATTTCTTCACAGGTTTTCTACGAATATTAATTCAGAACTATTTTCAAGTAATGTGTATCTGTCAGGAAAGAGTTTGAACATGCCCGATATCATTTCCACCGAAAGAACCTTGTCATTCTAAAGACGCGAATAATGCTTTTCGAAATGATGTGTCACTTCTCGTATGGTTCGCTGTTGAACGACACGACCAAAAATTACTGACTTTTACGTGGCACTTTAAATGATTCAAAACACCTAAATTATGGAATCGTTGGTTGAAAGCTTTACCATCTAAACTCCATTTCGTAAGAAAATCAATAAATTTAACAACCCACAATAACCGCTTGTGAAACTGCCTTAATGAAAAATTTCCTAGTAAAAATAGATCATTTGAAAAATTAAGGGAAAACATTTATAGAAGCAGGATTTTAGGAGAAACAATTGACAGTTACAAACGACATGTCAAAACTGTGTACTTTGAAACTAAGTTCAGAAGAAGATGTGGTTACATCGTGTTATATATTCAATGACAGTTTTTATATTAATAACACGGTCATCGTGTCCCTTTTCTCAATTGTTTGTAGTGGTTGTGGTGGTCGGTTTTTGGACAAATGGCATCCGTCATTCTTAGTACTCAAGGGTAATTTTCTGACCGTTACAACACAATCAGCTTTCTTGAAATGTACCTTCGCATACGTACTTCTACCAGTTTAAAGTTGTATAATGTCCCTCTCATTTCCTTCCAGACAAAAATCCATAATTTCCTCCGAGGACTCTATGCAGTTTATTGACTTCACGAAAATATACGCAAATCTGGCAATGAAACATCACTCTTCTCGTTATGTTTGTTGCCTTATCAACTAAGACACGAAAAACAAGTTTTACCTTCAATAAGGATGTGAACTAGTGAACTAGTTTTAAGAAATTTTTAATTGTAGAGATCGGACGAGATATTTATGAAGCGCGAATCAACGCCTGCAATTTAACGGTTGTCGAAAGCATACATCTCGTGCGATCTCTAAAACCTTACAATTGTTTGGTAGGATTTGGTAAAGAATGATATTATCGTAATTAGAAATAAAAACATCAGACGTACTTTAATTTTGCAAAAAGCTTTTTCGGTCGAATTGCGATTTCGGTCGAATATTCATTGCAAAGAAATAAGAGAATACAATTTGAATAAGATAATAAATACAAGTGAAATTACGTGCTAAAAGAAATTTACAAATTGAACAAAAGGAAGCCCAAGTAAGAAAAAAAGAACTTAAAAATAAAACAAAAAAAACAACATTTGAAATTACAAATGTACAAATTTTAATTTTCAATTTTGTGTTTTTTTGTAGCACTGAAGATCGCCCAAAGCGACTGAAAAAGCTTGTTGCGAAATTAAAATACTATGACAAAACTACATTTGATATTTCCATTTCTAACACAGTTTTCGAAAGCTGTTTGTTGACTTCACTACTGTAGGGTTCGTATATGAGAAAAAATTCCGGACTCTCGATTTTTCTCCTGAAAGTATTGCGAAATCACAAAATATGCACGTAAAGTAAAAGGCTACTTAGCACTGTGTGCGATATATAACAGAATTTTTATTTATTTTTACTCCAGAACTGCCTGGATTGGTTAGGTTGTAAATATACTAAAAGTCCCTAGAATTATGCGATGTGCGAGGGACAAGAAGTTATATAAAAGACGTAATGTATTTTTTTTCGTATAATCTGAAACATATTAGAAAATTGCCATGCTAACCGATAGCGAAAAAACGGGACGAAGTAAAATACGTCCAAAGTTTTTCCAGTCCGATCTCGGGAAAAAGGAGCAATCCGATATTTTATGTGACGTATGCGAACCCTACACTAATGGAATAGTACAAATTGTAGAATTACTGGAACCAATTTTTCACAGACAATATTTACACATTAAATAACGTTTCGAATCATATTAGTTTGGATTATTCCTCAAATATACTTCCATTAATGAAAGTTCTCCATCACCCTGTGTCAATAATTCTTCACTGACGTGCGGATGTGAAACTTTTTTCGCGTAAAATTCGCTGTGTAAATTTTAGAAAAATAAATATTTGATCCCGGCGAATAAGCTGATAAGTCACGAAAACTTAATTTTACAGGAGACAAAAATACATCTTTCAACTGAAGTAAATCAGGGATAAGTCATGAAAACTAAATTTTACAGAGAGCAAACAACAACTTTCAACTGAAGTAAATCAGAGATTAATGAATTTCAAACAAAGGTGATATTGAAAGGAAACTATTTGTGCACGTTTCGTTTGAAATCATTAATCCCTGATTGACAGCATCAGTTCAAAGTTTTTTGTTTCTCTCTCCATTAAAATTAAGTTTTCATCAATAACCAGCTTATTCACCAGGGTCAAAGAAGCATTGGTTGCAATAATCTTACACTAGTGGTGTTTGCTTCGCTGTTCGTGGTCTTACCTGCACGGGCACCGAACGGTGAGCAGGCGACCCAACTAGGAAGTCGCTCCCGGGAGACGTGGACAGGCTAGGCCCTTCGGATTTGGAGCATTCCGACACTTTCCGGCTGCGACAACTCTGCGGGTTGCTGCACTCCGAACTCCGTCTCGACCGGTTCGACTTGTAGATGTCCCAGTCGTTCTTGACAACAGGCATCATAAACGCCATGGCTGGAGCTGATGTCTTCGCACGAAAAAAAGTAAGATTCTCTCAGGGAGTGCCCGACTGGATACTCAACGTCTGTTTCACTTCAGCGCCGACTGCACCGAAATGGATTCTGACCGCGAGACGACCGTCCAAAGCACCGAAGAGAAGTTGCACGTCCGCTGTGGGAGAGCCGTGTCTCACCTGGTCGCGCGGAACAGTCTAGAACCTTCTACGTGGACTCGCTCGGCTCGACGAATTCACACACGGCTTTGGCTGCTCCACGTCCGCTCCACTCCCACCACGAAATATCACTGTGCAACGAGCACGCGGGGGTGATCGCTCAAAACCTCCACACACGCAACAAAAAAATTCCAGCAGGGTTGCACTCGACGGGTTGGCAATCGCATGCGACTGTAGCTTGCGATCGTTTCGTGCGCTGGCTTGGGCTCCACTGCGCGCCACGCCCGCCAACCGCCGTTTTATACTCGGCGGGGCGGCGGCGCGGCGGGGACGCTGCGAGGCGCCCCATTGGCCGCGGCTGATGACGTCACGGACACACTCCCGCGCGGGGTGGGGGAGGCCGCGCCGTGACGTCAAAGGGGTGCGCAAAGTAGGCTCCGGGGCCGCGTGTGGCGGTGGATACTGCGCGGCGAAAAAGTCGCAAATTGGGTCGCAGATTCCCGTAGAACGAGACATTGACCCGACACGCGACTGTCGACTGCCCCCTGCGACAAATCACGCGACGTTTGGTGAATCTGTCGGCGAATTATAGAATGACGCAATGTGTCACAATTGGAAACTTCTCGACCGACGCTCCCAAACGCGATGACTCCACGTAATAGTTATACACACAAGCAATAAGTAAATGTATTTGTGAAACAAAATAATTTTCAAAAAATACACAGTAACAGGGGGCGTATGTTTATGCCCCATAAAATCTTGAAATATGCTTTTAGAAATATGCATTTTCGACCTAAAAATTCTGAAACATGCGCTTTAATATGCAATTTAATTAACAATTTTTCATTTCCTGTTAATGTAACCTACCTTACTTCGTGGGAGAAATAACTGAAGTCAATATGCACCTTAGGGAAGTACATTGTACATCCTGTTTCATTTTTGTCTGCCTCTTTAAATAAAATATGATAGCAAGAGATATCCTACATTTTTACAAGTATTTTATTATCTACAGAAAACAGGGAAAACGCAAACTGTGACAAGCTATTTCCAATTAATGAACGCTAACAAATAAATAGATTCCCGGTTCGAATGAATAAATTCTATGAAAAAATGAAACGTTTTAGAGGTAAGTCTATTTTAACGAAATATGCAAATATACACGAATAAGCACCAGTCGAAAAATCGATCAAATACGCACTAACATATTAATCTATATAGCATCCAATTCTAACCAAATGTCAAGAAATGTCTCTTAGTTACACCCTGAAGCAACGGACAAAAATATACAAAATCATGGAAATCCGTTCCCTACACATTAATATAATTGTCATTATTTACATCGACATAAATAACAGGATAATAAAACAATAACATATAGGTATGCTGGCGCTTATGAAGTTAGTGAGTAAGTATTCAAAACAATGTTGAAGAGATGGACAGTATTTTACTGACACCTGAAAGGAAAATTTTAGAGGTGATATTTATTTGTCAAAAAAACAGTAAAAACTGTATATGACGTGTGGGGAAAGAAATTTATCTGCGCACATTTTCTTGAGGGCCAGAATTTAAAAAAAAAAATTTGACAATTGATTACGAAAAATGCAGTGCATATTCAAGTTTTACCACAAACCCTAACGATGAAAAAGTGCAATAAACCAAAAGGAAAATCAAAATAATAAAGGATGAAATAAAATATTAGATTTTGTTATCATCTGCTGTCGAATTCTTTAAAAATCAAAAAAATCACTAAGTAAATTAAATATTGAAGCAATTAAAGAACGATTCTGACTTGTACTCTGCCTTTATTTCATAAAGAACAGCACAAAATAACGGAGAAATAATAACAAAATTAATTTTCGGATGCCATAATTCTTAAAAAAGAAATATGAAAAAATAATTTGTAACTACGCCTTGAGAATCTAAAAAATGATTATAATTATTAATGCAGTGAAGTATCTATTACCACCATTCGCCTCAATAGCATATTTCACAATAACTGAACAAATCACGTGTGAATAAATAAAGAATGACGTAATACGTCACAATTGGGAACTTCCCGTAGGGTACCCTGATACCCCGCATCGGGATCACTATCCACACAACAGTTAGTAGACACACATGCAATAAGTAAATATATTAGTAAAACAGAATAACGAAACACAGTAGATAATGATAATTGTCATTATTTGCATCAACATAACACATTACAGAATTATAAAATAATATTCCCCTTAATGTACTGTGTAGTTAATGTACTGTGTAAGACTCAATATGCCTATAACAAGTATTGTATCTCAGCTTATGAGTTAATGACCAAATTCACGTGTAATTACCTTTTAGAATCTTCAAACATAAATGTCTAATTTTTAAATAAGGGTCGAGGTTCACTGGACGGTCGAACGGGAAACCCTAAGAATGTCACATGACGTAAGGAACGGAGTAAACTCAATATGCATTGTCATGAAAATTGCGTAACATTGTTTCGTATTATCCCAGTCACCGAAATTGTTTACTTTGGCAAATCGTGTTTAACGTAGCACAAGGAACTTCCTATAAGTTTAGTCATTTTTTGTGTGCGTGTGTGTGCAAGCTCGTATGAGTGTGCGATTATGCAAATTTACATTCTTTGAAACAAATTACAATGCACTATTTCTATTCGTGTGTAATATAATCACAGTTAGTCTCATCAGTGGTAGATAATCAGTACTCTGATTTTTCGCTTAAGTCACCTCCTCAGTTCTGTGATTCTCCTATCTCTGCACGAGACCGTGATATGCATTTTTGAATAATCTTTGCCAGTGTTGTGAAATACGTCTCCTTTCGACATAATGGGATTTACGTACGTCTCTTCCTGAATCCAATGTGCACCGTCTAGTCTTACGGATTGTCGCCATATCTTTCGTCAGGCGGGTTCTACGCTGTGTTTGCTCTTTTGAATCATTGTTCTCAGAGGCTGCCTCTCTTCTTTTGCCACTCTGCAATGCCTCATCGAAATTTAAATTTTTGCCATCCTTACTCATCAGTAGACCGCGGAACTTCATGTAATTGCAAATTTTTCCTGATTGCGCATATCGAAAGCAAACTTAACCTGTCACTAAAAATAAAACAAATATAGCCCATCATTATTTTGCATAATTGCCTATATTCGGGATTTTTTTTCTTTAACTGCATATTTTAATGTATTTTTTGTGTTTATGTATTTTAATGTATTATTTAGTGTTTTTTTGTAGAAGTGGGTCGCGGCCAGAAATTTTTGTGGTTTTCGCTTTCAAAAGAAAACTGAATTAAGCCATGCCAATGCCACATAATATTTCCGATATTCTGCTGATAAGGTTGTTTTCGCTAGAATAAATTTACTTCTAGTAACTTTACTCGTGCGCATGAACTTAGTGAAGTGACTGACATCTTAAAACAATGTTTTTGGTTCTCTCGCTTAATCATTTTTGTTTATTATAATGTGTGAAAATGTATTTTTATTATACGCGTCTTTTACTACAGTGTAAAATAAAGATTACCTATAAATAAATATTAACTGTTGCTAATTATATTTTTGCTTAACGCATTTTCTTAGTTTTAAGCGCATTTGTTGGATATTTAAATGCATATATTGCCAATTTCAAGTGCGTGGTTGCATGCATATTTTCAACGCTTTTAGTGCATGAAGTTCCGGAATCTACTCATCAGTCTGTCCCAAAAGATAGATTTGTCTCTTTTTATTTAAGGTCGCATTAACTACAGGGTCATTAGTGACAACTATTGATGAACGTTAGGGGTATCTGTATGCTGAATGAAGTGATATGGTGATGACAGGGGGGTGAAAGCACGAACACAAACATACCTATGCCCGAGGCGGGACTCGAACCCGCGATCCTTTAGCCCGAGATCACCACGGCACTACTACCTTAGCGAAAAATAAAAATAAAATCGTACGTAACATAATAAAAATTTTCTCCGCAAATTTCCTTTTGACATTATAACAAGATGCAACACGAAATATCAAACGAAATTAGATTCTTGTTCCAATTACCTGTCATAGCCTACAGTGATTTTAGCTACATGACATCGGCACATTCAACATGACGTTTTTATTAACATGTGACATTGTACCAGGAAGTAAATAAAACAAACAAGGAGAATGAAATTGGTGATACAATGAATAGATTGCTTGATTGATAGATTGATTAGTGCTTCTGTACGCGTCAACGGTTAAGGTCGTTGGTCCCGTAAGTGTAGTGCGTGTGTTTTCCTCGAGAGGTGGCGGTGATCTTCCCTCGCTGGATGACAAGATCCGGCGCCGAACTCTCGGGTTGTTTAGCGGGATTTCCCCCCACTAGGTATCTCCCACTAGCGGAGCACCGCCCCAGCCGGCACACGCTCTAAGCTGCCAACTGGTCTCCCTACAACTGTGATAATGGTAGTGTATGTGGGTGCAACTGTGTGTAAGTAAGAGTTGGGGACAGGACAAGGAAGAAGTAGGAAAGATCGCGCTCGGTCCGTGGCCCGTTTGTTAGGGTACTGCTCCGGCATTCGCCTTGTGTTGATCGGAGAAACCACGGAAAACTACCGATCAGAGCAACCAGGCCATAGAATTCTCTTTCAGACAGTGGCTGAATTCGGCCTAGCAGTGTAGCTAGTGCGGAAAATTATGACACCATGGGGGCTCGAACCCTAAGATCCGATTAAATTAAGAAGGTGATTGGCATTTGTGAGTGCAGGGGAGCGACGTTGCCAGGTCGCAAACCACTGAGCACGTGTTACCGGGACACGAAAACAAACACTTCAAAAAATACGTGTAAAAGTGTAAAAAATGCGACAAAAGCCTAACCTCAACGCAACTCATCACAACACAGTACACATTGCGCGCGCAGCACAGGCAGAAACGCGGGCGGCGCGGCGGCAGGGAAGTCTCTGTGCGATGCTCAAATGTTCCCCTTGTTCGGCAGTGGCAACTGAGCGACCTGACACGTCACGTTTTGTCTCTCTGGTTGGCAGCTGCCATGGAAACGGGAGAGGCGTCCTGACGTCACACAGAACTGTCAATCACCTTCTTAATTTAATCGGACCTTAGAATCTCCCGCTCTAAGGCACTGGAGTGACAGTGAAGTATGGGGTCCTTGCCTTTTACCCTGCCGTTGCACATGCCTTTGTTGGCGGTTCACTGTGCCACCACAGTTGGGAACAAATTCGATATATCGCGAGCAAGAAATCGATTAGCATGCCATAGAAGTCTCCTGCCAAATCGTGAGGATTTTTGAACATGGAGAGGTGACTCAGGGCTTCAAGTGATGTCGCTGCAGTGCCTCTGACCGGGAATTCCTAGAACTCCACTCCTCATGGCGGCAGGATTTTCGACACTGGCTTGTCAGCTAGGTCGAATTCAGTCGCTGTCTGGAGGAGAATCCTAGCGGCCGGCTGCTCTGACCGGTAGCTTTCCGTGGTTTCTCCGATCAACACCAGGCGAATGCCGGAGCAGCACCCTAACAAACGGGCCACGGACCGCGCGCGATCTTTCCTTCCTCTTCCTTGCCCTATCTCAGCCCTTCACACTTACATGTATATTAATGTATACTCTACATAACCACACTCATTGGGAATTCAGAGCTTGGCCCAGCTGGGGTGATGGCCCACTGACGACGATTCTTGGAGGGGGAACTCCCTGTGAGCGGACGTGTAGTCGGCGCCGGATCTCGCCATCCAGCGACGGAAGATCACCCGCACCTTGTGTCGCGAAACATTCACTTCAGTGAGGGGACCACAGCATTTGACGTGTCCCGTTGATTGTCGAGTGTTACTGATTCCGGGCTCGCGAACAGCTCATTAGGTCTCGCAATTGCGGTTGCAGTGTTTTTTCAAGTTTTCAGTTGAACTACTCAGGTCATTATTCCCGTAAGTGTCATGGATTTTTTCCCTTGTGATATTTGATATTTCATAATTCTTGTAACAAAAATATTTTACATAATGCACATTCTGTTTTGATTGATTGATTGATTGAGGTTTCCGGGCGCGTCAACTACTTTGGTCATTATTCCCGTAAGTGTAGTGCGTGTTTTTTCATCGGGAGATGGCGATGATCTTTTCCCCGCTGGATGGCGAGATCCGGCCTCGATCTACCGGCGGCTGTCGGGGTTTTCCCAACAAGGTATCTCCCACCAGCGGGGCACCGCCCCATCAAGGACAAGCTGTAAGCTCCAGACCGGCCTCCCGGCATGTGTGGTAGTGTAGTGCATGTTAGTGTAAGAGGTGAGGATAGGACAAGGAAGAGGAAGGAAAGATCGCGCGCGGTCCATGGCCCGTTTCTGAGGGAACTGCTCCAGCATTCGCCTGATGTTGATCGGAGAAACAACGGAAAACTACCGATCAGAGCAGCCGGCCGCTAGAATTCTCCTCCAGACAGCAACTGAATTCGACCGAGCTGACAAGCTAGTGTCGAAAATCCTGCTGCCGTCGGGACTCGAACTTAGGACCTCCCCGTCAGAGGCACTGCAGTGACATCAATTGATGCCCTGAGCCACCTCACCCGGTGATGTACCGGAAAACATCTATCAATCAACGAAAACGAGAAAGAACATCTGCATTTTTTTTGAGTCTATTATTCTTTAGAACTACTAGTTTCTGCTATAACTTTCTGGAAGAAGAACGATGGAGTCAAATGACATCTGACGAATGATACGTGAGTGAAGATGTTTTCTACAAAACGCTTTAGACTCACATTTCACTACGTAGAAGTCCACAGTCGTCATTGATTTCTTTTGAAAACGAGAACTCGACTGTTGAATACGAAACCTGGACAATTAATAGGAACACATTTCAAAAATGAATACAAATTCCACGGAATGACAATGAACATGACTCAAGAGATATTGTGGAATGGGAGAAGACTATCAAGTGACAGATGTCATTTCATATTACTTCCTTTGTTTCTTGTATTTTGTAGGTCACATCTTCGCTTCAATCGTCTGTGATGAATAATGCCACGATCAAATGTTTAGAAACAATGAAGCAATTGTGTAGATCTGCTCCTTAGCAGCTCCTGGTTGCAACCTGGAGTAGATTTTATATTCAGCCGAATCATAACATCTTTAATCGTGATGTAATGGAAAAATAATAATAATAATAATAATAATAATAATAATAATAATAATAATAATGTATATATTTTTGCGTAATAATAAAATATATCGGCGGATGACGAAAAATTCGTTAATCCGAAAGGTGTGCAGTGGCAATTCTTTGGAACCGGCACTCTGATGTAGGTACCTGACTGGCTTTACAAGACCTGTAAGCCGCGAGCGGTAATTTTCCATTGTGATCGCGTCACGTGCATCCGAAGATAAACCTGCACTTACGTTATGGCGGCAGTAAATTCTCCTAACCTCACTTCCTGCTCTGATACGCGTAATCTTAAAGCGCTCCGCATGTTAGGTATAGACCGATATTAAAGTAATCAATGACTTTTATGACACCCATAATGAGATAACGAGTGTTTTGAAAATTATAAACTTTGAAATTAGAAAAAAAGTAAATATCGAATGAAATTAATGAACTGTAGGAGATTGGAAGATAGATAATTTAGGATTTGGTTGTTGTAGATAGATTAATGGGAGGTTACAAAGTTTAACTTCATAGGTGATCACTATGGAGAGGATTTTTATGCTCTAAAAAAACCTTGAACTATGCTTTTAAAAATATGCGTTTATGACCCAAAAATTCTGAAATGTGCACTGTAATATGCAACTAAAATTAACAATATTTCATTTTGTGTATAAAAGGTTTCTCAGCAGAATTCAGGAGAAGAGTGCTTGGAATGAAATGATGTATTTTAGTGCAAACATATTACAATGAACCTGACTTCCCGGGAGAAATAATTAAAGTAATTATTGTCCCTAGTGAATTACATTGTATGACTTTTCGTATCTCTTCTACCTGTTTAAAAAAAACACATCAAGAAATATCCTACATTTGCGCTAGTTATCCTACATTTGCACAACGCAAACTGTGACAAGCTCTTTGTAATCGACAGCCATCTCACGAATTAATAGATACAATGAAAAGAAGACAAGTTCTAGACACAAGTCTCTATTTTAACGAAATATTCAATATATGCGTCTGTAATTACACGAAAATGCACAAATAGGAAAACCGGCCAAATATGCACAAACACGCACTAACATATTAATCTACGTCGCATACAATTCTAAACAAATGTCAAGAAATTTCACTTAGCTATTTCACTTAGCCTGAAGAAACGGAGAAAAATATGCAAAATCACAGAAATCCGCTTCCTAGTGATTACTTATAAATTAATTTTTGTGAAGGAAATATTTAATCCCAGTCATCCTTAAAGGAGTTTTAATCCCAGTCATCCTTGGATTGAGTTAAGTGTACATAGTTTGTGTTATTCTTAATATTATTAGTTTTCGAAGTTTAAATTTTTAAATTATTTTGTTCAATGTGTTTGTAAAGAGTATAATGCTTAATTAATAATTGTATTGGAGGGGCGATAATTTTAAAATTCAAGAGCAAGACACAAAAACCAAAGATTCCTGGAGGAGTTCGAACTTTCTACGCGGTGGAATTTCTCTCTGCGTCATCTCAAGTTGCCTCATCCCAACGAATTCTAAACGCCGAAATCCTGCAGTCAATTTGTTTTCTTTTTTTTTTTACTCAAGAAAATGTGCGCAGATAATCTCTTTCCCCACACGTCATATACAGTTTTTACTGTTATTTGACCAAATAAATAAATAAATAAATAAAATTACGAAATCTTTGTAAGGAAATATTATCGTGTCATTTTAAAGGCCTAAAGAAATTTAAAAAATTGTTCTTTTTATTAAAATGGCATGCCCAAAAATGAAATTGAATGAGCAATAAATTATGTAAATTCAAGACTTAAGTTGAAATTGAAAAAACATTTGAGATTTTAGTAAATGCTGTGAATATTTTTATTGAGATTTATTTAATAATTAGATCCGCAGACGAATCGTTTCTTTTAGACCAGGGCTGTCCAACTGTTAGCCCGCGGTGCCATTCATTATGGCGGGCGAAAGATTATTAGTAGACATCGGATGTTTAGGCACTAAAAATCGTCTTTTAGGCGCCTAAAAAGGTACTGAAAATGTCAAGAATAAGGAGGAAAAAAGGCACTGTCATAAATTACATTCACAATAAAATTAAAAATTATTTGCAAAACTCCATACGTATTTACAACTCTTCTACATTTATTCTTAATAGTTTCCATTGCAATATATTACCAGTAACTTTTCAAGGATCGCAATTTCAAATCTGCAACGTTTGGGAGACAAAATCAGTTTGAATGCACAGAAGGATTTCTCAACACCTACTGATGTGTGTGGTGCATATTTTAGAAGTCCAATATTAGCAACACTGAAACCTTTTGGGGATTTACATTTATTTCCACTCAAAAGGCGCCCTCGGTGTATTGTCAATCGACCATTTTCTTCGAATATGGTTAGTATTTATGATATAGGGAAATGGAGAAAAATATGTTGGTATACTTTCAAGAATCCTCGCGTATTTGAAAATACAAATACGTGAATTGAAGGTTTCGTAATGAATGGTCAGGTTGGACCATGGCCGACTTTCTTAGCATTATAAAGTATTGAAGGCTTTCACGGCAGGAGTCAATATTCTTGATGTCTTCCGGGCTGATGGGCCGTAGTCCAATTGGCTTGGAACTGCCAAACGTTTCGCCCACGACTGCGGTGGGCATCTTCAGTGGCGAGGTCTCGGGCGAAGTGTCCGGGACAGCGGCTTACTGGCGACTATAAGCCAGTCAGTATAAGCCAGTCGACTGGCTTATAGTCGCCAGTAAGCCGCTGTCCCGGACACTTCGCCCGAGACCTCGCCACTGAAGATGCCCACCGCAGTCGTGGGCGAAACGTTTGGCAGTTCCAAGCCAATTGGACCACGGCCCATCAGCCCGGAAGACATCAAGAATATTTCTTAGCATTGTATATAAAAATAATACATAAAAGGCAAAAACGTGCAATAATTCTAAAGAAAGGGCATTTATGCAAAAAAAGGCATTTATGCTAAAATAAGCATTATAAAACTTCGTCATAAGTCATCATTTGTCATGATTCGTGCACATGTATTATCAGCCTTTAAATAAGTTCACTAGAAAAAAATAGCCATTTCCCTAAACACCCAATGTCTAATTATTAGACGAACGTGAAAGTCCCTAGCGTCCATTTCGGGCGACAACATTTTGCGCCTAGTGCATGCGCCCTGTCGAGGCCAACACACCCTTAAGGGACCGTCCATAAATTACATAACGGAAATTTCGAGTGTTTTCAATACCCCCTCTCCCCTCGTAACGCATTTCCCTATCTCTATGTAACGCAGTGTAACGCTTACTCAGACCCACTCCCTCCCCCTTTAGCGTTACGAAATTTATGGATGACCCCTAATGTAAAAATAGGTTACGTTTAGATTTAAGGATTTTTGTCTTGTAAATTCAGAAATTCAAAATCATCCCAGGGCGTTTCACTGCGTTAAGCATGGTAGAGCCTGATATCATGCGTGGTTCTACCACCATCCCCCTTTCAGAGCAGCTGGGAAAAGTGCCAAGATCAGCAATAGGGGGAAATCACGTGTGGTTCGCCTCAGTAATGAAAGTACGCCCGCAACCATTTTAAATGTTTTAGTTGTGGCCCTAAGTAGAAGGACTAACAATGTTAAAACCATGTATATTCTGCTTGATAATATAACTGATAACTTGGGAGGATAGCTTCTTAACTGTTTTGTTGCAAATTGTTAGTGAATTGACTTATAAGAGCAAATGAATGTAAATTGAATGGGTTTGAAGTTTCTTTTCAATTATTGATGTAACAATTATTGGTGTTGAAAGATCAAAAGCCATATTGTAAGCGACGATGTAGGCACAGATGACGACGATGTAGGTTGGAACAAACGCTCATGGACTTGTGTCTACGCCGCGGTCTATATGGAGGGGAGGAAACATCGAAACTTCGAAAATAAGCTCTTAAGACAATTCTAAGCATATTTTGTCTAATAAACTACGAGGATATTCCGAGTGGTTGAGCCGCAATAAGCACTCACACGTTGGTTTGAAAAATTGATTTCTAGGCAAACATTTGCATTATAGAAGCATAGAAACACTCGATAAACATATAAGTTGTTTATTATTTACAATATAAATGAATATATTTGTTCAGAAAGAAAAATTAAGCGACAAATAAGAAAACACCCAATTTACACGAATCGCCTGCTTTCTTATTTCGGGGTTCATTTTTCTTCAGGGCGGCTATCAACAGGAATTATTACAAAATTAAATTGTTAAGAAATGAGGATACGTTTCAGACGAATAAAAAAACTTTCAAAATTGATTGTCAAACTTAGGGAAGCATGTAGCAAGAGATACAAAATTAGTGACCAACTTGGAACCTTGTTTAATAAACATTTCTATACGTACCTTGACTTAATATCCTAGTAAAAGGGCAAGGGTAGGAATTCCAGAGTACAACACAGTCTTTAACTGATTTTCACGTTAAATAAATAAATAAGAAATATTGATAAAATGGTGATATTTTGTCCTATTAAAAAAAATGTGAAACAGAAAGCATGTCATTTTCGTTGGTTAATACAGGGCGTGGAAAGATTACCTCATTTCTTTTTTCGACTTATGACGTTCAATTAATGATTCGAGACTTTTGATTGTTACGCGATCAGTTCATATCAGATTGCAATCTCGTATATTGTGCGTTTCAGAAACGCGTCATGCAAGTAAATGACTCAACATTTTTGTGTCATTTTCTTGTTCTCTTGCGGCCAAATTTAATCAGAAACATGTGCTTGCAAATGTATGTGAGACGCTTCTGACAATGTAACAGAGTTAAATACCCCAAAATCAGTTTGAATGAGAAACTTTCGTCGTATTTCGTCGGTGAATACTATTCGTCTTTATTTATCACTAGCGGAACCCGGCGGACGTTCTGCCCTTCTTCTTCCTCTTTCCGTTTCATCTCCCTTTCTCTCTCCGTCTCTCCCTCCCCCCTCTCTCGTTGTCTCTGCGTTTCTCTTTGACCCTGTCTCAGTCTGACTGGCTCTGTGTGCCTCTCTCTGTCCTTCTCATTCACATTTACTTGCAGATTCTGCACGTCTCTGAGCAGGTGAGTTAATATCGGGAAGCGCCGTAGCAGCAAAAATGTAATAGAATGTTCAGGAAGGTCTCGTCCTGTAGATTACGGTATCAGAAACGTTTCTTTGAAGCCTTCGGACTCACAATTTTAGTTTTGAATACCCTTGAATTCACTTCGTTTAGGAGTTATTTAATGATATAATTGCAATATTTTGCTTACTAGCTTTGCGTGGAGACTGTATTGGGCAATTTCGTGTTACAGTGTTCTACTAATGAAAGCAAACACTAATAAAAAACTAATTAAAGCAAAATGCTGTGAAAGATCATGATAAAAACTAACTTTAAACATACTGCAGTTTCTTGGCTCACCCATTTTTGGCAAGTAAAAAGTTACATTGAAAAATGCTCTAAGTGATCAAAAGTATTTCGACACGTGGCTGAAAATGACTTACCAGTTCGTGGCGCCCTCCATCGGTCATGCTGGAATTCAATAGCTTGTTGGCCCACTGTTAGCCTTGATGACAGCTTCCACTCTCGCAGGCATACTTTCAATCGGGTGCTGGAAGGTTTCTTGGGGAATGGCAGCCCATTCTTCATGAAGCGCTGCACTGAGAAGAGGTATCGATGTAGGTCAGTAAGGTCTGGCACGAAGTCGGCGTTCCAAAACATCCCAAAGGCGTTTGATAGGATGCAAGTCAGGACTCTGTGCAGGCCAGTCAATGACAGGGATGGTATTGTCGTGTTACCAAACCGCCACAGGTCGTGCCTTATGAACAGGTACTCGATCGTGTTGAAAGATGCAATCGCCATCCCCGAATTGCTCATCAACAGTGGGAAGCAAGAAGGTGTTTAAAATATCAACGTAGGCCTTTGGCGTCACGCAAAACAAGGGGTGCAAGCCCCCTCCATGAAAAGCACGACCACACCATAACACCACCACCTCCATGTCCGGATACTCGTATCACATAATGATCATTTGCGGTTCATTACAAAACTACTTTTAACTATCACCAATCTCATGAGTCAAATCGAAACCATATACGTAAATACAGGAAAGAGAGAATAATATTATTCACTGCATTGATAGTAAGTGCATTGAAACTATCAAAAACACGAATTTTTCAAGAATATTTTTCATAATACTCCGGAGGAAATCAGAAACAAATTGTTACAATGGATTTGTCTTGTCGAGAGGAATGGAATAAATCACTCCAAATTGCATTGTAGCTACTTAAAAACACCATAAATCAGTTTCATAGCACTAAGTCTTAATAATTTCGGGATTGACCCGAAAAAAAGATCAGTTGCCCATCAGGAGACCGAGACGCGTCGAATGACAATTCATTTTTCTTGATTTTATTTATTTATTTATTTGTCAAAAAACAGTAAAAACTGTATATGACGTGTGGGGGAAGAAATTTATCTGCGCACATTTTCTTGAGGCACAGAATTTTTAAAAAAGCAACAATTGAAAAACTAGTGAAAAGAATTTAGAAAAGAATTATTTTGGAAACATAAAAATATTTGGAAAATGTTTGTTCCCGAGTTATAGAAAATCAATTTTAACTGTAAATGAACTACAAGCAAAAGGAGTGCTCAACAAAACGTGCGCACAGTGAAGCTACATTTACGTCCAGAAGCAAAACAAGGGGCCATCTCAGCATTTGCTCAATGGATCAGGGAAACTGGACAAAAACCTGATCGAGATATGGGTCATTGACCCGGAAGCTGAAGTACATTACTTGTTACAGGCGTATTAAATATTTTTTTAAATGTATACAATGCAAACATAAACTAATTCATTATATATCTTTGTTTTGTTACATTAAACATTATTTTTCTATTTCAAGATCAGTATAGTCTCTAATTGTATAGAAACAACCTGAAACCATTTTTGATCGCAAGTGACGGGCGAACAACCGCAAGTTAATCGATTACTGAACTCGTGTGAGGTTATGCTTTCTTTGTCGGTGATTGCCCATATTTCGTCCCTGATTACACTAGGGAACAATTTTTTTTTCATACCTCCAGGATGAAAGTAGATGATTTCAAAGGAAACGATCACGGCGATTTCGAAAATAATTATAAAAAGTTTATGCCAAGCAAGATTCAAAAGATATAATCATATTTAGTATTTGAAATAAAAAAAAATCCTGTACTAATTTTCTCATTGTCACTCCGGTTGCATTACTTCAAAATTTTATGAGCACGCTTCGTATGAGATAAGAACAAGTTAAAAATAGAATACACATACTCGTACAATAATATTAAGACATTAAAATGGTTCTTTGGTATTCTCCTCAACATTGGTAGAGCTAATGACAATGATTTGTGTTTTCCATACAACCACAACCTCAGGTTCGTTGTACGGGTGGCATAACACAGGTAAGCATCCACATCCACATCCACTAAGATCTATTAAGACCTCTAAGACCTATTCGTAATTGAGTGCGACTACCAGACGCGAGAATAAAGATGGAAATTTTCGAATACAGTACAAAGAACACGAAAGCCTAATTTTGTTGTTATCTCATGAAAGTAACATAGATGAACGGAACAAATATTTAATTTTTCATTAGATATTATGCGTATTGATTCTACATATCTTATGGGTGCAATTTAAATGTATTCGCATGAATACATTATCAAAATACGGTATCACAAAGGTACGGTATATTTTTAAAAAATGTGACGTGATATGACATTTTTATCATGATATTCGTATTCTACGTATAAAATTGAGTATATTGCGCACTCTACCTTTCTGGAGGTAAAAATCGTGTTCCCTATGTTACAGACCAATATTTGTCAAGAAAGAACCACTTTCGTAAATTTGGAGAGATCTCAAAGCACTTTTTACAAATTTAGGTGCAGAATAAGGCATTTTTTTATTGAATATCCAATCATATCTATAAATATCTATCGATTTTAGTTGGTGATATCTGTTATCATCTCATTATCTTGTTCACCGAATGCCGGAAACACGACACTAAAATTTCAGGAAGTTTTTTGCTTCATATTTTCAACTCCTACGCTTCTTAACAGATAAACGATGCGATGCTTCACAATGTTATCAATATCGAAATCACCAAGCAAGCTCAGCATTCAATTTATATTGACATTAAGTTTATATTAGGACAAAAATACAAATGTAGAGTTTAAACTGGACTTTGTTAAACCTGAAAATGTTTATAATAAAAACGTTAGCTTAGGGAATCAACTGTTGTAGCCATTACTCTCACCGGAAGGTCCAAGTACTCCCGACAATGGTGGAATTTCAGCCGCTGACCGGAGGAGAGCTGTAGCGACTGTGTGCTCTGATGGGTGGTTTCCGCGATCAACAGGAGGCGAATGCCGGAGTAGTACTCTAACAAACGGGCCACGGACCAGGCGCGATGAAAATGATCTTGGCTGTCCATCGAAGGCTGTGTTCCCGACGTTTCGACCATCTTGTCGTGGTCTTCCTCAGGGCTGGTCATGTACTCAATTAACCCTCAACCGGCACACTGGGATGTAGAACACCCCACTTATTGTTTATATTGTTTTGCTGGAACATATATTGGAAACTCTGACCGCTTAACTTTACGTAAATACGTTTAATCAGTTAATCTATCGATTCATTTTATTATTTATAATGAGTTACGTTCGTCAGTTTCTATTCTTTTGAAGTGGATTCGCTCATTCCACTGAGCCATTTACGTAAGAATTTTTAATTTGAAGCACTTGCATTCTGAGAATTTAATCCATTTGTAATGAAGTATGAATTCAGATACATTTTCTTTGCATAGAATAATTTCAAATTAAACTATTTGAAAACTGTCCTTTTTTCAATGTCATTTTTAATTTCTTCGAAGGTCAATTAACGTTTTGGCAGACACACAGTATTACAACATTTATTAAACAATGTCAAATTATGTTATAAAGATTGTTTAATGAATGTTGTTATATTGTGTGTCTGCCTAAACGTTATTGGATCTTCGAAGGAATTAAAAATTCGGATAAATACAGGATAAAATCCGGGGAGGAAACGTCGAAATTTCGAAAATAAGCTCTTAAGACAATTCTAAGCATATTTTGTCTACTAAACTACGTGGATATTCCGAATGGTTGAGCCGCAATGAGCACTAAAAATTTGGTTTGAAAAAATGATTTCTATGCAAACATTTGCTTTATGGAAGCATAGAAACACTCCATAAACACATTAATTGTTTATTATTTACAAAAGAAATTAATATATTTGTTCAGAAAGAAAAATTAGGCGAGAAATAAAAAAGCAGTCGAATTGTGTAAATTGGGTGGTTTTGGGTAAATTGGGTGCTTGAAGTCTTTTAATTTTTAAATTATTATAGTGTTATACTAGAGTTTTTTATTTCCTACTTAGCTACGTACGTATTATTTTTGGAAAACTATTTGGAGTTGTTTTGTTTACCAAAATTGTTGTTCCTGCAGCCCAGTAGAAGTCTCTAATTTGTACTATTGAACAGTTGAATACATTTGACTTAGCTTTTAAACTTGTGCGTCGATTTCAATTTTTTTAATTTCATCTGATAATATGTTGTAAAATAATGTACGTAATCTTTGTGAACATTTTTAGTGGACTATAGATACAGATACTTGATGATCGATTGACATCACCTATAATTATATGACGTCACCTATAACTTAATTTTTTGTCAAAAACGGTTCGTAAATGAATAGGCTAGACAGTGGTAGAATTCCAAGATTGAGAGGAACATTTTATCAACGAAATTATTTAATCAAGTGTTGGGACTGAAATGCTGGAATTCTTTATTCAGTAATTTTACATATCGGTTTGATTTTGAAATATGTTGCAATATTTAAAGATCTTTATTTGAAAAAAAATGGCAAACCAACCATCGCTCTAAACGTAAACTCAAGTGAGGAATAAATGCATCTTGATAATCTTCTCGTTGGTGTTTGCTTTTCGCCATGTTGGCAGAGCTCCCGATATCCTCTCAGTATCACAACCAACATTGTATGTTCTAGGGACGAATAACAAATCATTACATCATTCAAAATATTTCCATTTCAAATTCCTGTAATACTAAACATTGTGATTGTGATTCCATACTAAATCTTCTAAAGGTACGCCCGTGTAATTCAATCGCATAAAATATCAAGTAATTAGTAAAATTACTTATAGTTCCAAATTCTACAAGCTCTGAACAGATGGGGTAGAATCGAGAAGCGTCGAACGAGCAAATGTAACAGAATAGTCAACAAAATCTCGTCCTGTAGATTACGGTCTAAGAAACATTTCTTTGAGGCCTGGCTTCAGACTTTTAGTTTTTAAGGCCCAGAAAAAGCTTTGTTTAGGAGTTATTTAACGATATAGAATTAAAAATCCTGACGTGTGTTGCGGGTTGCATTTTACATATATTATTTATTTGCGTTTTTGAAAACGAATCATTGATATTTTTAAAGTCAAAATGCAATTCTTCACGTCTGTGTGAAATTCTCTTCCTTTAGAGGCATCATTAATAACGATTGGTTGCGCGTGAGAGTCGCAAAGGAAAGACTCAAATAATATATAGAGACGATTCACTCACAGTGCTAAACCTCCTACGCCAAGTCCAATCTAAGAACTCGGACGCGTAATTCAACTGGCGAACCCTCGCAAATGGATGTCACGCAAATGGAGTCCACCAATTATATCCAATTCTCAAAAATCATCCCCCCCATAATTACATGTGGCTACTCACCTCTATAAAGCACTGATACGACCCATACTTTCCTATGCTCCCCCAGTCTGGGCTGCAGCTGGCCAAACAAAATTCAACAAAATGCAAATTTATCAAAATAGATTCTTACGGACAATCACTAAAGCTCCCTGGTACATTCCAAATTCGCAGTTACATATTGAACTTGGCAATACACCCATCCCCGTCCACTTCTCCCTCTTAGCCGCAAAATTCTATCCCAAAATATAAAGATCCCTTCCGCCATTCACTTTCATTTAGGTACGCAAAATCCTCATCGCAAAAGATTAAAAGAAAGATACCAAGAGAATTTTTCGATCCCCCATAGAACTGATGAGACTTTTCTCACGACAAATCATAAAAGCACGATATTGTATAATATATAAAACTAGAATATTATCTATGTATATATCTACTACTAATATATTTATCTTATGCGGCTGCAAAGGGCCAATGGCCAAGCTAGAATCAATTAAAAAAAAAAGATCCCTTCTGCAAACAAATGCCTGCGCGTCTCCGTCCGAATCTTCCATGACGCATTGGGGCACGTGAGGCCGTCTGCGACGAGATCCCATTAGCAAGAGCTTCCCACCTGCGCGGCAGGCAGGTGAGAAGAGCACGCCTTCGCTAATCGCCAGTAGGGGGCGGGTTTTGATCACCCAAAACATCGCCAACTTCAGAATGGCACAGACTTTCCCGTATTAGTTTTCTGCTTGGTTTGGTCTCGGCTAGATATTCATACTTGCTACATACTGTTGACAGCTGCCATCTATTGCCGCTCAAACTACATTTTTTTGACATTTTATGAATTTTTCGGTTTCCTATTAGTAGGAAAAAAAATATTTTAAGAATATTAAGCTAGTGGTGCTACAGAATGGCACAGACTTTCCCGTATTAGTTTTCTGCTTGGTTTGGTCTCGGCTAGATATTCATACTTGCTACATACTGTTGACAGCTGCCATCTATTGCCGCTCAAACTACATTTTTTTGACATTTTATGAATTTTTCGGTTTCCTATTAGTAGGAAAAAAAATATTTTAAGAATATTAAGCTAGTGGTGCTACAGAATGGCACAGACTTTCCCGTATTAGTTTTCTGCTTGGTTTGGTCTCGGCTAGATATTCATACTTGCTACATACTCTTGACAGCTGCCATCTGTTGCCGCTCAAACTACATTTTTTCGACATTTTATGAATTTTTCGGTTTCCTATTAGTAGAACAAAAAAATTATTTTAAGAATATTAAGCTAGTGGTGTTACAGAATGGCACAGATTTTCCCGTATTAGTTTTCTGTTTGGTTTGGTCTCGGCTAGATATTCATACTTGCTACATACTATTGACAGCTGCCATCTATTGCCGCCTAAATTACATTTTTTTGACATTTTATTGATTTTTCCGTTTCCTATTAGTAGAGCAAAAATATTATTTTAATAATATTAAAAAACAGTAAAACCTTGTCCTAAATGGCAATTTTCGTTGAAAAATTTGGAGCCGTTTGCAAGGAAATGGCGTTTAAGTGCTACTGTAAATGCGAAATTTGAAGCTCTTTTTAACAGAATTTTTTTGAGTTTTCGAAAAACTTCATTTGAAGTCGTTTCAAGTGCTTACACTCCCAAATTCAATAGTGTCTAGAAATTGCTGGAAATGTGCATTTCAACGGTATGAGAGAACTTTCAAAAAAATTATTTGTGTAATTTTTGCAAAAGAACAAAAAAAACAAAATGAACTTTACGCCATATCCAAGAGTAAAATTATAAATATCCATTCAAAAAGTTTGAACAAAAAATTTGAAGTCATTTTTGAGAAAATTGCGTTTGAACGTTTCTGAAAATACGGAATTTTGAGCTAATTTTCACAGAAAACTATTCAATTTTGGAAAAACTTTATTTGACATTATTTAAAGCACATGTACTCATTAATATAATAATGTAAACAAATCGCCACTAATGTAAATATGAACGACGTGAGAGACAAGTCAAAAAATTACATTTTTGTAATTTTTGATAAAACAAAAGAATCGAGCAATTTGGCGTTAATGTCATCTCATAGAGCACATTTAGCACTATTTCTACCAAAAGATTAAAGAAAAATTGGGAGCAGTTTTTGAGAAAATCTGGTTTTTGTAATTTTTTCAAAATTTCATATATTCCGTGTAATATTGCCCTAAAACTACTAATCTTACACGTCATGTACTACAAAAATATGTACATGAGCTTAATGAAAGAACTCACTTTGGAGAACAAATTTTATTGGAACGAAAAAGCTCTATCTTTAATTTTGAAAGTTGATTTTTTGTTTGAATTTTTGAAGTCGAAGGAAGAGAGCGAAAAAATGCAAACGTTTGCAAATTTCGAAAATTTAGAGTTAACCGTGAAAATCGGACGTATGCCACCATCATAAGTGTATTTTACTCTATTCTTACAAGAAATTTAAAGAAAAAATTTGGACCGGTTTTTGAGAAAATTCTGAAAATGTCCGGGGTGCTGCATGTAAAGTCCCCCAAATTTTATAGAATCTTTTTCAAAATCTCAAAGCTATGACTCAAGCCATATCGACAAAAAATTTCCTAAACAAATTTTAAAATTAATATAACACAAATTTCACACTTTGCACCATACAACTTTTCCGTCAGTAGTAGAAACTTCATCTATCGCTATCCAGGTCGGTAGCTTTGCAGCCTGACTAGACGCAATAAATATACTATTAACAACATTCATCGTACAAACTGGCGATATCTACAACCAGCACACAATCAGCGTGAAGAACTCTCATTGAATATTAAACGTCGGGGATCGCCAATGTTTGTTCGAAAATTAAGGTTAATGGTCACGATCCACATGAAATTGAAGAAAACTGATAGAATAAAACAATATTTTATGAAAGTGCCAAAATATGTAAAATATGTAATGTAGCATTGAATATGTAAAAATATGTAAATAAAAATTTTGATATTGTGTTAGGAAGGCGACGATTCTCGAAGATTGCAAATTTGAGATCAGTAAGTAGCAAGACAAAAATATATGTAATTAATTTGTGTTTATTTAGCTAGTTCGATGTCTCCTTGTTAATCTGCCGCGCATTTCCTCCCCATTTCGTTTTCTGCGCAGGATCTCGGTGACGTCATCAGAGGTCGTAGTACGTCCGTCCTTCGTTATATTCCGCGCACTAACACTGCGTGGTTGTCCCATTATCCTCCCGCGCAGGAGGTCGTCCGTGTGTATTTACTCTGAGAAGCGTCGCCTCCTAGCAGCGGTGACGAGCTAGCGTCTCACAGACGTCTGTTCGTCGACCCTTGTTTTGTTTTGTTTTATTTGGTCAAAAACAGTAAAAACTGTATATGACGTGTGAGGAAAGAATCTGCGCCCATTTTCTTGAGGCACAGAATTTGAAAAAAAGCAACAATTGAAAAACCAGTGAAAAGAATTTAGAAAATAATTATTATTTTAGAAAAATTAAAATTTGAAAAATGTTTGTTCCCGAGTTCTAGAAAACCAATTTCAACGGTGAATGAACTGATTTGATTTTTCCGCATTGCTAACAAAATAGTAATGAACATCAATTCTATTCCTACTACTACAAGCCAAAGGAGTGCTCAACAAAACGTGCGCACAGTGAAGCTACATTTACGTTCAGAAGCAAAACAAAGGGCCATCTCAGCATTTGCTCAATGGATCCGGGAAACTGGACAAAAACCTAATCGAGGTGGGGGTCATTGACCCGGAAGCTGAAGTACATAACTTGTTTTGTCCCTTGCGGCCTGGCCTGGTGATTCCTTATGGGGAGATATTATCAGGCAAAGAGGTACACCCGTGTAATTCAATCGCATAGAATATCAAGTAATTAGTAATTTCACATACAGTTGGAGATTCCACAGGCTCTGAACAGGTGGGGCAGAATCGAGAAGCGTCGAACCAGCAAAAATGTAATAGAAAGGCCTCAAAATTTTAGTTTTTAAGGCACTAGAATGCTTCGTTTAGGAGTTATTTAACGATATAGATTTAAAAATCCTGACGTTCGTTATTTAGATGCGTTTTTGAAACAAATCCTTCATATTTTTAAAATGAAAGTGCAATTCGTCACGTCTCCGTGAAATTCTGTTCTTTAGAGACCTCATTTATGAAGATTCGTTGCCTGTGAGAGCCGCAAAGGAAAGGTATATTACTGAAATAATACAGGAGACAATTTATTATGTTATTGAAAATACTTGTAACTTATAACTCCTTATATAGAATCAATAGTTTACTCTCGGTATATTGCCATACATATTCGGCTTAAAATTTAGTGAATTTCTTTAATCCGTCAATGCTAAAGAAAACTGATTCATCTTAAGTCTTTTGGCCCCACCTCGGTTTTTTTGGAACTGTTGTGTTTCGAAGTAAATGCTAAGGGTTGTATTCCGTGTACAAGCTGTCTGGTGAACAAGGTTTACGTAATTTTTACTCATAAAAATACTTTCTTCTAACCATGTTGTATGTTTTCCCCAACCAAGTATCTCCCCCCAGCAGGGAACCACCCGAGACGGGACAAGATCTAAGTCCCGACCGCCCTCCCGGCATGAGTGGTAGTGTAATACATGTGAGTGTGTGTGGAAGGTTAGAACAAGGAAGAGGAAGGAAAGATCCCGCGCGGTCCGTGGCCCGTTTTTTAGGGGACTTCTCCGGCAGTCGCCTGGTGTCGATCGGAGGATTACTGACACGGAAAATCACCTATCAGAGAAGCCGCCAGCCAGAATTCTCCTTCAGATACCGGCTGAATTCGGCCTATCTAGCTGGTGTCGAAACTCCCTGAGGAGTGGAACCCTAGGACTTCCTGATCAGAGGCACTGCAGCGGCATCAACTGAAGTGATTCTGTTGGTTTTATCTGGTCAAAAAACAGTGAAAACTGTATGTGACGTATGGGGGAGAAGATTATTTGCGCACGATTTCTTAAGTTCCAGAATCCCTTCCCAACATTTTAACTACAAACACGACAGTTCAAAGATAAATAAAATATAAAAAACAAATAATAAATTTAAAAAAGCACGAGATTAGCAACATTTGAAAAACTAGATATTTTGTTCCCGAGTTATAGAAAACATACTTGCAACGGTAAACGAACTTCACATGTGATTTTTGTGCATTGCTAACAAAATAGGAACCCACCCTCATCTCTACTCCCACCACTAAAAGCAAAAGGAGTGCTCAACAAAACATGCGCATACTCTCTCAGTCTGAATCAGTAAAAAACTACTGATTGACAGTGACTATTCACTGATGGTGTCAGTTATAACCCTGACACTGACAATCAGTGAATTGAACTGAACAAATCAGTGAAAATCTGGCGCACTTTTAGAATCAGTGAAACTTCTCTGTTTGAATCAGTGATATCTGTGACTAGTTGAACGTGACGACTGAACGATGAGTGAACGATGGTGGCGCGGCACTTTTACCACTGACGACCAGTGAAATGCTGGCGGTCATTAGAAAAGGTTAGCATATTCGCTGATTGTCAGAGAAACTACACATTTCGACTGAAGATATCAGTGACTTTGGCTTTCACTGATTGAATCAGCGACGATTTCACTGATTCAGATTCAGTGAAGCTACATTTACATTATTATTCATTCTACGAAATTGCCTTTCGGCATTTGTCGGGTGTCTGGTCTAGATCTTGCCCTGGGAGGAAGGAAGCCTAGCTATGATAGCAACTTCCTGGGCGAGTGATAAGACCTCCTTGCATTATGAATTACGTAAACAGCAAAGGAACGGAAGGAATACAAATCTCTATGTGAAATTCTTCTCAGCGCCTCTTACTAAAAGAAATTTTGGTTCATTCTTTAATCAACTGTAAACATAAACAAGGAAAATTGGGGTTTGGGCATTGACCAACACAAGTCGTGCTTGTTTTCCTTTGACTGAGTCCAGAATGTTATCTTCGGGAAAACTTAGATAACTGATTGTGAGGTACGTAACTTTTGTGATTTGTAAACTTGGACTTGTTTACGCACGATTGATCTATATAAATAAAATTGGAGAGTATGTGATTTCCAAATAACTGCCTTTCGACAATCTCAATAATTTGATAACTTATTTAATGACATAAAAACCAGTTGAATTGTTTTTACGATTTTTGTCTACCTGGAACGTCTCAATCGATTACAACGCGGTTTTGACCGAAAGGAAAAGGTTTTTGTCAGGCATAACTTAGACTATCTTTCTTAAATTAATTTATTTATTTAGCCTGCAAAAATCCCCTATACTGCGATTTTTCTATCTTTGCCTCTCGTGGTGAGAAAATGATTTCACGATCGAATATGTCACGGTATTTCGCGTCTTTCTCAGTTGGGCCGCTAGATATCGCAGGATCGCGACTGTATCAAGCAGTGCTTGCGATCGTGCGAATTCTAGCAGCACGAAAGACGCGAAATGTCATGAGATATTCCGTCGTGGCCGTAGGGACTTAAGGGGCAGAGTTAGAAAAATCGTGGCGCTCGTATTGTGGGGTAAAGGCCTCCTGCCTGAGCAGGGTGATAAAGTCAAAGGTCTTTGGACGCGCAGCTAAGATCCGTTCGCTCTAACTTTAGTCAGCACGTAAACAAATGCACGTGGTCGCCGCTTGTTCTCATTGGCTGACGGACACCACACTCCCCTTCAGGGCGTCGTGCGCTATAGGTGTTATGTCCCTTTCAAAATTGATTTATTTCCTGACTCTCTACACAGTCGAAATAATGTTCTCCTTCGCCTTGAAGTAAAATCAGACACCTAGCGTGACCTGAGCGTGAAGTGCTACGAACACTCACCAAAAACGGTGACGTCTGTTGGATTGTGTACGATATTGCACGACCAACAAATTCAAACTGATCGCACGATAGCGGCAAACAAACCGGATATAGTTATCCGGGATTTGGCGAAAAAATCGTGTTTACTTGTAGATGTTGCTGTACCTTGCGATCAAAACGTCGTTACCAAGGAGGCAGAGAAACGTCTTGAATACAAGAGTTTGGAAATCGAGATCAGCCGAATGTGGGGCGTAAAAGCACAGGTCGTCCCGATAGTTATCGGAACTCTGGGATTTGTTCCGCAAAATTTGTGTAAGAACTTGGCTAAACTTCCAGGTCGTTCAAAGGACTGGGAAGTGCAAGAAATTGCTTTTGTTTGGAACAGCTCACATTTTGCGCAAAGTATTGTAGAAGCATAGATAATCCCTGGATCTGCTTTTAAGGTAGCTGGTTGCAATCTGGAGTAGATTTTATATTCAACCGACTCATAATAACATCTTCAATCGTGATATAGAGGAATAATAATAATAATAATCATAATAATAATAATAAAAATAATAATAATAATATGTGGATGGAGCTATGGTGAATAATACTTCATTTACTTCTGAATGAAAATCTCAGTGGAAACTTTATTTGTGAGTACATAAAATTAATATACATTCTATGTTTTAAGTTAATACAACTCAATTATAAATTAATACTATTATGACTTAAACAAGAATAATTACTAATTATTATTTAAGTGTTTTCAATTAATTTTTAATCATACCCCCACTGAGGTAAAGTCTCTAATATCATTCCAATTTTTTATTGGCCGGTTAACGTAAAAAATTTCAGTATCTGTGTTTTGACTCCCACCCATGATTTTGCACTTGTAGTCCTGACGACTAGTGTAATAAGATTTTAAGACTCGTTTCAGTTTATCTTTCCAGACTGGTTTGCCTGTATAAGCCATAATTAAAGCACCATGTATGTGTGTAGGTGTGTCTCTCTCAATAAATTTTACAAACTTCTAGAGCATGTAGAGGGGTAGAAAATTAACTTTTAATGGGAATTCTCATTTATAGTCGGATCCCCATTTATCAAACTATTGCATATCGGAATTCTATATAAATCGAATATTTTATCTGTCCTTCGAATATTCCTTTTAAAATCGTTTCTATACATCGAACTAATTTTCTGGCTTCACTATTTTTTTCTGCGAAATTAAAATAAAGAGTGCTTACTATAAATTATGTTTAGAAAAATTAATATTGTTGAATTTGGAAGGAAGGTATTACTACTGCGGAAAATATAACAATGTAACTTCCTTCTGGACGTTTGTATAATTGAATTAATGTTTATACACTTTCTAGTTCGTCCAGTTCCCAGTTTTCTCATGAAACTAACTCAGTCCTGCTGTTGGATCTTGTCAGTCGTAAGAATGTGTTCGCCAAAGCGTTCTGAATGTTAATTTTAATCGCTTATTAAAGTACATGTTTACGAATTTTTAGGTCATAAATGCATATTTTTTAAAGCATATTTTAAGATTTGGGAGGGGGGCATTAAAATCGTCTCTTTGTTTATTATAGTTCCCACATATCTCCCAGTATCCACATGCAAACGTAAACAAAAGGGGAATTGCAAGTGCGAGGTTTGTTTATTTTCCTCTTCCTTGCCAGCGTCCTCAAGGAAGGTCAAAAAGATTATTTCGTGAGTCATCGCCCTACCCCGCAGACGGCCTTGACCGCTTTACCTCGCCATGCCTCCCCTCCCTCTTTTGTTTTCAGGATCCGAATTCTACCGGATGAGGTGGCTCAGGGCATCAAATGTTGCCACTGCAGGGCCTCTGACCGGGAGGTCCTAGGTTCGAGTCCCGACGGCGGCAGGGTTTTCAACACTAGCTTGTCAGCTAGGTTGAATTCAGTCGCTATCTGGAGGAGAATTCTAGCAGCCGGCTAGAAACGGGCCACGGACCACTCGCGATCTTTCCTTCCTCTTCCTTGTCCTATCCTCTCTCCTTACACACTTACACTAACATGCACTACTCTACCACACATGCCGTCAGACCGGTCGGGAGCTTACAGCTTGTCCCAACTGGGGTGGTGCCCCGCTGGTGGGAGACACCTGATTGAGGGGAGAACCCCGCTAGTCGACGGTACGTCGCCCCTGGATCTCAGCATCTAGTGCCACTTCGTGAAAAAAGCATGCACTACACTTATGGGACTAATGACCCTGTATCACTAATCAATCACCCGTAGTACGTCACACGCAGTTTTTACAGTGTTAAATAAATAGATTGCTTATCAAGCACGGTTATCGCCTGGTTTCCCAAGAACAACCACGTCCGTTATTTGCGGCTTATCGGCCTAGTGACATTAATAACCATTTCGAACGCGGGGACTCCACCGTTCGGATTATTATTATTCTGCCCCTCCGTCGCGTGTCTCTTGCAACGCAGTCTCCCGCCCGCGGCCTCGTAGTTCCGCCGCGCCCCGCTGCGCGGCGCCAACGCGCGCGCGTATGGGCCGTGGACACCCCTACGAGCGGCTCCGTGCTCGCCCGCACGTACCGGCCGCCCCCACCCCTTCTCCTTCCCCGCCAGCCCTCCCCTCCCTCCCCCTCTCCGCCCCCCGCTCGCTCCACAGCACGGGTCCCCGCCCGTCATTGACGCGACTGCCCGCCGCCGCCGCCGCCGCCACCGCCACCGCCGCCGCCACCGCCACCGCCGCCGCCGCCGCCGCCGCCGCCGCCGCCGCCGCCGCCGCCGCCGCCGCCGCCGCCACCGCCGCCGCCGCCGTCGTCGTTGCGTTTCGCGCCGTCATTAAGGAAAGCTGACGACCCACACCCAAATACCCCCATTTGTGGTCAGGCGGAAGAGATATGACGTCACCTTTGTTGTTATTATTGTTGATATTACTGTTATTACTGATTTTATTGTTATTTCTTTTATTATTATTATTATTATTATTATTATTTCTCTACATCACGACTAAAGATGTTATGAGACGGCTGATTATAAAATCTACTCCAGGTTGCAACCAGCTACCTAAGGAGCAGATCCGGTGACTGTCAGTGCCTGTACAATACTTTACGCAAAATGTGGACTGTTCCAAATAAAGCAATTTCTTGCACTTCCCAGTCCTTTGAATGACCTGGGAGTTTAGACAAGTTCTTACTCAAATTTTGCGGAACAAGTCCCAGAACTCCGATAACTATCAGTACGTCCTGTGCTTTAGACCTCGGCTGATCTCGGTTTCCAAACTCTTGTATTCAAGACCTTTTTCTACCTCCTTGGGTACGACGTTCTGATCGCAAGGTACAGCAACATCTACAAGTAGACATGATTTTTTCTCCAAATCCCGAGTGACAATATCCAGTTTTGTAGTTGTTATGATTACAAAACAAGTTACAGCGAAAGAGAATTAATAGCAGTGACATTGAGATGTTTTTTGTCAATAAAAATTTATTTAATTGGGAAAATAAAAATAGCTATTTAATTACACAAGCACACACAAAAAGTTGTTAAACCCGAAGACTTAACACGTGTTCCTCTATGTAGTTCGACGCGATGAATCAGAATATGAAGCCAGAATTGCCTCCAAGTTTTTTCCATCGCGAAAAACCACCGTGAGTTTGTAGATTGTAAATTTGTGGGTGTAATTTTGAGATTTTTAAAAATGGAAAGTTGGTGGCTGAATTCTGCTTAAGATTCTTACTCATCGCGTCGAAATACATAAACATGTGTCAAGTCTTCGGGTCTGCTAACAATCCCCGAAAACAAAAATTCAGTTTCACGATCGTTTTTCGCGATTTAAAAAAAAACAAAACTGGGAGATGGTGGCGCAATTTTGGCTTCAGATTCAGTGCGTTGAAATACACAGAGAAACAAGTGTCAAGTCTTTGGATCTGACAACGTTTTGTTTGTGTGCCTGTTTTATCCATCTAGGACCAATGATTTTATGACATACGCCGTTTATTTGAAAATACTAACTTACTGAAATATTGAATCAAAACGCTTTGAATTTCAAAATAAAAGAGAATTATTCGTAGTAATAAAAAAAAGTGATTCAATATTGTTTGCAAACTGAAAAGAATAGTGTAACATTTAATCAATTCAACAAATTTCAAGAACAGTTCCTAGGTTTACCTTCTTCACCTTTCAAATAACATGATTATTATTATTATTATTATTATTATTATTATTATTATTATTATTATTATTATTATTATTATTATTACACGGAATAACAATTCTGCACGTGACAGGGAATAAGTGAGTATTTACTGATTCTGGGTGCGAGTTCACTCGTACTGTAAGTGTAGTACATGTTATATTTGCGTTGGATGAGTAGGCCGTATGGAATAAATGGAATAGAGGCCAGAACCATTACATGAATCTGTATGATCTGGGGATAGTTATCTGTTGATTGCGAATAGTCATAACTCTCTCGAGTTAACAATAATTATTGTATCGCGAAAGAGTAGACCATGTTAATAACATTGCTTATACTTCTCTTGAATAATGGACTGTCGTGCTCTTTTGTCCAATTCTGAAGGGTATCTTAATATACACATTCAATTAATATGTTATTGAGAGGTATGCTCTTTTAGCACCATACGAGAGGACATGTAAATTTCTATCTCGAACAGAAGTGTGCTCTGTAGATTCTCTAAAAGCGCCTGTTATAGGTATCTGTATACGCAGTGAACAAATTTTAAGTCACGACTTTTAACTCATTTCTTCATTCTTGACAGAACTTACTACAGCTCTGTAATGATGATATGTAACTAATATCGTGGAAATTCTGATACAAATGAGGTTTCATCGTGTATGCCCCAAGCTTCACATCAAAAATGATGAATTTTTACTGCTTGATGGAGATTTGAAATTGTTCAAATATATAAAATCTAATAATGAATTTGAGGATTTACTAGATGGTCTGTTGGCTCATCGTTGTTGATGTCAGTCACACGTTAATCTTAACAAATGTAAATATATACCATTTTCTAGAATTATTAAAACATTTGACATACATAATTATGTTAATCTAGAACGTGTTCATTTAAAACAAAATATTGGAAGAATTTACGACAGAATAATAACATCTAAATTATTTGTTCAGAATTTTTCAAATACGAATCCTAATTCTACTTATAGTATTGTGATATTGGATCTTTAACAAATTTAGTTGAAATGCATAAATGAAATGAATTAAAAGTTAAAAAATTAAAACTTAAGATGAAGTTAAAAGTTAAAAACACAAACATATTGATGTGAATAATTATTATCACAGTTTGGTTTATTTGAAACAACTTCTAAGGAAATACATAGTAGCATAGCATTGAAAAACTTTTCCTTACATCACATTTGTTGTTTATCTCCAGTGTTTGGTCATCACCGGGGGGCAGATTTTGATGACCTAAAACATCGCCAAAAATGATCAATGAAAAGCTGTTAAAATGTTTTTCAAATGCCCCAAAGGCATAGAAAAATGGTGTAAAACATGTGATCAAAGCCAATTCAAATGAACAACTCAAGTTGTTGCATACGTTACTGGTGTATGTAATCAAGGCTTCTTCCATTCAAGTGAACTCAGCTTGCAAACTTCTGGTTTTTACTGTTATTTACCAGGAAATATCTCTCTTAAGTTACTTAAATCGGGCGAACCGATAATAGATAGGCGTCACAGGACCATTAGATTACACACAACGACTGCCATTACAATTTCTGAGCGAAGAAATCGAACAGGCTACACAGGAATTCTGTTGCATCTCATTTCAGGAAATCTGTTGCATCTCATAAATATTAATTGAAGCAAGTTCCATTAAAATGATATTTAAATTGATGAAATCAGCAAAAAATGCATTAAAAATTATGGGAAACGGTAAAAAATGACTTATTTGTCGAATTTTTTTAAATGCAAAAAATGACAAAAAGGGTCATTTCCCTTTCTCATAACGTAAAAATAATTATTGTACTAAATGTCATTGTTCTAAAGTGAAAAGGAAACTAGTGGTGCTACACAATGGCTCAGCCTTTCCCGTATTAGTTTTCTGTTTCATTTGGCCTCAGCTAGCTATTCGGACTTGCCAGTACTCTTGACAGCTTCCATCTATTGCCGCCCAAACAACATTTTTTTGAGGTATTATTTTTTTCCTATTAGCAGAACAAAAATTTTATTTTAAAAATATTAAAAATTCAGTTAAATCTTATCCTAAATTGCAATTTTCGTTGAAAAATTTGGAGTCGTTTTCAAGAAAATGGCGTTTAAGTGCTACTGTAAATGCAGAATTTGAAGCTCTTTTTTCATTGAAAATTTTTGAGTTTTCGAAAAACTTCATTTGAAGTCATTTGAAATACTTACGCTCACAAACTCAATAGTGTTTACAAATTGCTGGAAATGTGCGTTTTAACGGTATAAGAGAACTTTTAAAAAAATTACATTTTTGTGATTTATGAAAAAATAAAGGAATAAAACAATATGGCGTTAATGTTATCTCATAGACCACATTTAAAACTATCCGTACAAAAAGTTTAAAGAAAAAATTTGGAGCCTTTTTTGAGAAAATCTTGTTTTTGTAATTTTTTTAAATTTCAAATATTGCGTGCAATATTGCGCAAAAACTACTACAATTTCCAAAAAAAATGTATGTGACCTGAATGAAATAACTCACTTTTTACAACAAAATTTATCTGAAGGAAAAATCTCTATCTTCAATTTTGTAGTTCTAGGAAGACGCCGAACATATTCCAAACTTTTGCAATTTTTGAAAATTGAGTGTTAACCGTGAAAACGGGACATATGCCACCTTTATAAGTGTATTTTACTCTCTTCTTACAAGAAATTTAAAGAAAAAATTTGGAGAAAAATTTTATTACATTGATAGAATATCAAGAAGCCCATTTTACACAACTGTGCAAACTAGAAGTCGGGCCACGAAAAGTAGGAAAACCTGACTTTACCACTTATTCACTGCGTACACAGATAATACAAAAGTAATCTCTGGATTTGCCTTCTCATGAAAGCATTTTTATTTTCATATTGACTTTTCCTGCTACGATTAGATTGGGTGGTAAATGATGTTTCCTTTTAAAATGAATATTACATGATCGGGGTACGAGTCAGTATTTTATAACGTCAAAAACTAATGCTAGGGACAGTGGCGTAGCTAGGAGTGGGCAGGAGAGATGTCTGCACAAGATGGCACCATTTTAGGGGTGCCACCAATTACAAAATTTTATAATTGGAATTATATCACTTTAATTATTTATTTAAAAATCATATTATTATAAAAGCATGCACTTGTTAATTAGTTATACTCCGTTTTAGATTATTTACTTAAAAATTAAATTTCAATTATTTTGAATTATATGCAGTTTTTTAATATATTATAAATAAATGTCATGTGCAAACATATTTTTATTAAATAATGTATAAAATATTCATTAATAAATGTTTATATTTAATTTATGTGGGGGGTGATCCCATTAGTTTTGCCCCAGGTGACACTAACTGAAGCTACGCCAATCCCAAAGGCTGAGAGAGAGAGAAAGGCTGTATTTAATTCGCACAGTCAAAGCAAGAGACCATTCCAGCAGGTACTCGATGGATCAATAGGAAACTCGACGAAAACCTTGATCGAGATGAAAGTGGAAGTTCTTAGATTGATCAGCGTTTCCGGGCGCGTCAACTGTTAAGGTCATTGGTCCCGTAAGTGTAGTGTATGATCTTATCGCGGGAGGTGGTGATGAGCTTCCCCCACTGGATGGAGAGACCCGGCGCCAACCTACATGTAGGCTTGTGAGGTTTTCCCCAACCAGGTATCTCCTACCAGCGGGGCACCGCCTAGCCGGGGCTAGTTCTAAGCTCCCGACTGGTCTCCCGGTATGTGTGTAGTGCACGTTAGTGTGTGTGTGTAAGAGGGAGAGGATAGGACAAGGAAGAGGAAGGAAAGATCGCGCGCGGTCCGTGGCCCGTTTGTTAGGGTACTGCTCCGGCATTCACCTCGTATTGATCGGAAGCCACGGAAAACTACCGATCAGAGCAGCCGGTCGATAGGATTCTACTCGAAACAGCAGCTGAATTCGATCTATCTCGTGTCGAAAATCCTGTCACTAAGGTCGCGACTCGAACCCTAGGACCTTCGGGTCAGAGGTACCGCAGGGACATTAGTTCGCCCAGTTGAAGTGAGTGCGGTGTCGTATCTCCAAACTTTACATATCAACATTTGCGCAGAGGAGTAGGGAAACTGGATGAAAACTGGATCAACATTTCTAGACAAATTTTACTTAAGATTAAGAAAAATAAAATAATACTTTTTTTTTCTTTTAAGTTAGGTATGCCTAAGTGCTACAAAAGTAAATAGAAAATTAGATTTAAGCTAAAATTAAGTTAGTTTTAGTTAATTTGAGTGAGAAGAAGAAGAAAAAAATCTCTCCCTCTCAGCTGCTTAAGCCGCAAGGCGGCAGTTGACGTGTATACCAGTAAAGAAAATAAATTCCCGCCTCCTCAGGGGTACTGTGAAGGGGAAAACGAAAAAAAAAAAGGATTAAAACTTGATCTAGAAAGGGGATATTATTTCAGCTATTTAGAAGAGACGGAGGTCAACGAACTTTGTAGATGGATAACGTGGAGAGATGGGCGTGTATCACATCTTGATATGAAATTAGCACACCTCGTTTCTTTTATTTATATTAGAGAACGTCAACAGATAAGTGTTCTACGCAGAAGGCGTGTCATCGCCATTTCAAAAGAAAACGTTGATCTACTACTCGTACTACTACTACTACTACGTATCAACTCTTGTGAGTTCGTATCTATTTGATGGTCGTAAGTCGATTAGATTTCATGATTACTGTTAACTATTGTATCAACAGATTCACGCAATTATGCACATTTTATCTCAAAACAACGGGAATCCCACAAGTATAGAATACTCATGTCAAAGTTTGAAATTTTTAAACGTAATACGTGAGTGTTGGTTTTGTCTCTCTACCCTGGTTAATTCATACAATTTTTATTTCAGAATTGAGGATTTTATACAAGTTTTACTTTCCCGTATACGTACGTATATACGGAGTAATATTCGTAGTATAGGAAAAGTTATGTAATTCTGCAGAAAATCGATTTCCATCTTTTAACGGAAATACGCGTTCTGATACCGAAAAAGTGTTGTTGTTTTTTTCTTCAAAACGACCGTCCGTCCGTCTGTCTGTCTGACTGTCCGTCCGTACGTGAACAACACTAGCGCTTAAACCAAACGTGCGATTTCTTCCAAAATGGATATCCCCGGTCGAACTCCTTCCACTCAACGATTTTGAAAAAACTTTCTTCAAAATTTGGGGGTACTTTACACGAAGACATTTTCAAAATGTTCTCAAAAACGGCTCCAAATTTTTTCTTTAAATTTCTTGTAACATTAGAGTAAAATACACTTATTAAAAGTGGCATTAGTCCCATTTTCACGGTTAACTCCGAATTTTCGAAAATTGCAAAAGTTTGAAATTTGTTATCCAAAGTGAGTCCTTTCATTAAGGCCGTGTATTTTATTTTTTTTATTTTTTTTTTTTTTGAAAAATTTAGTAGTTGTTGGAAAATATTGCACGCAATATTTGTAATTTTAAAAAATAACAAAAACAAGATTTTGTCGAAAACGGGTCCACATTTTTCTTTAAACTTTTGTAGAGATAGTGCTAAATGTGGTCTATGAGATGACATTAACACCATAGTGCTCTATTTTTTTGTTTTTTCAAAAATTACAAAACTTTAATTTTTTTGACTTGTCTCTCACGTCGTTAATATTGACATTAGCGGTGATTTGTACACATTATTATATTTATGAGTACATGTGCTTTAAATAATGTCAAATAAAGTTTCTCGAAAATTGAATCCTTTTCTGTGAAAATTAGCACAAAATTCCGCATTTCCAAAATCGCTCAAACGCCGTTTTCTCAAAAATGGCTCCAAATTATTTCTTCCAACTTGTCGAACGGATAGTGCTAATTACACTCTTTAATATTACTTTAAGTTCAATTTGGGGTATTTTTTGGTTTTTGCAAAAAATACGCAAATGTAATTTTTTTGAAAGATCTCTCACACCTTTAATATGCACATTACCAGCAATTTGTAAACACTCTTGTATTTGCAAGTTAAAATGCTTCAAACGACTTCAAATGAGGTTTTTTGAAAACTAAAGAATTTTCTGTGAAAAAGAGCGGCAAATTTCGCATTTTTAGTAGTAGTTAAACGCCATTTTGTTATAAACGACTCCAAATTTGTCAAAGAAAATTGCCATTTAGGTCGAGGTTTTAGTGTTCTTTAATATTCTAAAATTAATATTTCGTTCTACCACTAGGAAAGCGAAAAATTAAGAAAATGTCAAAAAATGTAATGTGGGCGACGATACATGGCAGCTGGCAAGAGTATGTGGCAATTCCAAAATTGATAGCCCAAACCAAGGAAATAGAAAACCAATACGGGAAAGTCGGTGTCATTCTGTAGCACCTCTGGTTGTGAATATTATTTATGAACTTGACATGTAGTATGACATTTCTGTGCAACTAAGTAACGTATTCTTTACTTCACGATTATGCAAAATACAAAAACGCAAATGTAATGCTGAAAATTGGTGTTCTTATAATACATCTACCTGTTCTGATGGTCACACTTCCTGTCAATAGGTTATAGGTTCTTTATAAACTACGTTGAATAAAGAATTCTGAAAATTGTGGAGTCATACTTAGAATAAGTTACTTAACTCATATGAGATTAAGGTAGTAGTAGTGTGCTCTATATCTTTTGGTAAGGATATGTCGTCAAAAAAATTATCGGAATTTAGTGAGAAATCTTTTTGTTGAAGATTAAGTAGTTGTAGTTTCTTTTCTTGTGTAGCAGATACAATGAAATGTGTGGTGATAAAATTCCTAACAGATTCTTTGAAGAGTAAAATAGACGTGTGTAAGCTCACCATTGGAGATAATGATTTGCTGATAAGATATAAGAATTTTCTCGAAGTAATACGATGCGCTGAATTTTACAGAATCTATAAAAGTGATAAAAATTTCAATGAAATTCCTTTATTGCAGGTTGTATTCATTACACATGTATTTTAACAGGTTTAAAACATTCTATAATAAAGCGGATAACTGGAAAAAGGAGAGGAAGAATATAAGAGTAAGAGAAAGTAAGAATTGGTTGGATTAAAAAGGGGAAAGCGAAAAGAAGAAACGGAAAGAGAGATCGCGCGCGGTGCGTGGCCCGTTTGTGAGGGTACTGCTCCAGCATTCGCCTGGTGTTGGTCGGAGAAACCGCGGAAAACTACCGATCAGAGCAGCCGGCCGCTGCTGTAATTCGCCTCATCGCAATTGGCCCCGATTATGAAATCTTTCCTCCACCGTCGAAACTCGAACACACGGACCTCCTATTCAATACTTGTAGATAAATTAATAGATATAAGGCTTATTCTACAATTAAATTAGATTAGATTTATTTAAACTGCAATTGGGTATAACCCGGTGGCAGCTAATTACAAAAACATAAATATACACAGCCTTTCTGTAATATAGAACTCCAAAACCACTAATAATAATAATAATAATAATAATAACAACAACAATAATAATAATAATAACAACAACAACAATAATAATAAGAAGAAGAAGAATAAGAAGAAGCAAATTATATACTAATTGTAGTAATAATAATGGTAAAATAATGATAATAATATTAAAAACTGACTGATTCATAAAACATTAAATTACATTAAGAGAGAAAACACACACACACACACACACACACACACACACACTGCATTAGTATTACACTGCACTTCACTGCACTTCACTTCACTAAGACCTGAAAACATTTCCTTCTTTATTTCTCTGCTATACACTGCACTACACCTCACTTCACAATAGAACACTTATGCATCGCTATATAACCCACTATTCTCCCTCATTTACTTAATAATACCCTAAATTAATTTCGTAAACTGTTGAACACTTTGAGGAAAGGGTTCAAAGGTTTTTGCAGGCAATCTATTCCATTCCGTAATCGTTCGATTTGTAAAAGAAAATTTCCCGACATCCGTTCTCTGCTGTCTTAAATTTATTTTGTGCCTGTGATCCACTCTACTGATGTATGTAGGAATACATAGCCGCCGATTAATTTCTTTCCAAGCTGGATGACCATTATAAGCTTTATACAAGGCTCAGAGTCTTGCTACTGATCGCCTGTTTTTGAGTGAATCCCACCCTGCCGTTTTCTTGTCCCTGAAAGTAAATTTAGCTGCCCTATGCTGAATCCTTTCCAAGTGTTTACACTGCATAATCTTGTGCGGATCCCAACAAATTGTTCCATATTCCATTATTGGACGAACAAGAGATAAGTAAGCAATTTCCCTCGCGTTTGCCGTACTCTTTTTTAGGATGCGCATTACAAAGTGAAGAGATCGCCAGGCTTTCCCTACAACAAAATCTACGTGTTTTTTCCAACTTAATTTACTATCGAAATGAATTCCTAGGTACTTGCACGAGGAAACTCTCGGAATAATGTCATTATTTAAACGATAATGTGTTTCACTGTAATTATGACCCCCTGCCAAAAGTGATGGATTTACTTTTAGAGCTATTTATGGACATTCCGTTATTTTCCGCCCAGTAATGTAACGCATCAAGATCCTTTTGCAGTATTTCTTCATCTCTTTTCGAGTTAATACTACGATATATTATGCAATCGTCTGCAAATAGCCGAACATTTTAGGTTAATTGCTCCGGCAGATCATTGACGAAAGCTAGAAATAGAATTGATCTGATGTTGCCCTGTGGCAGAATACAGAAACATAAAAGTACATTTACAATTACAAAATACAATTAACAATAAAAACAATATATAAAAAATCAATATAAAAAACAAATTATCTTCGTCATTACCTAGAACATGCAAATGCATTTACATACATATACAACAAATGAAACTACATATATACTAACATTGAAGTAAATAAACTTACTTATATATTACACCAACATTCATACACACAGACATACACGCTTACATACATATCATACAAAGACATAGGAACCCTCGCATACACACCATCCTGCACGTATTCACTCACAATCATATTCAGACAAATATGGATAAACATTTTTACCTACAACATAATAATATACAATACTTATAATAATTTTTACATTTCTAACACGTAAAACACTCGTTAACATAAATCAATAAATACCAACTTTTGTCAGAATAGCCTATAAAAGACGCTTTAGATTAGCGAAATAAACAGAACGAAATGAAATCACTTCACTGCACTTCATTTCACTTCACTGCACCTCATAACACCTTACCTAAATACTAATAGCTCAATACTTTTTAGTACACTACCCATAATCGCACCTTCACTTCACTTCACTACATGTTTTCACCCTATTGATTAATTTCCTATATTTTTTTCTAAAACCATGCCCTGAGCAAGGAAGGTATGCAGTGTGAAGCATAAGAAGTGTGATATGCAGTCGTCAAGCCCAACTGCCAGTCCAGCGTTCACAAAGTCCGTAAGGAGACTAGGGTTGCCAACAGTGTACGTGTAAAAGGGAGGACACTCGATAAGCACACGAAAAAACGCATCAACACATTTCTTTTTATCAATATTTAATTTACACTAACATTAGCTCCATTTCTTTCTTGTCTCCATTTGTGATTCAAGTGAAAAGATTCGTTGATTCGTTCACAAAATGCAGTTGAACATGGTTTGAGCGTCTCTTTTTTATTTTAGTCACTAAGCTGAGATATGATCATGCATGCGTGTGTCATAATTCAGAAAAAGGAAATTCATGTTTTCTATTATACATTAATCAATAAACGATACGCCTTAGTGGATGTTACTCATGTGATAAAATAAATGACAACAAATGTTAAAAATTCATTAAAAGGAGGACATTTAAAATACAAAGGAGGGCGAGAGGATAATTAACGTCAATGGAGGACTGGCCTCCCAGATGGAGGACGGTTGTGTAGTCAAAAACCATGTTTTGTGGGTCTTTGATACCGAAAAATCGATTGACGACAAAACGTCCATCTGTTCGTCTATGATCAACGCTAGCGCCTAAACTGTTCGACCGATTTACTCGAAAAGTGATATTCCTGAATCGATTTGAATGAACTCGAGACCCTCTCTGTTTGAAACGGATATTTGAAGTTTTGGAGGTACTTGACATGCAACCGCAACATTTTCAAAATTTTTCTGAAAAATTGCTTCATGGTACAGGTCTCGATTTCGTTGAAACCACATAATTTTCGAACATTGCATATTGAGAAATAACGAGAGAAAGTGTGTGCTGTCGAAGCACCACTAGTTTCGCTGAGCATTCCATTGGCGCTTTAATAGGATTCATCGTGAGGCAGCCTTCGTTTCAACTGACGTAGTAGTTAATTCCTCTCTGATTGCTTCTGCATGACTACTAACTGCGTACGAGCATTCTTCGTTCAATTGTTTCAATTAGACGAAATAACACTACGCCCGCCCAACGCCTCACTCCTCTCGCATTTGAGAGCTAGTGGGAATTAAGAATGCGACATCCATGTCGATGTTTTTCGTAGAAACATCGATGTTTTAAACACTGATATGTTAGAGGGTTTTTTTTCCTTTATGCAAGGTCGCATCAACATCTAGGTGATTAGCGATCACATAATAGCTATCACTATTATGTCTGTGTGAGTGCCTGTGTGTGTGTCTGTGTGTGTGTCAGTGTGTGTGTCTCTGTGTGTATGTCTTTTTGTGTGTCTGTGTGTGTGTCTGTGTGTTATGGGTGTGTCTGTGTGTATTGGGTTTTACGTTATGGTAACTGTGGAGATGACATGCTATGGCGATGATAGGGTGTGAAAGGGCGAACACAAATACAACCATGCCCGAGGCGGGACTCGAACTCGCGATCTTTCGGTCAGCGATCGCGACGACACTACTGTCTTAGCGATCTCGGCCACCGGCGATCGGCTGTATTAAAGTTGATGTTGTTAACATCGATGTTTTGTGCTCGATGTTTTATGTTTTCAACGTTTTGATTGATGTTTTGGAGATAACGTTAACTCGGATTTTACGACTAAAATTCGAGATCGTGTTATTGTACCAATGCTATAGTACAGGGAGAAACTATGAAAAGAAAGCTGAAGAGAACATGCTCTGACAGTGAAGCTATTTGTATTGTCCAGAAGCAAAGCAGAGGAGACCTTGGCATTTGCTCAATGGAATAAGAAAAACTGAATGAAAAATCTTATTGAGATGGGAGTTTCTTTTCTTTGTTTTTTTTTTTATTTATTCTAGCTTGGCCATTGGCCCTCTGCAGCCGCATAAGATATGTACATTAGAAAGAGATACATACGTGAATATTCTGATACATTAGAGACAATATTCTAGTTTTAAATATGCGTGCTTATGTGATTTGTCATGAGAAAAGACATCGGTTCTACACTATGGGGGATCGAAAAATTCTCTTGGAAGCTTTCTTTTTAATCTTTTTCGATGAGGATTCTGCTTACCAATATGAAAGTGAATGGCTGAAGGGATCTTTAATATTTTAGAATAGAATTTTGCGGCTAAGAGGGAGAAGTGGACGGGGATGGGTGTAATGCCAAGTTCGATATGTAACTGCGCATTTGGAATGTACCAGGGAGCTTTAGTGATGGTCCGAAGGAATCTATTTTGATAAATTTGAATTTTGTTTATGTTTGTTTTGGCTGCGGCAGCCCAGACTGGGGAAGCATAAGAAAGTATGGGTCGTATCATTGCTTTATAGAGGTGAGTAGCCACATGTAATTGTAGGGGGGATGATTTTTTGAGAATCGGATACAATTGGTGGACTCTACTAGTCGCTAGAGCTATTCGATCTTTAATATTTTGCCGCCATGTAAGTCTTTTGTCAAACAGAACTCCAAGATACTTGACAGTTTTATTGTGAGGAAGCCAGCTGATGTTTTGATTTTGGTATGTGAGATTTGGGGGGACGTCTGGTCTACGGAGGGTGAATATTTTTGTCTGGCTTTTATTTGGATGAGCCATTTTTTGGCCCAGCTGGAGAATAAAGTGAGATGATGTTGCTGGTCTTCCACGGCAGAATCGAGATTTCTATTAGAAGAATAAAGTACTGTGTCATCAGCAAATAGTGCTATTGCAGTATTTTGAGTGATTGGTATATCCGATGTGTAAACGTTAAATAAAGTGGGGGAGAGGGTGGAGCCTTGAGGTACTCCTGCTTTAATGGTGAAAGAGAGAGCTCCAGGGAGGCGTACAGAAAAAGTTCGCTTATTAAGAAAACTTTCAAAGATGCGTGAGAGATATAATGAAGTACCTAAACTGCGTAATTCTTTGTTTTTAATGGAGCCAAAACTTCTAAAGCATGGAAGTTCCATTTTTCATTCATTCATTTTCTTCATTTTTAACTTTATTTCCTCATTTTTTTCTTTCTTAGTTTTTAACTTTTTTTACGTGGTAAAACGAAAGCATTGTCTATTACAATTCTGCATTATGCTTATGACCAAAGTACTCGTATTATTCTAAGAATCCCGAACCTGCAGTCCTCAGTAGATTACGTCATTAATGAGCGTTCCCCATTAATGACGAACACAGGAAGTGTTCGCCATTGATGGGAAACTCTCATTAAATTTGTCTTGTGGATAAGTCCTACTCATTAAATTTGTCTTGTGTATACGTAGCTTCCCGGTAGTGTCGTATTTGTAAGATAAATTATCGTCTGACATCGCGTTGCCACCGCTGACTAAAATCGTCACGCGGACTCAAATATCCTGTCCATGGACGTCAGCCAGAGACTGAGATTATTCAAAGTAATGGGTCTATGGACAGTGGGAAAGTTTACTTATCTGTAGTACTAATTTCCAACGCAAGCAGAAATTAACGGAAGACTATGTTCGATATGTACACAGGGGCGGATCTAGCCGATCATTTTTGGGGGGCGGGAGGCATCAAAGATTTTTGTTAAATAATAAACATATATGTTATTATATTGTATGCTGTTTTCGTAGAATGGATTTGGTAGTAAACAATATTGTTTAAATAACTACATAATTCTAATACAAATGAACATTTAAATCAATTTTGCCAAATAAAGGAAGGTAAAAAAACGAAAACTCTAGGCCTTTGGGGGGGGCGCATGGTCCCCAAGTATTTCATTGTGCAATTCCGTCTTTTGTCATTCTGAGGGTACCAGGGTTACCAACCTTCTTCCACTTCGGAAAACAGTTCTCCATTGACGTCAATTGTCCTCCTTTGTATTTTAAATGTCCTCCTAATAGTAAATTTTTAACGTATGTTGTCATTTCTTTTATCACATGAGTAACATCTGCTACGCTGTATCGTTTATTGTTTAATTTAGAATACAAAACCTAATATCCTTTTTCTGAACGCCGACACAGGCATACATGATAGTGACTCTGCCCAGCGACTGAAAAGGAATGTGTTGATGCGGCTTTTTTGTTTTGCGTTGTTCTTTTTTCTTTCTTTTCGAGTGTTCTCCCTTTTACTTGAACGTTGTTGGCAACCCTAGTGTATACCGACTGAATGCTCTCATTCAGCGAGATACTTTACGAACAGGTGGCGTCATGCAACGCAAGGCTTCAAGGAAGAGATCCACTGCATTTAAATAACTCCTAAACAAGGCGTAAAGAGCCTTAAAAACTAAAATTTTGAGGCCAAAGGCCTCATACCGTAATCTACAGAATGAGATCTTCTCGAACATTCTATTACATTTTTGCTGGTCCGGCGCTTCCCGATATTACCTCAGCTGCTCAGTGCCGTGCAGAATCTGCAAGTAAATGTGAATGAGATGGGACAGAGAGAGACAGACAGGGAGAGGGTGAGAGAAGGAGGGTGAGTCAGTGAGAAAGGGAGTTGGGAGGGGAAAGATGGAGATGAAGAGCAGAACAACGTCTACCGGGTTTACTAGTACAGTATATAGAAACAATATTTATCCACTTTTTAGTCACCAGGACCGGCAATGCGAGTTTTCACAACTTATAAAGCAAGGCGAGGAAGTAAAAAATTGACTGCACATTAACGATAGTTACGTTTTGTACTGTACAATTCTAAAAAACTAAATATACCTGTGGCAAGTATTTTATCTCAGCTTCAGAGTCAGTGATTCCAATCTCCATCAGATTTTTCGACAGTTTCCCTGGTGCATTGAGTTCATGTTTAGAGGACCCCTTGTTTTTGCTTCTGGACATAAATTTATCTTCACTATCTGTGCACATTTGCTTGAGCTCAATTGGGAATCTAGTGGGGCGTCATAACAGTCGCCTTGTAGAAAATTAGTCGTGCATTTCAGTGTGTCGAAATGCACATGGGAAATAGTTGCGGGCGCGTGCTGAAGAGACGTTTCGCAAGACAAAAGGATATATTTGGGCGACGAGGAAACATCCGGACGTGCGCTGCCATGAGGGCAAGTTTGTGAACCCCGTGGACATTCTGGCCGGCAGGCTGGCCGGAAGGTATATAAGACGGCACGGACGGAAACACCTTCTTCCTCTGTTCTGCGGCTCGTCCGTAGGTCGTCGTGGGTGGTGCGGCTCGAGGCACGTCGATGTGCTGGCTACGGAGGCAAGGGGAGGAAGCCGGCGCGCATGCGTCGTAAGGCAAGCGGTCGTGGTGACCGGCAAAAGTTCCTTGTAGTAACGGTCGGTTATAAAATCCATTGTAAATGTTGTAAATAGGAATTTCAGGTGTCGGTGCACATTGTGAATAAATATTCAATATTTACAACCGTTCACGTCTGTGTATTCTTGTTACGGCCCCGGCCATGACGCCACACTAGTTATTCAGATAGTACTTCTCCATGTTGTCGTGGCAGAAGGGTAAATTTCTTCACATTGGGGATGATAAGGGATAACAGCAAAAATCTTCGTCAAAAAACTATTTGCCTTTGCAAATAATTTTTGTTACGTCGGAAGTTAATATTTTCTTATCCTCCATGATAAGGCAAATCTGTGTTGATTTGCCTTTCCAAATAGTTTTCATTTCACTGGTGTGAATATTTTCTTATCAGTTCTTGCCAGATAAGCGTGTTGCTACCTGAATTCATAAAAAATCTTATTAAGCCTATAGGGTAGGGTAGGAATCCCAGAATTTAAAAAAACGTGAACTGAATACAATTCTCTCCGTAGTACATCTCACACAGTTTTGAAACGCTTTTGACTTTAAATAAATAAAATAAATACATAAAAACTAAAATAAACAAATAAATTGGCGTGTAAATACATACATATATACACATGTACTGGGGTGCGTTAATCTTTCCTTTAATAATCTTTCTATTTACAGAAACATACTTCTTTCCTTTGAGTTTCAACTTTTTCATCACTGAAACCGATTGCCTCTTCGCACCTCGTACAAACTCATTCATAAGCCATTGACTTCAATGAATACTCAAATTGGCTGACGAACACATTATCCCTTTCTAATATAAATGGACGGTGTTATGCGTCAACCGGCTATGCGACATCATACAAGTTTTGAGATAGTCGTGTTCATAGGTTTTACATTTGCAGCTCTAAAAACTGTAATTTCATTATTTCGTTCATTGAAGCTCCAAACTAGACAAACATGAGTGGAATATCTGGCGCTTACCTGCGTAATGTGAAATTATGAACAGCAGATTTTAAGATCTAGGTTTATAGCCGGTTGTTGCGAAATATTAAATCCCTGATGTGACTGATGGCGTTTACATTTTTCATCAATTATAAGGCTATTTTTACAGATTTGGCGCCGAAATTTTGCATGCACTTAGAAAATGGTCCAATGCAAGTGATGGTGTCCATATCTCATTTGTTTCAAAAATGACGCTTAGCCGGTTCATGCATATCACCGTCCAAATATATTCTAAACACACACGTACACCCATACTCAGTCACATGCCTCCAACAGCTGAATATTTTGTCAACAGAATACAGTCCTTTAGATAGGTCAATGCCCCTTTTGAAACAATAAAACAACTTTACCAGATTATGAAACTGAGCCCCTTACAATTTTCCATGTTACAATTAGCCTAAAACACATTATTTGACCGGTGATTAATATTATTCTTGAGTGAAAAACGAATTTTGATACCTGAGACCGTATAGAAATCGTTGCGGGTATTTGTTGTTGGTGCGGAATCCTGGTTTAACGTCCTCCTGTTAGCTTTCTTCGAACTAGTGCGGGCGGTAGACGCGGACAGACGGGGCAATTGCCTCTTGAAAGTCAAGGGGTCCGATGTTGGACTGATGGGGAAAAAAATATTAAAAATTTGAAAAAGACATTAGAAATCGAGAAAATTGTTATGGTAATTTTATATGTGGCGGTACAGTAGTCTGATATTTCATAAACATTTTAATTATTTTTTTTTAACTTTAAATATGATAATAGATATTTCTTACAAGGTAGGACTCTGAAGCAAATGATGCTGACATTAAAATAGGTTGTACTGAAATTCATATTTATTTCATATATTTAATAAGTCGTTTTATTAAACACAACATATTTTAAGCATCTTAAGATCTCACCGTTGAAATTGTATTATTTGGTCACTAAATGTATTCACGTCTTTAATTTTCACACATTTTTACTTTCTCGCCTTACGACTAATTCGTAAGAATATAGAGTAATCGTGCCGGATAGTGTAATAGTGCGCCGGAAAATAGCGAATTTTTGCCAGAAAAACTCTTATAACTAGAGACCGGATTTTTATCTAATTACATATTTTTTGTTTTTCTACTTACTGTTCTCAAAATTGTAATCTTGGCAAATCATCGCCCTTCTAACACAATATCGATATTTTCGTTACATATTTTTACATATTTAGTACTGCATTACATATTTTACATATTTTGCTGTTTTCACAATATATTGTCTTATTTTATCAAATCAGCATTTTCCCTACATTATTGGGGAAATCTCGATGTCCAAAATATCATTGACACCGCGTTTTGCGATCTCTAACCTTAATTTCCGAGAAAAAATTTGCGATAGCCGATGTGTAACACTTCGATGAAGATGCTACAGTGTATGTTTGCTGGTCGTAGATCTCATCAGTTTGTGCGATGGCTTCTATTGCGATTAGTCTGGCTGCTAAACTACGGTTCAGGATTACAATGAATGAAGCTTTTACTACGGACGAGAAAGTTGTATGATGTAAAGTGAGCAGTTTTTCTAAATGTAATTTCTTGCTATGTAAATGGCTTTTAATGAGATTATTTTAATACTACATATTATATCCGATATTACATATGAATTACATATTCTTACTGTTTTCGTTACATATTTATGTACATATTTTGACGTTTCATACTATATATTTTTCCGGTCTCTACTTATAGCTGGGGTCTGGTTATTTTTTTTCGGGGGGAGGGGGTTACGTTTAAGCATTGTCTTGGACCCAAAATTGTCTCCCTCGGCCACTGCTCCAAACACAATAAAAATTGTGATTTTCTCGTGATTTTTCGTTTTGAATTTCCGAACTCTTTTCGTCGAAGCTTCTCGAAGAAATATTAATGGACACGACTGTGAGTCGGATCAACGTCACGCATGAGTGCGTTCAAACACGCTGATTCATTCTACATTCATTCTACACCTAACAGTTAATCTACATGTCTGCTCTTGGGTTGAAATGTTGATACGTCGCCACACGGAAGTCAATAAAAGATAGGAGAGGCGACCGTCTGAGGTCGCTCAGGCACAACATTGCCACTGTCTCCGTAGCGTATCTGGCCGGGAGATCCAGCCGCTGTCATGAGGAGAATTCCAGCGGACGGTTGCTCTGATTCGTAGTTTTCCGATTGATTGATTGATTGATAGACTCTTAAGACCGCTTTACAATAGCCCGCGAACGGGAACGACAACGTGAAGGCGAGGACGGGAACGGGAACGACAACGCAAAGGTGAGGACGGCAACGGGAACGGCAACGCAAAGGCGAGGACGGGAACGGGAACGCAAAGGCGAGGACGGGAACGGGAACGGCAACGCAAAGGCGAGGACGGGAACGGGAACGCAAAGGCGAGGACGGGAACGGGAACGCAAAGGCGAGGACGGAAACGGCAACGCAAAGGCGAGGACGGGAACGGGAACGCAAAGGCGAGGACGGGAACGGGAACGGCAACGCAAAGGCGAGGACGGGAACGGGAACGCAAAGGCGAGGACTGGAACGGGAACGCGAGGTACGTGCGTTTCACAAGAAACGCCAACCGGAACAGGAATTGCGCTATGAACCTGCAGCGGCGAAAAAGAGAACTTCAGGAAACAGTTGCCGAAACGAAAGCACTTCTAGGTGCGCTACCCTTCTCACTCTTTGCTTTGCCAGCTGTCAGTATTTTTGCGTGTGCTAGTATGAATAATGAATACTTTGACGAATGAATATTAATTAAAAAAATAACTCATTAGAATGAAAAAATGCAAAAACTACTAAGAACGTTGGGAAAATACAACTGAGAATGTTATCAATAAACAAACAACTCCAATGTAAACGAAACATAAAAATTTATTTTGGGGGAAATTTTAATTCTATGTATTAATATGAATAGAAAACGAAAAATACTAAAATCACTAAAAAGAACTAAAGCAATTCAAGTACGACTAACTATATCCGCCTCAAACCGTAACCTCGCAAACCCATGCTGTAACCTCAATATCGCACTACAGTCAACTCCGCTCTAGACCAGTTTCGCGCGCTCGATCAGCTGGCAAGATTCGCCGCCATTTGCTCTACTCGCATTGGTCGTGAGGCTTCCCGTTCCCGGGCCGAGATAAATGTTGACCATCTTTCGCATTCCCGTTCCCGTCAAGCTTCGCGTTCCCGTCGTGTGGTGAACGCCTGCCTGAGATGTCCGCCATTCAACTTTCTTTGCGTTCGCGTTCGCGTTCGCGTTGCCGTTCCCGTCCACGGGCTATTGTGGAGCGGTCTTTAGTGATTCCCGGCGCGTCAACTACTAAGGTAATTATTCCCGTAAGCGTAGTGCATGCCTTATCAGGACGTGACTGTAATCTTCCTCAGCTGGATGGCAAGATCCGGCGCCGACCTACAGTTGATTAGCGAGGTTTCCCTTAACCAGGTATCTCCCACCAGCGGGGCACCGCCCCAGCCGGGACAAGGTGTAAGCTACCGACCGGTCTCCCGGCATGTGTGGTAGTGTAGTGCATGTTAGTGTAAGTGTGTGTAAGGCGTGAGGATAGGACAAGAAAGATGAAGGAAAGATCGCGCGCGGTCCGTGGCCCGTTTGTTAGGGTACTGCTCCGGCATTTGCCTGGTGTTGATCGGAGAAACCACGGAAAACTACCGATCAGAGCAGCCGGCCGCTAGAATTCTCCTCCAGACAGCGACTGAATTCGACCTGGCTGAGAAGCTAATGTCGAAAATCCTGCCGCCGTCGGTAGTTTTCCGTGGTTTCTCCGATCAACACCAGGCGAATGCCGGAGCAGTACCCTAACAAACGGGCCAACGACAACGCGCGATCTTTCCTTCCTCTTCCTTGTCCTATCCTCACCCCTTACACACATACTTACACTAACATGCACTGCACTACCACACATGCCGGGAGACCGGCCGGGAGCTTAGAACTTTTCCCAGATGCTCGATGTGAGAGATACCTCGAAAGGGAAAAATCCCACAAGTCGACGTGTAGGCAGGCGCTAGATATCACCCTCCAGTTGGAAAAAAACACCGTCACATCCCGGATAAAAACATTCACTACACTAACGGTGCTAATGAAATTGACAGTTGACGTGCCCTGAAACGTTAGGCAAACAATCATAGAGGAAGCGATGTCATCGTGCTTTCAGATTGGACGGATCTTAATAGAGTCAACTTCGCATAGGCTACGTATATTTTCTTGACATATTTTAGTGAATGTCCTCATGGGTATCTTATTGGTCAGTCTGCTCGCTTTCCATGACGCCACCCCGGGTTCGATTCCCGGTCGGGCAAGATTACAGTGTGCGTTTCCCTTGCAATGCATATGTCGTTGTGTGACGATGAGAAAACTCACGTCTCAGGTTGAGAAGACCAGAATACGGCGTAGGGATGTCATCGTGCTAACCACACGTACCCCTTAACCCTTGGCTGTCAAACGGAGCACGTGCGTGCCAGGAGCGCGCTTGCGCTCTGCAAGGGCACGCAGTGCCCGCGGCCAAGCGAAGTCCGCGCTCCGATTTCTCTGGGATGGACAGTAGGCGGTCATGGCGGAACGCAAGGAGACATATAACAAGTTTCAGTCCGAGTGAGCTCTTGATTTCGTGTTCAGTGAGTGCGGAGGTGATGCACTTTGTTTAATAAATGTTCATCATTACTCTATAATTTTTGAAGTGCTTTTATTACGTGTATTTTCACACGAAAGATATGCACATCGTATTTCTTTAAATGTTTACTTTCAGTAATAGTTTTTTTCTGAAATTATGTTATATAATACTTATATTGATTTAGTATGTATACTGGTATATATATACATATATATATACATATATATACATATATATATACATATATATACATATATATATACATATATATACATATATATATATATACATATATATATATATTCTTAACACAATTTTCTTGTATATATTTATGCGAGTTATTTGTAATTAGTGTTAATAGTTCTCATATATTGCATTCTCTAAAACGAAGTAAAAATATGCGTTAATGTTTCCTTGCTATAATGATCAATGGTTGTATAACTGCAGTTTCGTTTACATTTGAATTTCCATTTAAACTTGGTAAAATGTAATTAATGTCTCTTTATGATATACCAACCCGTGTGTTTGATCCAACTTGCTGCATTCGCACGAAGTTTTCTCATCCCTACTCCCCCCCCCCCCGGTGACGCGAGTGACTTCGCTGAACTGATATCGCCGCGTGCCCCAAACCTTTCGGAACGCCATTCGCGTGCTCGTTCGTTTTTGTTTTTTGTTTTTTTCAAATTATTAATTGCTTGTTGTGTTGTACATAGATCATTAAAACACTCTTTCATATGTATTGATGACTTACTTCTAACTTAAACTACGCTTAACCTAGTTCTACTATTGCTACTACATTGGGGTAGATTCCTCATGAGAGTATCTACAGTTCACAATTGTCTGATAATATGTTTAGGAAGGAATCGAACGGGTATCTATTGTTTACTGTGGTCTGTGTGTTGTTTGTTGAGGCTAAATTGTATTGTTTGAGTTGATCTATTGAGTTTACGTTAGAGTAGAAGTTATTGGATAGGCGTGCTATTTGATGGGAGGGTGCTCGTTCGTCTGACGGCCCTGCTTATACTGCGATTTTTGTAGGAAGAGCTCTCAAGATAACTCAAATCCCATCTTCGCGATGGAATATGTCACGGCGTTTCGCGTCTTTTCTCGGTCTTGCCGGTAGAAGTCGCATGATCGCAAGCACTGCTTCATACGGTCGCGATCGTGCGAAATCTAGCGGAACGACTGTGAATGATACGAAATGCCGTGACATATTCCATCGCGAAGATGGGATTTGAGTTATCTTGAGAGCTCTTCCTACAAAAACCGCAGTATAACCCTTGGCCAGGACGCTGCTGGTAGGCCATGGTCCGTAACGGGCTGTCACGCCAAGTACAAACAAACTTTAGTCAATAGAATGAATGACGTGTATTAGCATAAGACTATCGTCGGCCTGCATATCTCTAGAATTATTTATTAATTCCCTTTACATTCCTAATATGCCTATCGGCTTAGGTGGCTCTGGACGTCAATTGGCGTCGCTGCGGTACCTCTGTCCTAGGGTTCGATTGATTGATTGATTGGTGTTTCCGGACGCGTCAACTACAGAGGTCATTAGTCCCGTAAGTGTAGTGCGTTTTTTCTCCTCGGGAGGTGGCTTATATCTTTTCCCCGCTGGATGGCGAGATCTGGCGCCGTCCTACCGTCGACTAGCGGGGTTTTCCCCTCAACCAGGTATCTCCCACCAGCGGGGCACCGCCCCAGCCGGGACAAGCTGCAAGCTCCCGACCGGTTTCCCGGCGTTTGTGGTACTGTAGTGCATGTTAGTGTAAGGGTGTGTGTGTAAGAGGAGAGGATAGGACAAGGAAGAGGAAGGAAAGAAAACGCACGGTCCGTGGCCCGTTTGTTAGGGTACCACTCCGGCATTCGCCTGGTATTGATCGGAGAAACCACGGAAAAAAACTACCGATCGGAGCAGCCGGTCGCTAGAATTCTCCTGCAGACAGCGACTGAATCCGACCCAGGTGACAAGCTAGGGCCGAAAATCCTGCCGCCGTCGGGACTCGAAACTAGGACCTCCCGGTCAGAGAGACTGCAGTGACATCAGGTTGATGCACTGAGCCATCTCTCCCGGTCCTAGGGTTCGAGTCCCGAGGATTTAGGAAGCGGCAGGTGGAATTCAGACGCTGTCTGGAGGAGAATTCTAGCGGTCGGCTGCTCTGACTTCATCCATTTCTGAGACGATGTTCTGAGTTGCATCCATTTCGGCATTTTGCCGCCATCATCTGCTTTCGCAAGCTCTCATCAGGTATCACCTTATTGGCTCCATTGAAATCTCGTAGTTCTCCCGAAACCACAAATAAAATCTGACTTCACAAAGATAAAGTGCAATCCAGATTTAATTTTACAATCATATATATGTGACACTATTCTTTCGTATTATGGAAGTATGCATTAGTGGCCTAAAATGTAGTTGGCAAACAGTTTTGGAAAATGGGATATAATGAGGTCAGGGTTTTAAAATTGAATATTACGTTTTGATGTCGAATGGTGTCATCCCCTGAGTCATTCCAATGTGCATTCTTCTTTTTAGGTTGTTTACACGTGCCGGTCGGTTTCTTAAACTCATTAAATGATCACAGGTGTTGTCTTAGCCATCGAAAGCTGCTCTTAAAATAAATAACATTGTTGGCAATGACTACACCTGTGATCATTTAATTTTAAATGCCAACGACATTTCACCACTAAACCAATATTCTTAAACACAGTGACGATTTCGAGAACTTACAAGTAAAATGTATTAAGTCCAAAATCATGAATCAAGAGACCTGCAGATGAAAACTGTGAGTTTTTTTCTGACAGGATTTCGTGGGCAGGTATTTCTGATAGCTTCATTACTAAGTACGTATTACTAACTCTCATTCCATTATTTTGGACTTCATACTTTTTCCTTGTAAACTCACTAATACAGTCCGCAAGCGTGTAGACACATACTATGACAGAGGACTACGTCAAACTTATAAGGAAGCATGGAATAACTACATTAGGAAAGATGGACTCTGAAAGTCACGTATTATTGCATTATAAGTGAACACCAAATTAAAGTGGGGTTATCATAAAAATGTAAATATATTTGTTCTGTTACTTTGTTGTAATTCACGTTGTAAATATTACCTCAAATATTGCCTCATACTCATAAATCCGATGTTGGGGACGTAAGCGAGTATGCAAGAACACGGACGAGAAGGCAGGTAAATATACAGGATGTCCGGGGAGGAAAAGTCGAAACTTTGAAAATAAGCTCTTAAGACATTTCTAAGCATATTTTGTCTAATAAACTACGTGGATATTCCGAATGGTTGGACCGCAATGAGCACTCAAAATTTGGTTTGAAAAAATTATTTCTAGGCAAACATTTGCATTGTGGAAGTATAGAAACACTCCAGAAACATGTAAGTTGTTTATTATTTACGAAAGAAATGAATATATTTGTTCAGAAAGAAAAATTAAGCAAGAAATAAAAAAGCACCCAATTTTCAAAATTCGACTGGTTTTTGTATTTCTTGCTTAATTTTTCTGTCTGATGAAATATATTCATTTCTTTCGTAAATAATAAACAGTTAACATGTTTCTGGGGTGTTTCTATGCTTCCATAATGCAAAGTTTTGCCTAGAAATCATTTTTCAAACCAAATTTTGAGTGCTCATTGCAGCCCAACCATTCGGAATAACCACGTAGATTATTAGACAAAATATGCTTAGAAATGTCTTAAGAGCTTCTTTTCGAAGTTTCGACGTTTCCTTCCCGGACACCCTGTATAGAGGCACACACTCATGGTTCCTTACGTAAGGTTACGTTGCCGAGCTAGATGTAACTGCTTGAAACCGCTTCGTATCGAGCAATGGCGTTCACGCAGGATTAAACAATCGCAATTGCTCTCTTACTGATAACGAACAAGTGCTGTACGTCGTTGAGAATCTGCTTTTACGATCTTCAAATGGCTATTATCGCTTTGTACAAATTGCTGAATGACCTTGCCCCTATTTCTTTAACCCTCCGGCGGGCGCGTGGCAGCACTCAGTGCCGCATTCTTACATTTTTATTGATTTCGTGTAAATAATTAGTGTCGCAGTATTGAGCTCATAGTTGTTCTTCGTTGATTATATTTTCAACCTGATGACACTCAAATCACGATTTTAGAGACTGTCAATTGGCTGTTATTCATTAGTTATCAGAACTTTGCAACGGTTGCGGCACTCCGTACCGCACGCGCTTTGTCATGTAAGAATAATATTTGCGTATTTTATCCATTAGAATTCTTACTACTGTGTTGTTATTGAGCTTTATGACACAGATTTTGGAGTACTAACTAATTCAAATTTAGATGCGTTGTTTCCGAAGAAACTTTAGAAGGCACGTTGCACCGTATTCATTCCCCGACATATTACACATACCAATACACGGAGGGAGCGAGTGATGAATCAGACTCTTAATATTGGCATTTCTTGTGATGTTTAATTATTTATTATGAAATGAAACGTATAACAACATAAATAAAGAATATTTCCTTCCCATTCCCCAACAAAAGTAATAACTATTGACTCGAAAATCGAAGTTGAAAAATGTGGTACGAAGTGCCGCACGCGCCTGCTGGTGGGAAATGATGGGACGCGCCCGCCGGAGGGTTAAGAGAATTTGAATCAAGAGGTCGTTTCTTCAAGCTCCTGAATATTGGCACATCCCAGTACAACATGCGTAATAGGTTTTCTTATACTTCGTTTCTTCTAACGTGGCCGATGACATTAGGTCATTATTACACCCCCTGCCTTATAAAATGAATATTTTTAATTAATTCGCGAACGACCTTCTCAACGGGGCTTGTGGCCTCAGGAATGTGCTTTCAACTGTTAAAAACATTCATTTTATGAGGCAGGAGGATAATGACTTAATATCATCGGCCACTGTAGAAAAATCGAAGTATAGTGAAAGTACATTTTCATTGCATCTTCCCGGCGCTCTCTCAACACAATATCCCATCAAATCAGGGGTTGCACAGCGTTCGACCTCCCCCTCCCCCCGCCAACCCCATTCACTATCTACGAGGACTACTATGCTCGCACTTTTTCTTGATCCTCCAGCTCCCTAGTTCTCGCTCAGCCCGGCACAGCACGGCTCGGCAGAAAACATGAGCCCCACTCGGAACGTCGCGGCTCAGTTTGCAGTGCTGCTCACCTTCTTCCTTTACAATTCGGACTTCTCAGTTTTCGCTCTCTCTAACCTATGCGTACAGTGCTCCTTCTTGTTACTCAATAATTTCTACAATTATTAATTATTTCTTCAGAATTTAAAAAAAACTTGAGTTGTTTCTCATTGCTATCTAGTCCAAGACGCGCTTTTACGCTGAGTTTCCTGTGGATGTTGACAACACTGCACTGCCGTGACGTAAACAGAACCTGCCTCCCCTCGCACCCCGCGCTGTGGAGTATCGAGAAAAAGTGCGCGTATAGTACTTTTTGTCAAGTTCCGATAGGCTATAAAAATGATAAATTGAGATAACATGATGATTTTATTACAAAAAGATTTACAATGTCTTACTTATTTTTCTACATAGTCACCATGAAGGTTGAGTCATTTGTCATAACGTGAGACAAACTTTCCTACACCCTCAGTAGTATAGTGGTCAGTATCCCCGCCTGCCACGCGGGAGACCGGGGTTCGATTCCCCGCCGGGGAGGATGTTTTGTGGCGGCGATGTTGTCACGGTTAGCGTATCGGACTGTTGTACCCAAGTTCGCGGGTTCAAACCCGATCGAAGCTATGGATTTTTAGGGGTGGAAAAAATCCTTCGTACGTCTTCCTTCGCAGGGAAAGTAAAGCCGGCTATCCCATGTTAGTAAATTTACTACATGTAAAAGATCCTCAAGCCTAAGTGAATCCTCTGAGCTAAATTCAAATCGCCTGTTTCGTCCCCCGACATAATACCATCTTTCTCCGCTAGTTGGTGAAAGAAGTGTAGCGAAATTTGCGTGGTCAGACGGAAGAGCAGGCCTCATGGCCTGAGTCTCGCCACGTAAAATAAGGCAATTCAATTCAATTCAATACCTCTTCAAAGAAGTCGGCCGCCATCATTGAGATCAGGTAGTTCCTCTGAGCGTCTTGAAGCTCGTGGTTGGGCCACAAAATGCAACGAATGAAGTCAGCTCTAAACTTTCTGACCCATTACAATAATGAGAAACACTTTTTTCAAGTCTATCTTTACTGGAGATGAGACTTGGGTTTTTTATGATAACTAGACATCGGATCTTTAGGGAAAAGCCTATTTTTTTTCTAGCGAACTTATTTAAAGGCTGATAATATATGTGCACGTATCATGACAAATGATGACATGTGACCAAGTTTTATATTGCTTATTTTAGCATAAATGCCTTTTTTTTACATAAATGCCTTTTCTTTAGAATTATGTCACGTTCTTGCCATTTATGTATTATTTTTATATACAATGCTAAGATATTAGAAAATTGGCCATGATTTATTTATTTATTTTATTTATTTATTTGTCAAAAAACAGTAAAAACTGTATATGACGTGTGGGGAAAGAAATTTATCTGCGCACATTTTCTTGAGGGCCAGAATTTTATAAAAAAAAAAAAAAAAGTAAATCCAATCAGACCATTTATTCCGAAACCTTCAATTCACATATTTGTATTTTGAAATAAGAAACAATTCCTGAGAGTATACTAACATATTTTTTCATTTCCCTATTTCATAAATACTAGCCATGTTCTGAGAAAATGGTCGATTGACAATACACCAAGGGCACCTTTTGAGTGGAAATAAATGTAAATTCCCAGAAGGTGTCAGTGTTGCTAATGTTGGACTTCTACAATATGTGTCAGACACATAAGTAAGTATTCAGAAATCCTTCTCTGTATTCACACTGATTTAGTCTCCCAATCGTTGCAGATTTGAAATTGCGAAGTTACTGGTAATATATTGCAATGGAAACTACTACGAATAAAATGTAGAAGAGTTGTAAATATGTATGGAGTTTTACAAATAATTTTTAATTTTATTGTGAATGTAATTTATGACAGTGCCTTTGTTCTCCTAATTCTTGACATTTTCAGTGCCTTTTTAGGCGCCTAAAAAACGATTTTTAGGCCCGAAACATCCGATGTCTAATGATAACCCTGAGACCAAAGAGCAGTCGAAGCAATGGATGCATACACATTCCCCAAGCAAGCCCAAGAAACTCAAACAGACTGTGACCAAAAAGATGTACTGCTGGTTGAAGCTTCAACTAGAACCAAATGGATGGGGTTTCTTCAATTTGGAAAAAAATCCTTTGGGTGGTTTAAGCGCTAGTACTGTTCACAGACGGACGTTTTGCTTTCAGTTTGTTTTTTGGTATCCACAAAACGGGGATTCTGGCTACGCCACGTGTTAGGGGATATTTTTTCTTAGTTTAGCAACTGGATTTATCCACTTTTTCGTTATCACGGCCCAGCAACGAATTTTTTTCTGCCGAAAAGTCGCCATTTTTTTGTGCAGCATTACATAACTTTCCCTATATTGCGTAAATTACTCCGTATATACGTACGTATACGGGGAAGTAAAAACTCCCTAACGCGTGGTGTAGTCAGAATCCCAGTTTTGTAAGTCCTTGATACCGAAAAACTAATTGAAAGGAAAACGCCCGTCTGTCTGTCTCTCCGTCCTCCGTCCGTCCGTCCATCCGTCTGTGAACATCAATAGCGCCTAAACCACTCATAGGATGTTTTCCAAATTGAAGGAAGCCCCATCCATCTGGCTCTACTCGAAGCTTTAAGATTTTGAAAAACTTTCTTCAAAATTTGGGGGTACTTTACATGAAGCCCTCCGTATATTTTCAAAATTTTCTCAAAAACGGCTCCAAATTTTTTCTTTAAAGTTGTTGGAAGAATAGAGTAAAATACACTTATTAAGGTGGCATATGTCCGATTTTCACGGTTAGCTCTGAATTTTCTAAAATTGCGAAAGTCAACGTGCGCAATTTTAAATAATTACGAAAACTAGATTTTCTCAAAAACGGCTCCAAATTTTGTTTTTAAACTTTTGGTAGGGATAGTTTTAAATATGCTCTAAGAGATCACATAAACGCCATATTGCTCAATTCGTTTGTTTTTTAAAAAATTACAAAAACGAAATATTTTTGACTTGTATATCACATTAATATTTACATTAGCGGCGATTTGTTTATATTATTATATTTACGAATACATGCGTTTTAAGTAATGTAATACAAAATTTCTCAAGAACTCAGCCATTTTCTATGGAAAATAACAGAAAATTCCGCATTTTCAGAAATGCTCAAACACCATTTTCTCAAAAATGGCTGCAATTTTTTTATCTTCAAACTTTTCGAACGGATAGTGCTAATTACACAAATTAATATGCCGTAAAGTTCATACGAAGTAAAGTTAATCAATATGACATAAAGTTCATTTTGGAATATTTTTTGGTTTTTGCAAAAACTACACAAATGTAATTTTTTTAATGATCTCTCACACCGTTAATAAGCACATTTCCAGCAATTTTTAAACGCTATTGTATTTGTAAGTTAAAGTGCTTCAAATGAAGTTTTTGAAAACTCATAAATTTTATGATAAAAAGTGCTTAAAATTTCGTATATTTAGTAGCGCTTAACCGCCGTTTTCTTAAAAGCGGCTCAAAATTTTTCCAAGAAAATTACCATTTAGGTCGAGGTTTTAGTGTTCTTTAATATTCTAAAATTAATATTTCGTTCTATCACTTGGAAAGCGAAAAATTGAGAAAATGTCAAGAAAATGTAGCGTGGACGGCGATAGACGGCAGCTGGCAAGGAGTATGTAGCAAGTATGAATAGCTAACCGAGACCCAAGAAAATAGAAAACTAATACGGAAACGTTTGTGTCATTCTGTAGCACCACTAGTTCTATGTCACCTTGTAATTGATAACAATTTAATAAACTCTTGTCAAAACAAACTATTCTTATTTAACTTTATTATCAAGCAAGAAGGTACACCCGTGTAATTCAATCGCATAGAATACTGTGAAGGTTATAATTTTTTTCATTTTTAGTGTCAGATTCATTATTTTAAAAAAATAGAAACATCCATTTATTTATGAGGGCCGATGATTCAACGGCATACACCGCAGATCTGAATGGTGACAACTTACCGTTCAATTATATTTACAAAACAAGTTTCCAAAATAAAACAATAATATTTATTTACAATAATGACAATAATAACAAAAACTTTGTTAACAATTTTTTCAATTGAAAGAATACAATACCAAACGCCTTTCGTTTCTTACGTCCAACTTTCAGTTTACTTCACTTCAACTGTTTCAAATATCTCTGTCTGTCAACTGACATTTCCCTCTACAAGTCCAATTTTATGTAGGTCCATTTATCTTCTGTACTTTAGAACATCCTATCGCCTATCTTTCAATACATCCACATTCCATTTGGATATCAATATATCCAATGTAGCTTCACTGTGCGCACGTTTTGTTGAGCACTCCTTTTGCTTGTAGTGGCAGAAGTAGAACTAATGTTCGTTACTATTTTGTTAGCAACGCAGAAAAATTAAATCAGCAGTTCATTTACCGTTGAAATTGATTTTCTATAACTCGGGAACAAAATTTTTTCTAATTTCTATTTTTCTAAAATAATAATTTTTCTAAATTCTTTTTCTCGTTTTTCAAATGTTGCTAATTTCGCGTTTTTTTGTTTTTTTTATTTTAATTTTGGGTCTCAAGAAAATGTGCGCATATAATCTCCTCCCCCATACGTCATATACAGTTTTTACTGTTTTTTGACCAAATAAACAAAAACTCTAGTGTGTATCAATACGTGCGCATTCCGTCTACACTTCGAAACGTCCAACTTCCATTCGCTTATTTATTTATTACTCATTTGGTACCTTGCTCTTGCCTTGGTTTTCAACACATCTCCAGTCCAAGGCGTCCGTGTGCACACAAGAATATCTTCTGAATGAATATGCATTCTCTGTACCATGTTGACTCGTTACAATATCAAGTAATTAGTAATTTCACATATAGTTGCAGATTCTTCCGGCTCTGAACAGATAGGGTAGAATCGAGAAGCGTCGAACCAGCAAAAATGTAATAGAATGGTCAAGAAGATTTCATCCTGTAGATTACGGTGTGAAGAACGTTTCAAATCTTCAGTTTTAAAGCCCTAGAACGCTTCGTTTAAAAGTTATTTAACGGTTTAGATTTTAAAATCCTGACATGCGTGGCTAGTTGCTTTTACATGAATATTTAGATGCGTTTTTTAAACAAATCCTTCATGTTTGGAAAGTCAAAGTGGAATTCGTCACGTGTCGGTGAAATTATCTTTCTTTATAGACCTCATTTATAAAGATTGGTTGCATGTGAGAACCGCAAAGGGAAGGTATACTACTGAAATAATATAGAAGACGATTGAGCCTGCAAAATCCCTTTAAAGGCAAATGCCCTTAAGGCTCTTAGGGTGAAAAGTTGGCTTTCATGAATGAATTACTACGAAATTGCATTCACACAAAGTTGCACAAAATGAAATTACACGAAATGAAATTACACAAAATGAAATTACACAAAATGAAGTTACACAAAATGAAATTGCACAAAATAAAATTATACAAAAAGAAATTACATAAATAAATAACGCATAATAACAAATTTTACACAATGATTTTTTTCTCTTTGCGTCAAACTCTTCCGTCTTCCACTTGTCTCAGTCTTGCCAGTCGCTACTTTGAATCGATTTTCACCCTAAGAATGTTACAAAAACAAACCAAAAATCTCTTTAAACCCACAGATTACATTATTTTCTATTTTTCACTATCTCTTCGGTATATGCCTTCCAATTGTCTCTGCCTCTCGCTTCCCTTGACCATGAGTTTCCAAGCTCACTCTAAAATACATCACTCCATCTTCTACGCTGCCCACCTGGCACCGTGTGAGCCCAGTGTTTATTGATTGATTGATTGATTGGTGTTTCCGGGGGCGTCAACTACTTAGGTCATTAGTCCCGTAAGTGTAGTGCGTGTTTTTCTCTCGGGAGGTGGCGATGATTTTTTCCCCGCTGGATGGCGAGATCTGGCGCCGACCTACCGTCGACTAGCGGGGTTTTCCCCTCAACCAGGTATCTCCCACCAGCGGGGCACCGCCCCAGCCGGGACAAGCTCTAAGCTCCCGACTTCTCTCCCGGCATGTGTGGTAGTGTAGTGCATGTTAGTATGTGTGTGTGTAAGGGGTGAGGATAAGACAAGGGAGAGGAAGGAAAGATCGCGCGCGGTTCGTGGCCCGTTTGTTAGGGTACTGCTCTGGCATTCGCGTGGTGTTGATCGGAGAAACCACGGAAAACTAACGATCAGAGCAGCCGGCCGCTAGAATTCTCCTCCAGACAGCGACTGAATTCGACCTAGCTGACAAACTAGTGTCGAAAATCCTTCCACCGCCGGGACTCCAACATAGGACCTCCCGGTCAGAGGGACTGCAGTGGCATCAGATTGATGCACTGAACCATCTCTCCCGGTTTCATCACGTTTACATTCATAGTAATTGTGAATGGTATGCCCATGTTTACGTCAAAATCACATGGTTATGTCACCGCGTCTGCGTCAGTGTTTTCATTGTGAATGAACCTTTACTGCTCATTTCAGCCCGGTGACGTCATCTTTCGTAGTAGCTTTTGTGTGAGAGCTCTTTGACTCCACAAAACTAAACCCATGTTGACACGACGCTTACAAATTATGCCCGTTAACTGTCTGCTGCTCCTGCGCATTTGGATTCTGTCAACGTTTCTCAGCTGACGACGTCGCCAGAGTTTGCTGACGTAAGCATGACGAACCGGCTAAATAAGCGGCATAAATACACGTCAGTATCGCTCTAAGGGGTCCACGCAAACTCAACTAGGGATGCGACAAAGCTCACACAGCGGGATGTCTCTATTCATCGTTATTACGAACATCGCCGGGAGGGGTAGCTCAGGGCATTAACTTAAGTCACTGCAGTGCCTCTCATCGCGAGGTCCTAGGTTCGAGTCCTGACAGTGGCAGGATTTTCGACACCAGCTTGTCAGCTAGGTCGAATTCAGTCGTTGTCTGGAAGAGAATTCTAGCGGCCGGTTGCTCTGGTCGGTAGTTTTCCCTGGTTCCTCCGACCAACAGCAGGCGAATGCCGGAGTTGTACCCTAACAAACGGGCCACGGACCGCGCGCGATCTTTCCTCCCTTTTCCTTGTTCTATCATCACTTCTTACTTACTACACACACTCACACTAACATGCATCAAACAACCTCACATGCCGGGAGACCGGTCTGGAGCTTAGAGCTTGTCCCGGCTGGGGCGGTGCCCCGCTGGTGGGAGATACCTTGTAGAGGAAACCTCCACTAGCCGTCGGGTAAGTGGTCCATCCAGCGAGGGAAAATCACCGCCACCTCCCAAGGGAAAAACTTGCACTACACTTACGGGACGAATGTCCTTCGCTGATGAGCGCCCGGAATCGCTATCCATCAATCAATCAATCATACAGCGAGGCGTGTATTTAAAAGGAAAATGCGTTATCACACAAGTAATAACTAGAGACCGGAAAAATATCTAGTACGAAACTTCAAAATATGTATATAAATATGTAATGAAAATAGTAGGAATATGTAATAAATATGTAAAATCGTATGTAATATATAATATTATAATTCTCTAATTTAAAACCAATTACATAGCAAGAAATTACATTTAGAAAAACTGCTCACTTCACATCGTACAACTTTCTCGTCAGTAATAAAAGCTTCATTTATTGTAATCCAGGACTGTAGTTTAGCAGTCGGACGAATCGCAATAGAAGTTATCGCACAAACTGGCAAGATATACGACCAGCAAACATACACTCTAGCATCTTCATCGAAGTGTTACACGTTGGCGATCGCAATTTTTTTTTCGGGAATTAAGATTACAGATCACAAAACGCGGTGTCAATATTTTGGACACCTAGATTTCCCCCAATAAGGGAAAATGCTGATTTTTTTTTAAATACAACTTTTCATAAAAAATATGGAATGAAATTGAAGAAAATTGAATAAAATAAGAAAATAAATAGTGAAAACAGCAAAATATGTAAAATATGTAATATAGCACTAAATATGTAAAAATAAGTAACGAAAAAATTCGATATTGTGTTAGGAGGGCTATGATTCGCCAAGATTACAATTTTGAGAACGGTAAGTAGAAAGACAAAAAATACGTAATTACATAAAAATCAGTTCTCTAGTAATGACGCACTTTAATTTTCAGTAGCTTCTCACAGGATGATTTCACTTTTTACATAAAACATCGGCAACTCTGCAGTGACGTCATCAGAATTTGAAGCCTCTAAATTCAGGCCTGTACCCACACACCTCCCGAGGGGGAAAACATGCACTCACTTACGGGACAAAGGGCCTCCGCTGATGACGCGCTAGGAATCACTTATCAATGTAACTTCATTATTTGTGCACGTCTTCTAAATTTCAGTGGGAAATATAGTTATTCAAATTATCGTTTTTCATATTATCGCGGCAAAGAGTATTATTCTTTCATGACGAACATGAGGGTTCAGGGCAGGAATTTATAGCTAATTTACCTTTGAAAATATATTTTATTATATAGGAGCGAATATTTTGTCAACAAAACTCGAAAAAAAACCTCTCTTATCTGTATTCAAAATTCGACTAGAATATGGTTTAGGATAGAGACCACAGAATTATGAAAACGTGCACAAAATTCACTTCTCCCCATAGCTCGTCACACGCAGTTTTTAACTGTTTTTGACGTAAATAAATAAATAAATAAATAAAAATAAATAAATCAATCGGGCATTTCCTCGTTCGTCAGCTGATGCCGCACAGGTCAACCCGTGTCTTTCCTTGTGGACATCTCAGAAGCGGGCGGGTCAACCCCGGTCTCCGTTTAAACACGCTGACAGCGGCAGAGGTCGGCGTTGTTCCACCGGACAAATAAAGCAAGTTTTCCTGGTCAGAGGACAGGATCGACCTCAGTTTGCGATCGCGCATTTACTTCCTGTGTTGTAGGTGGCTCAGGACATCGGGTAGATGTCACTGCAGTCCCTCTGATCGGGAAGGCCTAGGGTTCGATTCCCGATGGCGGCAGGATTTTCGACACTAGCTTGTCAGCTAGGTCGAATTCAGTCGCGGTCTGGAGGAGAAATCTATTGGCTGGCTACTCTGATCGGTAGTTTTCCGTGGTTTCTCCGATCAACATCAGGCGAATGCCGGAGCAGTACCCTAACAAACGGGCCACGGACCGTGCGCGATCTTTCCTTCTTCTTCCTTGTCTTATCCTCACCCCCTTACACACACACACACACACACATATATATATATATATATATATATATATATATATATATACTAACATGCACTACGCTACCACACATACCGGGAGACCGGTCGGGAGCTTACAGCTTGTCCCGGCTGGGGCGGTGCCCCGCTGGTGGGAGATACCTGGTTGAGGGGAAACCCCGCTAGTCGACGGTAAGTCGATGCCAGATCTCGCCATCCAGCGGGGAAAAAGATCATCGCCACCATCCGAGAAAAAACACGCAGTACACTTACGGGACTAATGACCAAAGTAGTTGACGCGCCCGGAAACACGAATCAATCAATCAATCAATCAACCACACATGTCGGAAACTTATAGCTTATTCCGGCTGGGCTTGTTCCCGCCCTTGAGAGATACGCAAGATCTCTCGTCAGAGATTGGTACGTTCATCAGCGCCACATGCCGAGAGAGAGAGCATGCTCTACACTTACGGGACGATCGACCGGAGCCGTTTACATTCAATTAAATTACAATGAAATAATCGAATGAATATTTGCGAATATTAAGGGTCTAACGAGAAACAACTGATTTGCGCCGTCCGAGTACTTTCAGTGGCGGCATTTCTGTGCGTGCGTTCCGGCTGTGATCTTGATTTAGTATTAATTAACCATGAGGAGCAAAGAGAATAAAAATAGGAAAGCAGGGATAAGGAAGGAGGTAGTTTATCACAACATATCACTTGATACAATCGCACCTTGACAAACCTAACCACAAAATCGACGTGGCCGATTACCGTTAGTGAATAATTCTGCCGCTAGAGACGCTGGAGTCAAACTGTGTGCTTTCTACACGAAACATTATGAACATGTTGATAATTTTATCACGCTGAAAGCGTAAAGTCTGGACTGCACGAAGAATCTACACGAAAACTGGGTAGATTTTAAGAACAGGGTTCGGCTCCTATTGATGCGCACGATTCGGTTCCGAACGAGTCACTCGCGGCGCCGCCACAGTGTGCACACGGCCACGTGGCCAACGCACTTTCGTGTGGAATCGTGACGCTTCGCTACCCGTGTCCAAGTTGATGACGAGGCTCGGGCCTTCGGCCCTCGCGTTGACATAAATCATCCTTGAGTCTGTCCAACGCATAATTACCAACGCATTTTATGCATTTAACATTATGCATGCAACGCATTTTATGCATTAAACCATTGTAATTCTCCATTACACATTCGCACCACACCGTACAATGCACAATGCAAGCACAAAGGCATCTTCCCGCTCCCTGAGTGATCCGTTCTCGTGGTCCGCGCGAGTGAACCATGCGCAAGTGAACCGTGCGCCGTTGTTTTAGTGAGCCGAACCCTGTCCTTAAAATCAGCCGAAAACTGTACCTTGTATATCAGCCTTATGATAACGTTTCGGGGGAAGTGGAGCCCGTTGTCATGGCGCTATCTCCCAGAGGGAATGCCGGTGGGTGTGTGCACCATAGTGCGTCAATCGGCAGCCAGAACTACGCGTTCGACCTCCCAAGCCACTCAACGATTCAATGAATTTCCTGGCGCGTCAACTATACTGCGATTTTTGTAGGAAGAGCTCTCAAGATAACTCAAATCCCATCTTCGCGATGGAATATGTCACGGCATTTCGTATCATTCACAGTCGTTCCGCTAGATTTCGCACGATCGCGACCGTAAGAAGCAGTGCTTGCGATCATGCGACTTCTACCGGCAAGACCGAGAAAAGACGCGAAATGCCGTGACATATTCCATCGCGAAGATGGGATTTGAGTTATCTTGAGAGCTCTTCCTACAAAAATCGCAGTATACTCATGTGATTAGTCCCGTAAGTGTAGTGCGCGTTATTTCACTGGGAGACGACGGTGATCGTTTCCCCGCGGAATGGTGAGATCCGGCGCCAACCTACCATCGACTAGCGGAGTTTTCCCCTCAACCAGGTATCTCCCACCAGCGGGGCACCGCCACAGCCGGGACAAGCTCTAAGCCATACATATAGTAAATCACTTCCTCTAACACGTCCTTCCTGTAGGAGAATCCGTGTTTTGTGGGTCCTTGATACCGAAAAAACCAATTGAAAGGAAAACGTCCGTCTATACGGCAGAAATTACTATATTTCGCTATTACATAACTATTTAAAATAACGCGGGAAAGTACGTGCTGTTGTAGACCTTTAGTTATACATGATTGCATGCATTAGCGAGCATAAGTGTTTCTTACAAAACCTCAAAAGTTTTCTGTGAAAATGAACTCAACATTTCGCATTTTTAGAAACACTCAACGCACATTTTCTCAAGAACGGCTTCAAACTTTTGATTGAATATTTTAATGTATGTCCACGTTTTACTCTGTTGCAATATTCTTAAAGCCATATTTCTATTCTACTATTACAGGTTAAAAATTTAGAAAAATGTCTAAAATTGTCTCATAGAAGGAGACAGGTAGCACCTGGGAGGAGGGTAGTGCAATGCCGAAGAACTAGTCTAGAATAAAAAGATCGGTAAACTAATGCGGGAATGTCTGTGCTACTCTCGCGTTAGTTTGTTGTCATAGTTTTGCCGCATGAAATAACTCAGTAAAAAGAAAATCATTAAATCATGATTTGAAATAAGTACATAAAGTACTTTAACAAAGAGTCGGCAACCGAAATATTGAGGAATTTCATCTTGAGTGAATTACACAAAATAGTCGTATGCTAATTGCACTCTCAAATGGAATTTGTCCAACTTGTGCAATGTGGTTATATAAATTAATGAATATGGTATTTTTGAAACTTATGTCACGTGCCAATTGTTGATGGCAGTGTTGATGTTTATCAGAGGTACATCATAATTGTCACTCAAGTTTCCTATCAGTGGAAGTTCACATTGTACCAAAGTTGATAACGGAACCACACAATAGTGCTACTTGTATCTCATGGCATCTCTATGCCTGTGAGATAACCGTTTGTACGAGCAAAAGAAATGTGTGTATTGTCTGGTGGGGGTGGACAAGGGTTTTTCGTCTTTAAAAAGTTTGAAGTCCCCTGCAAAAAAAAGTATTAAGGAGAAATTAATGCCTGCGTGGCCCCATTCCCTGTGGCCCAACGAAACTGATGATATTCCCCATCCGAACTAAATGAATTCAAGGCCTTACGATTTTCTCCAAAACTGATGATATTCCCCAACCTAACTGAACGAATTCAAGGCCCTACGAGTTTGAAAGGAATAGTTTGATTGAGGTACTTTAAAAGAAGCCTGGACATATTCAAACTTTTCTAAAAATGTCTCTAAGTGTTTTATTAACTTAAGCTTTAACTTTATTAACTTTAACGGGAGCGAAATAAAAGCGTACGAAAATAGCTGAGATCTCATTTCAATTGAAATATCTGATTTTTTTTAAATAGCAAAAATTCACAATTTTTCCTCAACTTCCTACAACTTCAAATTAAAGAAAAATACTTTTTTTCTTCAATGAAATCTGTTCTCTAAAATCAAATTTTGAAATTAGGTTATGTGCAATTTTTCACAAATATGAGAATTTTTTGCGTAATTTTGAGTGGAAAATAGGCAGTTTTAAACACTTATTTTCTCAAAAACGGTTCTAAACTGTTTCGGTAATTTTTTCGTGTATAGAGCATTAGACGCAAAATTGGCACAGATCCCTTTTCCGCGAACTCTATTTTCCAAAATTGCAAAAATTACTATTATTGCAAAAGTAGAATATTGATAATTGAGACTTTATCTTATAAAATGTTCAAAAAAATCAGTACTCTAGAAAGGTCATGAACATTTTTTAACGAGTAGTTTCCGAGTAATTTCTGCTTGAATATGATGGAATTTTAAAAAATTATCTCTCTTTCTTTAATTTTTTTCCACGATAGCTCAAAGCACGCTTAAAAAAGGCACAAGTCTCATTTTCACTGAACTCTCTGAATGTTCAAAAATTGCAAAATTAGAAACAATTACAAAAAGTATAAGATGTTGTAGCGCAACTTATTTGATTCGCAAGGCCCTCGAGATAGTACATTAAATTTTCAAAAATTGCGCGGATCAACCTACAACAACTAATCGCAAAGAAACACTAGCAGCGCTCCATTCCTGAAAATATACAGGTTTCGTTACTTGGCCAACAGATGGCAGTACGAGGCTCTGGCTGTGACGTTCGTCAAATCCCAAGAAACGTCAAGCACGCTGGAAAGTCCAGAAATTTATGGCACCCTTATTTTGTAATTATAATCTTTTAAAGGCATTTTATTGAATGGTAGAAGTGATTTACTGTACAAATCATGTATTTTTCTCAGTGAAAAACACGTTTTCCCCTCGTCATCACTCTAAAATTCGTGAGAGTTTTACTGTGATTTCTCTAACTTTGTCCCTCAAGGCAACTCAAATCCCATCTTCGCGATGGAATATGTCACGGCATTTCGCGTCTTTCTCGGTCTTGCCAGTAGAAGTCGCATGATCGCAAGCATTGCTTTATACGGTCGCGATCGTGCGAAATCTAGTGGAACGGCTGAGAAAGATGCGAAATGCCATGACATATTCCATCGCGAAGATGGAATTTGAGTTGCCTTGAGGGACAAAGAGAAATCGCAGTATAGTATGTTCACCTTTCACATTCTTTAAAGACATTTGTATGTCTTAAGTACTCCTCCAAACCTATGCTGTTTTCGAGGCCATAACATAAAGTAAGTTGGGAAATTCGTGCCCTTCGTTCAGTAGACGTACAGTATTTTATTTATAGTGCCATTTTTCTATCTCTGCCCCTCAAGCCCCTATGGCCACGATGGAATATCACACGGCATTTCGCGTCTTCATCCGTTGTGCAGTTACAAGTCGCATGATCGCCAGCACTGCTTAATACGGTCGCAATCATGCGATATCTGTCGGCACGACTCAGAACGTCGCGAAATATCGAGACATATTCCATCGTGAAGACGGGTCTTGAGGGGCAAAGTTAGAAAAATCGAAGTATAATGCGATATAAATCGCATACACTTGAAGATTCTTATGATTAAAGTGTGAGATAAATTAAAATTGTTAAAATGATCACAGACTTAGATTAACCATTATCGTGCTTTAAACAAACTAAAATCTAAATTCCCGTTACATCACGATCATGAGATAAGTTTTATCGTCTTTTATCGCGTTAAAGTACATTCTTGGAAGAACTCAAGTAACATTTTATTTGAATTACAGTGGAAAATTACTGGACTATTCGAAACTTGGAGTCTCGTGATAAGTGGGTTGTATTGAAATTCCATTCCGATCTACTAAACTTCGGTTTTTCATTCTTGGCGTACGGGGGTGTGTCAATAAAATGGAATATCTCACGATACTTTGCGTCGTTCTCCGTTGTGCCGCCAGGGGTCGCATAATCGCCAGCACTGTTCGATACAGTCGCGATCATGCGACTCCTAGCGGCACAATGGAGAACGACGCGAAATACCGTGAGACATTCCCTTTTATTGACACACACCCGTGCGCCAAGAAAGAAAACCCGAAGTATATGTATCGTATCACATTTTCATCGCACAGTTCATTCGAAGAGTTTATATAAATGTCCATAGAAATAAAGGGATTTTCTTATCTCCACAATATTAAAAATGTCCACTTTAAATTCCTCTTGGGTGATGGGATGTGCTTGAAAAATGAGAAGAGATAATATAAGAGCACTTCAAAATGACCGGATACTCGCAACAGCAATGGCGTAGTTTGAGGGGGGAGGGTTAACCCCTCCCTAAATTTTCAAAATAAAAAAAAATAATTTGAAAACAATTTAATTTAATGTACTTAAAGATAACCCCATCGGCCCCCTGGCCGAGATCGCTGAAGTAGTAGTGCCGTAGTGATCTCGGACCGAGGGGTCGCGGGTTGGAGTCTCACCTCGGGCATGGTTGTGTGTGTTCGTTCCTTATTGTCATCATATCGTTTCATCCTCATACCATAATGTTAAATCCAATAGTAGTCGCTAATGACCTAGTAGTTGATGCGACCTTAAATTTTAAAAAATGTTAACTCCCTTCCTTCATTTTCAAACTAAAAAAAAATTAATGTGAAAAACAATTTAATTTAATGTACTTAAAGAAAGCTAAGGAAAATAAGTGTTGGAATTTAATATAATGAAGTTTGTTATTATTTAATTATATAATTCTTAATAATATAACTCATCTCGATTACGTTTTTCGTCCAGTTTCCCTTATCCTTTGAGCAAATGCTGAGATGACCCCTTGTTTTGCTTATGGACGTAAATGTAACTTCATTATCTATGCACTTCTTTTAAATTTCAGTGGGAAATATAGTTATTCAATTTATCGTTTCCCATGTCCTTCCATGTGAAAGTATATTCTTTCACGAAGGACAAGTGAACAGTGAGGGACAAGAACCCAAATCTGTAGCTGATTTTCTTTTGAAAATACATTTTATTACATCGTAGTGAATATTTTCTTAACAATTCTTGCCAAAAACGCTTTTCTGTAGTCAGAATTCAATTTCTATATGGTTGTTAAAGAAATCATGGAGAGACAAACCACTCCACGGACAATATTTGAAACGAATGGACAAGGTGTAGATCAATCATATCTGTGGCTTAAAAGGGGAAGAATGAAGCCAGAATCAGAAGCACTTGTAATAGCTGCCAAAGATCAGGCGTTGTGAACACGACATTATGGTAAAGCGGTACTCAAAATTTCCCAATATGATAAATGCCGCATTTGCCAGGAGTAGAAACCAATGATCATATTGTCACAGTTTTTCCAATTCTAGCACAGACCGAATACTTGAAAAGACACGGTAGGGTATATAGTTACTTCCTCGCAGATTAGTAAAGCCCTCGAAGTTTCAAACACATGGTCCAAGTGGTAAGAACATTTACAAAAACTGGTGGCGTTTGTCGGACTACGTACAATACTGTAAGACCAACAAATTCAAACCGATAGCACAATAGCGGAATACAAACCGAATATTGTTATCCGGATTTGGAAGAAAAAAAAGTGGTGCTAAAACAGTACATCCTTTCTCGCCCGTATTTTCACGCAAAATTGTTCGAAAACTATTCAGATTTTCGAAAAATTGTACATGACCTTATTTCAAAATATATCTTTAAGGAACAGGTTTCTTTAAGGGAAAAAAATCTCTACCTCTATAATAATACTTGTAGAAAGATGCCAAAAAAATGTTGATTTTTTTAAATTTTCGAAAAAATCAAGATTTCAAAGAAAACGACACATGTACCATTCTCTTAAATGTTCTTCACACTATCCAACAAACAATTTAATCAATGGAGCCATTTTTTTAAAAATTTGGAAAGCCGTTTTTTTCGCGCAGCATTACACAACTTTCTCTCTACTGCGTAGGCGACAGCGAGAGTGTAAAAGCGGATGTACTTGTAGATGTTGCTGTGCCGTGCGATCAAATCATAAACAAAGAAGCAGAGAAACTTCTTACAAAGTTTGGAAATAGAGATCAGCCGAATGTGGGGCGTAAAAACACAGGTCGTCCCGAGCTCTGGGATTTGTTCCGCGAAATTTGTGTTAGAAGTTGGCCAAATTCCCACGTCATTCAGAAAACTGGGAAGTGTAAGATTTTGCTTTATTGGGAACAGCTCACATTTTTCGCCAAGTATTGTAGAGGCATCGATAGTCCCCAAATCTACTCCTTAGGAAGCTGTTTGCCACCCGGAGTAGGCTTTATAATCAACCGACTCATAGCATCTCTAGTCGTGAAGTAGAGGAATAATAATAATAATAATAATAATAATAATAATAATAATAATAATAATAATAATAATAATAATAAACTTACACTACATGTATGGTCTTGTATATTTTGTATTACCAATATTACTCCTCTCCCATCTTCCAACGATTAACTCCAGCTACACCATTGAGCAACACAGGTAATCAAATGCAATTTTATGCATTTGTAATTTGTGATTAAAAAAGGAGAAACTTTATGTCTTATTAACTAACTGCAACTAACGCAGTTTTATAAAATATCGCCGAATGTGAAAATGACTTCACGGGATTAATTATTGTTTGAAATTCTCTCCCATTTGATTTGGCGGGCGAAGTGGGCAGGAAACAAAATACGACACCAAAATGGCGTCGATCAGTTTAACCATTAAGTGGAATCTAAAAATCAAAGGTCCGCAAATGAGTTATAACTTAGTCTTTAAATTCTGTAAAGTAAATATCGTACGCATGATGACAGTGTTTATCTTCTACCAATAACTTTAATATGTTCTTGTATATTCACATGTCAAACAAAATTGTTTTCTTCTGACAGTACGTACGGCATACAACCTATTTAGTTGGCAACACACGGACGCCATTCATGCGAGTGCGTCATCAAGCCTTTAAAGTGTGTTTGTGTTAAGTGTTTATTGCTACTAGTGACACCATTGTTAAATTTCCTAGTGAATGTGCAGAGTTTCTAAGCAGCTTTTGCTTATTTTGATGTTTTAAATTGCTGGGCGTTAGTAGGAACCGCTCTTATTGTGTCTGTGATGAGCATTCTGTGGTTCCCGATTCCTAACCTCCCTATATGTCCAATAATCGCCAGTTAGTATCTGACATACAGGAACTTGATAAAGGCATCACCGACTGTGAACAGTTTTTAGCCAAAGTGTTGAATCGAAAAATAGAAAGCTCGCGGCTAGCTCCCGCGAATAAGAAGAAAAATGTACCCGCGAAAAGTTCTTCACGCCCGCAGTCCAGAGGAGGAGGATCTCAAAAGGCATTACATCGAGCCCCCTCAGCTGGCGCCAGTAGTACGAGAACTACTACGAAATCCGCCAATCCTCCTAGAAAGTCCGTTGCCGTACTCCATTCACAGCCAAGGAAGGCTTCGGTCGATCGTCTTCCAAAACCCAAAAGCAATGATGGTCACCAACGTAGGCGCAGCAACAGTGCTTCGAGGCTTATATCAAAAAGTTGTACGTGTGAACCACCTGTCTTAGAATCTTACGGTAAATTACCTGTACATGTACATGTCCCTAGAATTTCTGCTTCAAAAGTGTCCGAAGTTCAGGTACCTGTCAAATTGGAAACATCACCTCGTACCCATCGATCAAGATCACCTGGATCTAAGAATAAGAATTTATCATGGGGACAGATTCTGCGGGAAAATCATCAGTCTTGCAAGGTGGATAGGGGTCAGTGGGATATACACAGCACAAAACAAAACACTCATTCACATCCGTCTTTTAATACAAAGATTCCGCATGATTGTGAACCAATTAAAGAGTGTAGTTCTAGTGACTGCACTGCAACAGCCTCTTGCAATCACTTTTTTAAAGTAACTGCACCGAGGCGCCCTCAGGAAGAGTCCTTTTCTAGTGAAGGAACTTCCGGCTTTAGTTCCAACAATGAACTTCCATCCCATTTGACACACAAGAGTGTTCAGTGTGGTTTACCAAATCCAGGGCAGAGACCAAAGTCGTCTGACAATTATCAGCATCAACAAAGTTCATCTGCTCATTATCAACATCGAAGAGTGTCGTCATCGTCATCTGGAGCATCAAGCCAAAAACCAGAAGAGAAAGAAAAAGTTACTGGGGTTCTAGGAAGTGATGTGTTTTCAATATTCAACCCAGTTCGAACTCTTAATTTTCTTATTAAAGAGTTGCAAGGGCTATTGCAAAAGCATCGTAAGTAAACAAAATTTTTACTTTTTAAGCTTAGAAATAGTGCATAAAATTTTGCTTCCTTGTGATTTCATGTGTGTATAAAATTTGTGAGCTGTTAGATAATGTCATTTTTCTTCTCTTTGTAATTATCATTGCTGTTTAAGTAATTAATTTGCATACTTTGAAGTAAATATGCCTACTCCCATGCTTTTGTTCATAGGAACATGAGATGTTTCTCTGGTCTTCAATGAATGTGTATTTGGAGTAACTACATCATCCTTCTCTTCCAATCTATCTTCTATTTTCACTTTCCTTCATTTCTTTGCTGACAGTTTCACAAACATTTGAGGTTAGTTTGTGTCACTCATGTTCATTCAAATTGTAGTTTGTGCTTGCAAATCTTGATGTAGTGCAATCTAATAAGGTTTTACAAATCCCCAGAATTAAGATTTAATTTCTAATCTAAAATTTAATGTCTGAAAAAGTTGTAATGTACTCAGAAAACTATGGAGCTGCAAGATATTTTATTTCTTTGACACAGTTGTTGTCACCTTCCATTCTATTCCGTTTATAAATTCTCCAACATGCTCTGCCCTCAAGAAATTCTTTTTTTTTCTTCTTCTACTTTTTTTTCCGTAAGATGCAACAACTCGAAGGAATGGTATAAAATTTGCCAATCAGTGCTTAAATTAGCCAATCAATGCATCTGTGCTATAACATGTTCTTATTGCAATTTTGTAAAAGTGTTGATGTGTTTTACCTGTCAAAAATAGATAAAAAATATATTTTTTTCTTAGACTATGACATTGATGGAACCAATTGAGAAGAAAAGGATATTAATTTCCTTTGTAATTTGCCAGTTTTTAGTATGTGTCTTTGCTGTAAAAAAAGTCCTGTAGAAGAAGCACTAATGACTTGGAGGTTCATATCCCAAAGATTGTCTTCTTCCATTCTTCTTAATGTTAAAAATTGTTTATGCCCACTAATGTTAATAACCAGAGGTAATAATGAAGCATTTCTTGAACTAGTTGGCAAATCTTTTTCTTCCTTCACTGGTGTCATTCAAAAAGGGAATTTCAAAACTTAATTACACATCTGTAAAGCATATTCCAATATATGTAGAAATTTTGGTTTTACCTTTTTTTTATTCTATATAATAATTCATTTAATGTTGGACCATGCAGTTAATCAAGTCTGTTGAAAGTGTTGCTCTCTCTGATTAAGCAGTTAAGCCCTCTGTGTTTTTTCCTGTGAAACAATTTAATTGTTTTCTGAAAATACAATGTATAAAATTTATATACATTTGAGGCTCAACTGTTTACAACTTGAGTGAAAAATCAACTAGTTGTCACTTGCTTTTTTATTATCACACTAGAAATACCATTAAAAACTTCATTAATTGTTAATAATCTTTATTAAGTTATATTTACTTATCAGTTATTATATTTACTTTATCAGTTATATTTACTTTTTGGAAGCAAACTTGTTTTGTAGGGGATAGCTTCTTAATGCTTATTTTAATGTTTTTCACCATTAGTTCTTTACAATATTTAATAGAAAATGCAATCAATTATACCAAATTCCTGGTAGTAGTATCTTGTGAATGCCTTCAATTTGCTGTTGGTCTTATTTTTGCTTGTAAATTAGGATTTGATTTGTAAGCTATTATGTGACTTGCTACTGTAATCATCCGTGTAGATTTCTTCACTTATGATCTCCAATAGTGTCATTATTTGAATCTTCTCTTGCCTTCCACTTCTTACTTTATTTGTGTTAAAATAATGAAGATTGTTATGAAGTTGTACTTCAAATATAACAATAATTGCTTAACTGTATTATTTTATTACCACTAATTAAAAGTTTTAAAGGAATATTTTTCGAAAGCAAGAAAAGTATAAAAATTATGTTCTTTTAATTAATTTAAAAAAAATTGTTTTAATTATAATAATCTATATGGTCTGGAAGAATTCACTTGCAAGAAAAGTAACTTTTTTTAGGAGTTTGATAGCCTTAAATTAGTGCCTCACAGTATGTTAAAATTTAACCACAAACATCTGTCTTCATTGCAATGTTTTCCTTAACTCACCAAATTTGTAAAAAAAATGGTTAGACATGCTTTTTGTGCACACCCTATGGTATGGTTTATTTTATGTCGGAAATATTGAGATTATCATATAATTTAAATAGTCTTTGTACATAAACTAAAAGTCACCAGTGAAATAGTTTGTCCACAAGGTTGAGTTGAAAACTTTTATGCAAGTATCAGGTAATGAAGGTGAATACAAGAGTCATGTTACCTTCCATAATTTGAATGGACCACTTATTAGGCCTATGCACAAAGTTTTGTCAATGTGGTAGGTTAGAGGTAGAGGCATGGGTTTCTATTTTGTTAGCAATACTATAAAACCAAATCTTTAGTTGGTTTACCAATACAAGTAAGTTTTCTAAAACTCGAGAGAGAAAATTTCTAATTTTTAAATGTAAACTTGCTTTGTTGGTACTTGTATTCGTCATTCAACTGTGTATAGCGTAAGGGGGGTTTGGGGATGTATGAAAATAAGTCCAATATAGTTTCATCATGCATGTCTTGGTTTTTTCTCATTTCATTAGTTTCTGCTTCTTAGTTTCATATGAGATGCTTCAATGAAAAGGTATCAATGTTCCATAAGTAAGTGGGAAGTTTTGTTTTATCTCCTTTGTCAGATCACAAGAATTTTAATGCTCTACTCTTGACTTCATAAAATCAATCTGAATCCATAAAAGAACGGAAACTTATTGCATATTGTGAAAAAGGTACAACAACGAACCTTTACGTGTTTTAGCTAGTTCTTGTTTTCAGTGTCACTTACATTTGATTGTTGTGCTAGAGAAACAATATGAATTTTTTTATTCATGAAAGTTTTGACTTTTTTGAAAAGTACATTTATTATATAATGAAAGCTACTCATGTTTTGCTGTTTTGCTTTTTCTTCTCTTCTGAGCTAGAAATATATAACCTCTATAAAACTGAACTTTACCTGAATCACAACTGTGTGGTTTTATGAATGAAATCTTGCTCTGTTTATATTTCATTAGAACATGTTATAACAACTACTTTTAGAGAATTTCTTACTAATTTTTGTAAGTGATTCATATTTGTATTAATTAAAAAGTTGGTGCTCTTCTTATAGAAGAAAGTTGTACATGCAAGAACTTTCTTTCTATAACTTGAGGTGGTGTCTTAGTAATTTCATTTCACCCATACAGAAAAATCTAGTCATGTTATAAACATTGTCGAGAGTTTTGAGGTTTCAGAAAGATTTCCTCTGTACTAATAGAAGGCTTTGGCACTTATTGGATGTTCTGACATATTAAATATACCTGGTTTTCCTGGTTTTAAAAATTATCTAGAACCATTAATTGATTGGCATAAAGCAGAAAGTGACCAACCCACAAAAATGTAAAAATGAAGCAAAATTAAGCTCTCTAGACAGTTGAGCACAGTTCTTTGATTTTGACAATGCATCCAAGTGGTTTGTGTTATGCTCATCTGTGCAGGTAGAAAAGCTAAATCATATTTACTGCTTGTACATTCCTTATTGCAGAAAATGACTAATGATGTATATTATTTGATTGAATTATGAACAACAAATGTGAATTGGATTTAAATTTATATTCCACACATCTCAATTTTGCTCAAAAGTTTACAATATGTCCAAACTTTCAAAGTCCTTTTTCAGCCATATTAATTCTGAGGGTTCCTCCATAACTCTATTCAATTTCAAGTCAGCATTTATGTGTTTATTTATTCTGGAGTGATGTATAAAAACTACAATATATTGCATTATAACTTTGGATCAGGAATTAGTACCATTCATATTTTACCTCGACTTCACTCTAAAATTGTAACAAACGTCTTTGGATCCATTGTGAAAACTAATCCTCATTTCATCACTGGGAAAGAAGAGAATGTGTATTCCCTGTTTAGAAGTCATTTATAACATTGATATAAAATAAAACAGAAGAATATTTTGTAGAGGGTTAAAAATCTGTTTGCAAACTTAGGGCTACTAATTTGTTGAAGAAATATCATTACAAAATATATAAATGAAACACACTGTATAATTGAACTTAAAAATTGTATATTGTGCATTGAGATCTGTCACCTTTCCCATTTTATATAAGTGTTTTGTTTTTTTACTACAAGCCCTTCAGTTGCGTGTTAGATACTTTGTTCTTCATGTGGCTAATGTACCTGCTGTGTATTTGCTTCCCTGTAGCCCAAGAGGATGAGAGCGCGCGCCGTGTCATTGCTGACATGGAGAAGGTGCTGCGCAGGCTGCCGGACGGTGAGGAGCCCACCGAGAGCACCTCCGGGTACACCACCCACTCGAAGCCCCACGACTCCCACTCTGTTTCCACTTCGGCTTCCACACGCAGCTGCGACATGCAAGCAGACAAGCGTCCAGAGGACGATGCCCAGCGAGCAGCTGTGATCAGGGCGCTGCAGACTGTGCCTGCATTGGCACGCAGGATCGATGAACGAACAGAGGCCATGAGGAGAAAGGTTCGTGTTGTTAAAAAATAAATAAATGAATCACCGGGTTTGCCTGCTGTTATTTCTGTACAAAATTTAAATTTTGCATGTACTAATGTCAACACCCATGATTTAAATAAAATGAAACTGAAACCAAATCTATTCAGAAAATAATCGGATTAAAAAGGTATTTGTGCATATAGCACATAGAAACTGTAGCATCAAAAATGAATATTTTGAGTAATATCGAATCTTTCCTTCCTCTTCCTTGTCCTATCCTTACCTCTTACACACACAATTACACTTACATGCAGTTCACTACCGCACATGTCGGGAGACCAGTCGGGAGCATAGAGCTCATCCCGGCTGGGGCGGTGCCCCGCTGGTGGGAGAAACCTGGTTGAGGGGAAAAAAGTCGGCGCCGGATCTCGCCATCCACCTAGGAAAGATCACCACCACCTCTTGATGAAAAAACATGCACCACACTTTCGAGACTAATGACCTCTGTAGTTGACGTGCCTGGAATCACAATCAGTCAATCAATCCACCTTGCTCTAACTGACTTTGTCCTGCCCATCCCTTGCCTGCCGTTTGTTAAAAAATAACACTTTTGGACTCAATTGCAACATCTCATCCCCCATGTTTTTTTCTCTACCACTCATAAGTACTTGTACAAAATTTTGTTAAAATTACTGTAGGTCTCTCTGAGTTGCGTTGGAACAAACACCCAGGCATGCATCCATTTTTGTGCATTAAGAAGATTACATCTTTTCAGATTGTTGAGTCTCGGACTCACATATCGGTTCCTGTCTTCGCTCCACCTCCACAGGAACCTGGCACAAGTAACATCGAAAACATTTTGCGCCTGCAGAGGCACGTGGAAAGCAGCGGCCACCAACTAGAAATCATGTGCCAGGCAATGGAACAAGCTTGTGATACTTTGCGCAGTGAGCGTGATGCATTGCAAGGGTAAGCTTTAGTATGATGTTTATTTTTGTGCATTTAATGCATGTGGTTAAGTTTAAAGTATGCATTTAATAATTGTGGAGTACGATGAGCATAGCATTTCAAACAAAAGAAACATCGATGTTTTTTTAATTTACATCATAAGCACATTAAGTTATAACATGTTTGAAATTTTAAACTTCATGAAGTTTGTAAAAATAGTTTTTCTGACATATCAGTTACATAAACAGAATAAATACAAGTAATTTTTAACTACATAACTCTTATTGAAGAAAATTCAGGAAACTCCTAGTGTTTTGTCTCAAACTGTTTTCAGTCAAAAACCTGAACATCAACCACTTACCAAGTTGGCTGTTCACTCGTGTGTGTGTGTGTGTGGTTAGCTGTTGTTGTTCTTTTTTGTTTGTTTTTACAATTGTTGATGCTAAAGCAAAATGGGGCCCTGATCGGTGAATAGCACTTAGAAATTATTCACATTTATATGACAAATGTTGGCTAATTTGAGCTTTGGCCATTGTATTCTGTACAAATTTTGTCTTCTTGAAATTAATGAATTTATGTAGCATGAATGCAAGGAAAGTAAACTACATGATTGTCTTTTTAAGACATATTATTAAAAGTGAGTTCGAGTTGAAAAGCATGATGAAAGTAAACGATCCGAGCTCTTTGACATTTGGTATTTATGGCCTCTCTGTTTAGATAAGTTTTATGACATAATTCACTCACATAATATTTTCATCTGCTTTTCAACATTAATGCATTAATTCTTATGGTATATTTTTAATGAAATTATGAGAATAATCCCAGTTGCTCGTGGAAACTACTATCTTTAACTGGCAACCCCACACATTGAACTGACACTGCGGCATTAACAGCTGTCACTCTTGCTCATACGGCAGGTGGAAAAATACGTTTCTCAGAGGAATGTGATCTTGGGCAATGCTCAGCAGTTTTAGAGCATGAAAAAAGTATCATCTGCTGGCCTGAACAGATCATACTGACTGAAATATAGTCATGATTCTTGCAAGTGATTAAATGTACAGACACATTTCAAAATGTGTGATTCATAACTTGTGCACTTAGTGTAAAAATATCATTACTTTCATAAACGTAAAATTAAAGTATTAAGCAAACTTAGCAATTAAAAGACACAAGAGAGCTCTAACTTGCTCTAACCATAGTTGATTTATTGAACGAGACTAAAAATCAATCGGTATCGATCAATAATTATTGATTTTGTTTTTCCTTTTCTTTAAATGCCTACAACACTACCTATAGTCCTTGAAAGTTCTTTCTCTACACTTTTCAATTGTATAAGATTTATAATTGCAAATCACTTGTAAGAATTCACCATTTTTAGTATTTTTATTTGTACTTCCTCAATTGTATGAAGTATTGTATATTTTCTTTGTACACGTCATCTTCATTTATGTTTGAGTGAAAAAGTTGAAAAATAAATGTAAATTTGAGGTCTTTTGAATGAATTTGGTGCAGGAATGTGGAAAATAATGAAACAATTTATTCTAGGAAAGTGGAAGAGCGGGACAAAAAGTTGCGTGTTGCAAAGAGTCAAGAGCAGGACTTTGTAACAACTGTGACTTCCCTGCGGACGAACCTGGAATCTGCCACTCGAAGAGTGACACAGCTTTCTGTCGAAAACAAGGTGCTGAAGGAACAATTGAAGGTACAGGAAATTTTATGTTGCGGGCGAATTAAATGCATTTGCTCTTTTGCTGCGCTGCATAAAACATTCCCAATGTTGCTCTGGGGTAAATATCTCTTTAACCCTTCTAGTGCATTGATATGGGGCATACATTCAATTATAATAATAATTTTATAATAATTTATTATTTACCTACATTAACTTGATAATACATGACTTGTAGCATCATCATACATATGTAAACATTTAGGAGTTACTCTTTCTTGTACAGATTATATATTTTTACATAAAATACTGTAAATGCCACAAATCTATGACACATATCAGACTACTTTACTTCCATTCTAATGGAGGGCATGTGAATGAATGATTTTCTGCTCCCAAAAATCCTGACTTTAATTGGGGTTGAACCTGTGAATATCAGTTGACAGGCCAGCATAATAGTTCGGAATACCAGGGTTCTACTGTGGTTTATTTGAGAATTGACTTACAAGAGCCAATCTTTATTACAATATCTTGTTTTTGAGCATGAGACACAGAAATAAATGCATGAATGGTGATGCATGATTATTTGTGATTGTTTCTGATGATCATAAACTCCCACAAAGGCACTTGACCCTACCAGACCCTGTGAGAATGAGAAGAGAAATAAATATGAATTTGGTAGCAGGATGAAGTAGCTGTTGCAATTTTGTAATCTATGTGATACCCTGAGTGTTGTACATAATAAGTCAGTTTTTTGTGTTGTAAGTTGTAGTGAGTTACGAAATTTAAAAATGGCAATGGTCTTGTTTACCTATCACTTGGCAGTGGAGTAGGTGTGATTTCCTTGACTCAGAACCCTGTGTTTGCAACCTTTTCCTATCCTCATACAGCTCCTGCCGTCTCTCCAGGAATCAGATATCAAAGTGAAGCATCTCTCTGCGGAGCTGAGCTTGCTACGCGAAGAAGTAAAGGTAGTGTCCAATGTTTGTTGTGAAAGCTGCCTGTACCCATACATCCTTCATTTGTACCCATCTTGTGCACCTCAATGCTTTCCTTCCTTACTGTAGGACATTCCCAAACTCCGAGCATGTCAAATCAAATGTAAACTTCTGGCTGAAAGCATCAATAAACTCGAAGAAGAAACAAAGGTATTGTTTTTGTTTGGCAGTTGTGTATTCGAACATTAGTTTGGTGAGTTATGCAACCAATAGAAATCCAGAGGGCTTGCGAAATGTCTACTAGGTGTATTGTTTTAAGGTGCCTTTACACGGGCAGTGTTTCTTGCCAGTTATAGGATGACGTTGTCAGTTATGTGTAAACACTTGCCAGTTATCCCTGTCAGTGTTAACTGGAAAGTGTTTACATATTACTGATAACTAAGCTGTGGAGTTTTGTCTATTTTTATCCTTCTATTAAAAATGCAGTATTTTAGGTTACATATTCATTTTGAGGCATTAGTAGTATTATATTTTAATACACCTAATGCTTCAAAATGAATAAATAACCTAAAATATTGCATTTTTAATTGGATAAAAATAGGCAAAAATCCGCAGCTTATTGATAACACTGTCGTCCAATAACTGTCGATACAGAGGTACTGCACACTGCCTACGTAGAGGTACCTTTACAAAAGCAAGTATCCAAGTAATTTAAATGTAGTGAAGATAAAAATGCTTTCTGAACTTATATGGGAATAGCAATGAATTCAAATGGGTTAATTAGCAGTATGTTGATACTTTTAACTATTTTATTTGTTTCACTAGGAACTTCCAAATCTGAAGTACATCGAAGAAAAGTACAAGCAAGTGTCTATGGAAAATGCAAAGCTTAAAGAGGAGAACAAGGTATGTAATCATCTTATTTGTTTGACTTGTACATTAACTGCATTTGTTTCTATCGTATCAAATTTTTTTCTGTTGCTTAATGATGATAGTACTGTAATTAATAGATGCAGGAAATGATACTCCACAAAAATTTTATTTGTTCAACTTCCTTACTTGTTTCATACTGTCCTCAGTGGCTAAAAGCACTGAACTTAATAGTAAAAAAGATAAATATGGGAAAATGGAATAGGTAACGAGAAGAAAAACAGTAAATATTTACTCCAAAATTGTGGTTTTGATTTGGAAACACTGAGTAGATTTAAAGGCAGTTTAAAATATTATTTCCTCTCTTTGTTGATTACAACAATAGAATTCCCCAAGATTTCTGCTGCCTTTACAGAGAAGTCTAATTTTAATCAGTCATTTTTATCTATTAACTACAGTGGCTATTGAAAACATTTGTCAAAACATTCAGCATGATTTCACAACGAATATTTGCGCAACGTTTCTTGAATAATGGCTTGTTGGAATGCTGGTAGAACAGGGATATTAGTTACAATATTGGCCATCGGCCATAGTTTTTGAAACAATGCCAACCATTGGAAAATTAAAATTATACTTGGATTTATTTAGAGCTGCACTTGACATAGAGCTGCCTTGGATTTATGTAGAACTGACTTGTTACGTGTTATCCAATCAGGAGGTTGAATGTCACCATGTGGCATCCTGATTGGATGACACCGTAACAGCTGATTTACATCAAGTGCAGCTCTAAATAAATCAAAGTATATACCTGCAAATCTTGTATTGAGAGTGTACTGTAGAGTATGATAGATTAGTCTCCTTTAGTGTTACCATCTTTATTAAACATTTCTGGAGAATTTAGAAGGTTATTGGCTCCATTAGTCTCTACTCTCTATATTCTCAAAGTGTTTACTCCAGCATAAGAAGTCAGCCAATCTATTTTTGGGAGGATGCATTAAACCTTTGTTTCCTTTTGTAACTAGTGTACCTTTGGATTACACCAAAAAAATTATGCATTTTCTGCTACTTTACTTTCAAACATTCTGAGGAGGCCAAGCTGTGTTCTGTGTAGGACCTGGATGTGTTTCAGTCCTAGATATTTCTAAAAAAAAACAAGAACAGGAATTCTCATTTGCAACTGCAAGTGTCTTTAATTTTTTGTCAAACAATTAAAACTATTGATTTACCATTTGAAATATCATTAGTACTCACTGCAAATTTTTTAACTTGCTCTCTTAATTGTACTAGAGAGAGAGAAGATGGGCCATTGGTCAAGAAAAGGTGCCCAGAAGAGATCAAAATCACAAACAACCACTTATTCAACTGTAGAGAGAAAATGTGTATGAAGTTGAAACTTGAACTACTTAATTAACCTTTTGCTCTCCTAATTCTTCAGGCCCTGGGTTCCCATCAACTATTTCAATCCCACAGACCTCAGTGCTCAAGGTCCATTGGCGATTTCTAAGATTTCGATCGGAAGAGAAAAGGCGTTTTTGATCATAAAAAATTGAAAATGATTTTGGTTTGCATCATCACATTTCTGTTCATTTAATTACCTAATCTTTCAAATTTAAATGTTGTAACAATAAACACAATGCACCTTTGCATTGTTAACTCTTTCTCTATTGTGCTTTTTGTTCTTGTCAAAATTTCTGGAAAGCAAACTAGAAGACACTCAGGATTCGCGCTTGGCTAGTCACCTTGTAGTCTTTGAGCTATTGTAATGAAATACATAAGACATTAGTTTTGTTTATATTCACAGAAGTTTCCTAATTTGTTAAACAAATTAGTAGCATAATAAATTGTGACGATGTGAAATTATACAATTAGATGGAGTAGATATCTATCAATTGTTAACTTCACAGTTATGTGGATCCTGTTGCAATTTAAGCAAATTTGGAATTCAGAAAAGAACAAAATCTATGTGGCAAGTGGAACTTGACACAAGAGTAGAAGACAAATTTTGCAATATTGAGCCTTACTTGACTTAGGAGTGAAAAGGGGTCATCAAAAACTTCTCAATTTATTTAGTTGTCATTTCACTCTGTTCCTGTAATTTCCTTATTCTATGTGAAAGAGAAATAAGTTCTAATTGAAATATCACTGATGGCCTTCTTGAGTACATCATGCTAGTAAAGTCCTTAATAATCAAGGACCCTTTTAGATAATTTAGTATTGTTTGGTTGATCAATTGCGTTTCTTATGTTTTTTGTGATTAATGTTTTCCTATACAACTGGAATTTTTAGTTTATGAAAACATCACTTAAATGTAGGTAATAATGTAGAAAACACATGTAATATATACATAGAGTATAAATACAAAGTAATCTAGATAGTATTGTTAAAACATCAGGTAATTTAGTTGATTCCTATTTATCCTGAAAGATATTATTATAAATCATATATTGTTGGTGCACAAGAAAAGAAACTCATCTCAGAAACCATTATTTGTGAGCCAAGTGAAGAAATATATTTAGAAATAGTCAATTATGTCTTGTTAAAATTTCATATAAGATGGTTCACAAGGCAGATGGCATTTGGAGTCAAATATTTTGTCTTTAACCGTAAAGTAACTTGCACCAATAATATTTTAAGCTAGTTATTAATTTTGTTAGAGTATTTATTATTGGGTTATTAAAAACCTTTGCAATTCTCTAATGTATAACTTTTGCTGGATATTTTTATTAATAAAATTGTTTGTGAAAATCTGATTTTCAGTGCATGTTCGCAGATCTGTGCATTTTTAACACATGGCTTTACTGTTACATATCACACTTCTTATGCATTTAACTTTTGCCTGAATGAGTTGCTTATTGCATGTTTTTGCTATAATTTATTGTCTTCCTTACCAGGCAATCCCTGCATTAAAGGAAAAAGAAGCAAAAGTTGCTGAATTGACATCTACAGTAGCAAGTCTTGAAACAGAAAAAAAGGTATTATGTATGTTTACATTTGAGATGTTTGATTGTAAATAATGATAATTGACATTTCATGCTTCTCAGGAAAATTCTTTGTGAAATCACAGTTCTTACTGAGCAAAAGGCACTTCCAAGTTGTCACTGCCATTTGTGAGAATTCTAGAACAGATCCGGTTATGTTCATTGACAATAAATCGAACACTGCTTAAAGCCAACATTAGTGCAAAGAATATGGAAGATAGGATTGACTTATTTTCCTTATTAACTTATTCTCTCTTATCAAAATGAGCATGAGGAAATTTAACAGTAATTTCGACAAGAATATGGCAAATGACAACACACATCATAAATGGAATGGCGTTGTATTTGAAGTGTCAAACTTTTAAGGCACATATATGCTTCACCACACTTATCCCACTTAATAACAAGGCTCTGATCTCTGACCAACGCAGTTATCATAAAATTTCCTTGAGTCTACCTTTTATTCCAAAGTACTGAACACCTGATGCTTTGCAATTTCATGTTGAAGTTCATAACAAGGCTGTGGGCTTCGGCCTTTGCAATTAACATTAAACATCCTTGAGCCTGCTCTATGTATGTAGACTTTGAACATAATTGGGCACCAGTCTTTGTCAACACCACCATTCTAAACGCATCTTTTTATTTATTTATTTGTAATTAATACAGGCAACAGGAACACTGATGGTAACCTGATTCAGCACAAATATAATTTATAATGATTAATCGAAATTCCCTGAATATTTACTAAGCTCACGCAATTCATTGTTATATTGTGTTGTGCTGCACCTCTTTCCCATGCTATTGAGAAAATAATGTATGAAAATTTATAATTGTTAGGTTTAAATCAGATTTAATCAAATTAAATATGAAATATGAATTTTGCATACATTCTTAGTAAGTAAACTCAGCTCTACTCTCCTTCATAAAGGCAATCACAATTTTGTCCAAAATGTCATATACCATTATTTACTTCCAAATGCCTTTGTCTTTTCATGATCTTCTTTGGTCCTGTTCTTCCATAGACAGAAGCTAGGTGGCCCATCCAAGTGGCTCCACAGTATTATCATCACGATGGGTTTTCTTGGGAAGATGCAATCAGGATAGTTTCATATTGCTTTTACTGATGGTACCGAATGAAATGATAGGGTGATGATGAAGGGTGAAAGGACTAGGATGATGGGGGGAAGTGATCATAGCAGTTTTTTGAATTATCTCAACATTTTTCAACCATCCCAGCATTTGTCTTATGACCGGGGGAAACCACGAGAAAACCTGTCAGGATGGCTGGCCCAGGGATCAAAAAATCTTCCAATTGTGTAGTCAGGGTGTTACGCACTGAGCCACTTCACGCTGTCTTTTCATGATACCTTATATATCATCTAAAGTATTCAGTATAGAGTTGGTTTCCATGCTGCACAAATAAATAAATGCGGCTTTTGTGATGAAATTGGGTGTTTCATTAAAATACAGTGCAAAACTTAAATGTTCAGTAGTCTCACCAATCCAAACTTCACTAAACAAAATGTTCACTTAATCTAAATAAAACGGTTAATTTTTCGGGGTAATAAGAAGGTTTGTTACATTAAAAACTACTGCTGTATATATTTTTGAAAATTACCAGAAAATAGGAGGTCTAATACAATAAGTTATTAAGGACAGTATTACAGGTTTGGTTTGATAAAAAGTCGGTTTCATTTGACAAAGAGTAGAATACCTTTGCAGCCGATTCATGCCTACGCCTGCAAAATGTTGATGGGCTGCTATTGCTTACCCACTTTGTCCAGAATTATTGTTGCATTACAGATGAAAGCAGTACTTAATAATTACTCATTTATATTTTTAGGTGTAATAATAAATACCATAACTGCAATATACAAAACCTTTGATAATTACAGAGGATGAACATGAAGGGTATCAAACGTAAGCATCGTGAGACAGTGATGATGATCTTGTGCAAGTTTCCAGATAGGCTTAGTTGATATAAGACATAAGATATATTTGAAATAAATACAGTTGGGATATAAGACACTGGGGGGAAAAGTGATTTTCAGAACTATTTAAAAAGGTGATAAATGAAGTTCAGGAACAAAACATGTTAACATGACTATGTACTTACGACACTTGAATGCATAAGGTATTGTTTCCTATAAAAACATTGATTATCACCAAATTTTGATTGAAGACACTGGAAATAAGCTCTTTGATTGTCCTATCTATTGCAAGAAAAATAAATGTGTTTGTTTCCGATGCATGAACTCTGCTAAAGATTTATTTGCAAGTGTGAATGGAAACATAAAGTAGATATTCAGCTATTACTGAAAATAAGCATGTTTTCTTATGATTTGATTTAAATTTCCTTATTGTACGCTTTATAACGATGCATGTCTTCTGCGTTTCACTAGGCATAATTTTTCTGAACAACTTTTTGTAACTTTTGTTTTGTTTTAGAATTTGGATGATAAAGTGAAGAGGTATAATCAAGAAATACAAAAGCTGAGAGAATCATCTCAGGTATGTTTTCATTACCCAAACAATCTGAAGGAATTTATTGGTGTTTTTCTTCTTTGATTCAAATGAAGTGAGAAGTTCACAGAATTAATTGAAGTGTTTCAAGATGGACAACACTTTATTTAATGTGAGATTTCCTTTTAATTAAGGACAATTGAGATGAATTGTGGATAGTAAATGATAACTTAACAAGTTATAGTAAATTTTTTATTCTTTGTTAGAGTTGCTATGATTCAAAAGCAGATGTGCTTCAGGTACAGTTCAAGTTAAACACAATAAAAACTATAAAATTCTTTTAAAATTAAGTATAACAAGCGAATGAACACAGAACGCTAGTTGATGGGGCCTTTTTCAGAACAAATGCATAATTATCTAGAGACACTTGCTAACTATTCATAAGATTTGAGGCATGTGTATAAAGTAAGTACTGATTTGGAAAAAAACTCATGAAAAATTGTTTTTCTAAACTAAATTTATTTTTATGTGAGAAAGCATTTCTTAAACTGATTTTCTACATAATTGTGACTATTGTTCAGACATTTGTCACAGTGAGAGACAACTGTTCTATGCCCTCTTCACAGAAAGATGCTGTCAGTGAAAGTAGTTACTTCTCAAAACGTTAACAGTTACTGACGGCTGACACGTCTTTGTCATGTTGATAATGTCTGCTAAAGCCGAACCTTATCCGTCTGTGACTTCGTGTGAGCCAGATGAGCGGCAGCGCTGAACCCTGGGTGGAAGAATGTAAACAAATCCTTGCAAGCGGATTGCTTCAGAGCAGGTCACATGACATGCCACAGTGTGTCACACTCGCTTATACACTGCTGGTACTGTAGGTATAATGTCTGCAATGTCACAGCACAATTTAAATAATACAATGATGTATGTAGACCCAAATTAGAACAAACTCGCGTAACGTGAAATTCTCTGTAACATACACAAAATTTGGGTTCCATAAAGAAACTTAGAAATACAAATATGTGTAATAATCAGATAACGCAAATGTTTACAACATAAACGTTAATTATTTTGGGCCCTTGAAATTGTCTTAATGAAGTTTTACTACATTTGAGATCAGTCAGTGGAATATTCTAAGACAACATGTGATGATTTTTTTCTTTTTGACTTCATCGGATTTCTTGTTAGCAGGCACTTCTCTCTAACATATAATGTCTTGTTCCCCGTGACTGTCCATTGAATGAATGTTTCACTATACCTTGTTTTCATAATCTTCATTACGGTATTTCTGTCCTTAACCTAAGGGTTAAAAATTTACTATTGCAGTGAATTAATTTGGGTTTTTCAGAATCAAGTGGGAGTGGCAGAAGCTACCAAGCGACTGACGCAAAGACTCCAGGAAACGATGAAGGAACGTGATGAGGCACAGCACGATGCCCAGATGTTGCGCATTGAGCGTGAGAAACTGTTGATTCTGCAACGTAACAAGGATGAGGAGTTGTCACAGTTTGTTCAAGATATAACGTAAGTTCACTATTCACGCACTGAACATGCCTTAACATCATCACCCTTGATTTAGTAATGGTTTTCCCATTCTACTAGATCATAATGAATCAGTATTCCTTCACGTATTGAAGTGTTCCTGGTGATACCATCTTGTCTTCCTCTAACCCTCTCACCTTCTGGTATTTAATTGAATGGCATCCTTCATAGTTCTTGGATAACTTGTAGGATGTTTAAGAGAAAGATCTTTGATAAAATCCCATATTTTACAAAAATTGCAAAAGTGCAAAATTGCAAAAATGCAATTTTTGGGGGCGTAAAGTGGTGTTTAAATTTTTTGGAAATATTGCTAGTTTTCATGTAATTTTGCACAAAATATTCGCAGTTTTTCTCTAAAAACTTAGCAATTCTTTTCTTTACAGTTTCTCCTCATATGTATCAAGGGTCAGTAAACAAATATGGTGCTATTTTTGGTAAATTCTTTGTATTTTTGATTATTGCAAATAATAATAATTAACATTTCAAAAGTACAAAATTGAAGATGGAGAGTTTTGTTTTAAATGAAGTCTGTATAAAAAAGCAGCTCTTTGAAAAAGGTCAGGTACGGTTTTTTAAAAAAAATAGTAGATTTCGCATAATGTGTGTCTGAAATTTATGCAATTTTATAAAAAAAAATTCTCAAAACCACTCCAAATTTTTTCCAAGGAAAGAAGAAGGGTCACTTAAAAGAATGGTGGGGATCACATTTTAGAAAATTGCAAATGTAGAAATAATATGAGAAAGTGTGTTCTTATGTAGCACCACTGTTTACTTTAATTCAAACCAGTCAACTAATTATATGGTCATGGTTTTAAAAGGATTAAAATTTTTTTTTATATTTGATTTAATATTGATTATGACTTAAAAGTTTCACCCAGTAAAATATTATGTATCATATTATGCATATGCAATGTGAAGAGAACCAATACAGAGTAGAAGGCCAGTATTGTACAGATAAAATTGTTCATTAGTTTTTTATATCATTCAATTAGATTCATCATAAAATGTTCACTTAATAAAAATTGGTTTTATGGTCATTATCATTATTATTATTATTATTATTATTATTATTATTATTTTTACTTTTGTGTATCACGTCTCTGAGATTGTGTTGGGATGTTTCTGGTAGTTTTTGAGGAAATCGCTGTATGGCAACATTGAATCCCCGTTTTTGCTAGAACAGTTGGTCTTTTGAGTGGTGCCATTCCAGTTGACATCATTTGACCTATTTGTCTATCGGTACTAGCACTATTCAACAAACATTAGATCCACACCAATTAATAGAATAGGTATGCTGAACTGCCAATACTACCTAGTTGAAGTTAATTGAGAATATGGATGTGGTGTTTTTGAGACATTTCAGAAGCTTGTTGTACAGATTCGCATTATATATACATTTTCCTTGTATAATTTTAATGTTATTTAAATTCATTGCGTAGTCTTTAACATTTTTTTAATTGTTTTTTTATATATTTGAATGAGTACTTTGTATGAAAATTTTTTTGAATAAATTGGCCTTAAACTAGAAACAAAAAATTAACATAGCAACACCAATTAATATAATAATAATTTTAATATTTGTTGTACATAACCTTTACATAAAAAAACGATTGTGAAATTTTATCTGTTTATTTGTGGCCTTATTCTTTAAAATTTGTAAAAGAATACAAACAACATTCATTACCATACATATGTTTCATAAACCAATACAGTTAGTTTGTTGCAATTAGAAATTAATGAACTTGTGTTCTGTAGAAACATCAAAATGATGGTAACCGGTCAGCTGAATGTTCTCAAGACCAACATGCCAAAGATGACTCCTCCAGGGTCAATTTCGGATCTCCTTAACTCGAGTTCAGAGTCAGAAGAGTTCACTTCAGCTTCTCAGTGTCAACCTGTTTGCTCCTCACCAACATCTACCGCATCAGGAGCAGCACCAGTAAGTTGCTCTTTTATATGCATTTTCCAATGCAGTATGTATGTACTTTGGTACAACAGCTCTTTACGAGCTAAGGCCTACCAGTGGCGCTCTGGCCTTGCAGCCATGGGTTAAGGGGTATGTGCGGTTAACACGAAGACATCCCTACACCGTATCTGTGGTCTTCTGAACCTGAGAAGCGAGCTTTCTTGTCGTCACACAGCAACAGATACTGGGACATTGCAAGGAAAACACACACCATAATTGTGGTTCTAAGGAGTACCACAATTTTTTGGTCTGGGAGGTCCTAGGGTTCAAGTCCTGACAATGACAGGATTTTCGGAACTAGATGCATAGCTAGGCCAATTTCAGCCACTGTCTGGAGGAGAGTTCTCAAGCAGCTGGCTTGAGAACTGATTGGTAGTTTTCCGCGGTTTCTCCAATTAACACCAGGCAAATGCTGGAACAGTACCCTAACAAAACAGGCCGCGGACCACATGTGAAATTTTCTTTCTGCTCCTTGCCATATCCTCAAACTTGCATACAACCACTTACACTAATATGCAGTACACTACCGCACCTGCCAGGAAACCAGTCGGGAGCGTAGAGCTTGTTCTGGCTAGGGTGGCATTCTGCTGGTGGGAGGTACCTGGTTGGGGAAAACCCTGTGAGCCAACGTGCAGGTCTGCACTGGATCTCAGTATCCATTGGGGAAAGGTCACTGCTTCCTCCTGCTAATAAAAACATGTGACACTTAGAGGACCAATGACCTTAGCAGTTGAAATGCCTAGAATCACCAACCAACAACGAGGACCATCCTAATGGATGTGCTGGGTTGTGGCGTGGCACCTGCTAGGTTTCATATGCCTTTTCTTCCCATTATATGTGGGAGAGATGGGTGTAAGGGGTTCCTCATCTGCAAATAATTTTCTAACTAGCTGAGATACACCTACGACACCTCTGGTAAAGAGAGATTCATGTAAGAACAAGCAATTTTGACAGCTAGTGCTGGCAACATAACCCAAGGTTCTGTGGTCGTTGTGTCCTTGATCCCATTGAACTCTCCTTCCTCGATTCGTTCGTTTGCAGTTGGCTAACTTGTAAATGGTTTCGACGCTTCCTTTTGTAATGTCCTCGTCTGACAAAAATATAGTGCGCAACGAGAAATAATTGAAATTAGGAATAGTACTGCTATTTGTAGTGCTATGTGCACTTCTGTAAAAATTTATTTTTTTATACACATTATTTTTACTTTTTGCGTGATAAGTATTATGTTTATTTTAAAACCGAGCCTTGAATGTAAGGTGCATACTGGTGCACATGTTTCTGAACAGCTGCCGCGGTGGAGGGGTACTTCTCTGAATTACATGTGATGTTCACTTGTTTAGCGAACTGTCACTTTTGCTTGTTCTTACGTGAATTCTTCTATAGCTGAGGAGTGGAGGAGCCGAGAAATTAAACTTTGTGAGGAGGATTGGGACAATTACCTAGGAACCCATGAGGAATAGTGGATTCAGGGAACCTAAGATAGGTGGGTGGACGAAAGGGCTGGTAGGATATAAAACAACCTAACCAAAAATTCGCATAAATTGTAATATTTTCTTCTGTGATTCTGTTGTGTAATTTGTGCAATCACGTGCCACAGAAAGGGGATGTCATTAAAACATGGGCATCCTCCCATGTGTATTGTCATTTCATAGTTATTCATTGACTTTTCCGTTTTTATTGTGATTTTTATCAGGGCCTAAAGTTGTTTACCCTGTTTCTATGCGATATGCTTCATTTTCCCTGATAACATTTTATAAGATAAGGGCTCTTAAGGTAGCTGCCTGCCTCAAAGTGATGAAAATCATGAAATTTCATCTTTTAATTGCTTCAAGCCGTTTCTTGTTATATTTCTTAGTTTTTGAGCAAATAGTTTAGTTAGTTTAGCACTTAGTTTTTTCAAAGCGAGTCTCAATTGTTAGGCCCTCAGTCAGTGAACTTCAGATACATTTCTCTGAATTGGGAATTTTTGGCACATTTAGGCATGTCAAATATCGTAAATCATAAAGTATTGAAGATAATAATATAATTCTTTTTGTAGCATGTAACCCATAAAAATGACGAATTCAATGATATACAAGTTGCCATGTATTAGATAAGCATTTTTTTGAATAATTTTGATTTTTTTTGTGGTCAGCTTTCCTTGCCAGAGCACGGATTAACAGGGGGAGCACTGCGTGACCTTGTGTGGCAGACTGTTACATTTAAAATATCCGTTATACACATATCGCAAAAGAATCAAAATTACTCAAAAAAATGCCTATCTAACATATGACAATATGTGTATCATTGGATTCGTCTTTTCATGCTCATCAGGATAGACATAAAAAAATATTTATAGTTCCATTTGAAAAACAATGTTACCTCAATATCTCACAAAGTACTAAGTGATAAAATAGATTAGCCTCATTCCCTCATTCACTCCCATGAAAACTGAATTGCAATAACTTCAAATGTTCAAAAACTGCAGGAGGTGCTTAAGTTATGCTACTCTATATAATGGAATATACGTAAGTCAAGGTTCTTCTTAAAAGAAATGGTTTAAAATGGGTGTAATTCAAATGAAAAATGTGCAGTGTTGTTTCATTGTTCTTAGGACAAGTATTGTAGCTTTGTTGGTATTTCTACTCATCACTCAGTAATGTACAACATAACGGTAGCGTAGTATTTCTGGAGCTCAAGAATCACTTCGCCCCCATACGGCACCCACGACAAAATAAATCTTATAACCTTGTGATTTAATAAATTACTTTTTTTTCTCTTTCAGGTTGGAGAAGTATGGGAGGACATGAGTACCATTGTTCCAGAACAAACTCGCTCGTCTCCAGAAGTCCTTGCACGAACCAGTCCTCAAAAAGGAGAAGAAACAGAATCTCCACCTGATTTCAAGAGCCTTTGTCGCGATGCATGGCACAGCCTTGTTCCAGCTGGGCAAGGGGAAGGTTGCAATGCCCCTGAGAAAAACACACCGCGACCGCGGACAGCGGTTCCGAGTCAACGGCCTCCTTCGGTAGTGAATGAGGGAGTAGGGGACATACAATGGACAGGTGCGGCAGCAGTAACACAAGAACTTCAACAAAATGTTCAAGAGTTGTTTAAGCTTATCAACAAGCCTGCAGCAGCGGGTTCAACAGGTGCTCCATCGTCTGCTAGAACAAATGCAACTGTGTCGTCATCCGTTCCGAGTTCAAAGCGTTCATCTGTGCCGGCACAGGCAACGAATAGGAACTTCCAGTTTGAAATCCCTCGGTTGCCGGACCCACCTAAATTTCTCGAAACTCCCGAGTTTAGCGATTTTTCATCTTATCCTGGCTCTCTTGCTGATACGTCTTCTGTAGAATCGATAGACGCTGTGTTGCAAAAATTGCAGAAGGGTGATCGACAAACGAAAGAGAAATAAATTTCTATAGAATATGCCGCAAATGTATTTTTAAGCGAGTTATGTTTTTTGCAAAGAATGCTGATAGTATTTTATGATGTATTTTTATTTTTATACATATATAGATCTTATAATGAATTTTTAGATACATAAATGAATTTATAAAACTTGCCATAATATTTGTCTTCCCTTTGTAATGCTACGTTAATTTCCATGCTCAGAGAGAACATAAATAGATTGATCTCAGATTTTGAAATGCATTATTTCTGAACTTTCTCTTTCCTGAAAACAAGATTTTTTCCCGAAAATGTATTTATGGACATCCCCAGAATGTTACAGTTAGTTTTAAAACAATCTTTCGTAACTCTTAATTGATAAAGAAAATTAATATATAATATTCTGAAAAGCAGGTTATTAATTTTTCCAGATTATTGTTTTTTGTGGATAAACAAAATGCCAACCTTTTCAAGCTCTCCAGAAGGTTCCCACTTTCTTCCCAGCTGGCCCCTCTTTGAAAGGATTAATTGACATTTCTTTCTCTTAAGTCCTTGATTTAAAAAGCAAAAAACCAACATTAAAGAAAAAATAATTATGTGGACTAATTAATAAACTGCTTTTCAGAATATTATAATAAATAACTTGTAGAAATATTCAGAAAATAGTGCCAAAGATTGAATTGGAACAAAACACATTAAGTATTTGTGTAGGACTTGCCACCAACACCACAGAACAAGTTGGCTGTGTCATTTTGAGACTTGTAGTACTAAACTATTGTAGTAGACAATTTTTTTTGATAGACAGAGCATTGCACAAGACTACATCATTCTGAGAATGTGTTCAAATTCAATTCAGTGATGCTGCATTTTCCATGGTGTGGCTCAGGCCATGAGGCCTGCTCTTCTGCCTAGACATAAAAATTACTACATTCCTTTCACCATCTGGAAGAGAAATGAGGTATCACTTGAGTGATGAAACAGGAGTTTTGAATTTTGCTCGCAGGCTTCATTTAGGCTTGAGGATCTTTAACATGCAGTAAATCTATTAACATGGCTTTACTTACCCACAGTACAAAGTATTTTTTCGTCCTTAAAAATCCACGGCTTCAATCAGGCTTGAACTCGTGAACTTGGGTATAACGGTCTGATAAGCTAACTGTTTCACCACAACCTGCATGTTCTGCCAACCATGTAGGCTGGAGAATCAAGTGTTAATGCCTGGGAAGTATCAGTTCATGGAGTTCGGGATGAGGTTTAGGAATAGTTTTCATGAGTATTTAATTTACATTGGTCCAAAATCATTACTAAAAGGAATTATATAAGAGCTGATACAAAACTTATTGAAAGAAGATGAGAGTCAGTGGCATATGCTCAATGGATGTGAGTGATGTGTTGCATCCCCAAGTGTTTTGGCTCTTTTGAAACTTGTGTTAACAATATTTGTCTTGTCCTCAAGTATATCTCTCTGTTCTGTCTGTACCTTTTGTTTTTTTCCCTTGCACTTTCTCATAGGCATTTGTGACCCCCGTGGATGACAGGCTGAGAAACGTCCCTTTGACGGCTTCGCATCATTACCTAGGTCAAACTCTCACCATATGCTGTGTGGAAGATGCGAGGTTTCTGCTGATGATGATGTGACGCTGACTGTTGCATCTCAGATTTCTCATTAGCGCTTCTGTATTTCCCCTCCCAAAGCTTTGCCATCACCTCCTTTGAGCACCTCTTCTTCTTTCAGTAGGACTGGAAACCCCAGTCTTACTGAATTTGTTAACGACTGAGGGCTCCACAGCAGGTTGGAGGTGGGGGCATGTCTTGACCAAACCACATAAGCATGTGCATGTGTGTTTCCCAACTGTCGTGATCCAGAATGTGATTTAGGAGACATGGGTTATCAGCAAACTGACAAAGAACCGCACATGGCTGGTAAGAGTTCTCTGTTGCCAAGTTTTTCATGTGTATTGTGTGTTGTTGCGAAAATGTTGATTTTTTTCTTGAGACTGTGTTATAGAGTATAACGTGTACTTCCACAAAGAATATCATATTTTTGAAACTGTAATGATTAGTATCCAACAATTTTCATGTGAGAAGATGCGACACTGCAAGCACATGGTTTGGGGAAGGGGATGATTTACATAAGGCAGAAAACAGTGAATGGAAACTTCCAATGTCCTTTGAAAGGTTTCAGAAACTCTATTTAGTTCTCAAGTATGCTAGAAGATAACAAGCAAATCGACCTCTAAACATTTAGGTGTAATGTTCATGTTGCAATGTACTTTTGTTTATTATTGTCAGACCAAGCAATAAAAAATTAGCAATTGTCAAAGATTCTTAAAGAAATGTAATGAACAGAACATCTATTGCAAACCAGGTCTAATGCGACATAAGGTCTACATGACAGAGGATCTAATAAATATCAAAAGAGGTCTACAATTGGAAGGTTCAATTAATAAGGTCTAATAGACATAAACACCTAAGGTAATAGATATACAAAGGTGTAATAGCAAAGTTTCTATTTCTTCATTTTTAAACGCCTGAAAACCAAAATTCTATATTTTACAATCTCGAAATTTTCAAAATTTTTGAATGGTATCAAATTACCAAAATTATATAGATCGTGGTGATACAGACTGAATATTTTAAAATCTGTATAATTTTATGTATGTTACGCACTTCCTGAATTACAGTGTATCAATCCTATTTTGATTTCATTTCAGACTATAACATCCTGACGTAATGATATGTGAACCACATTTTGTTACGAATTTCTGTAGGTTGGACATTTATGTCTGATAGACCGAAGTTTATTAGACATTTCAATTACACCAAATATTATTCGACAAATTTAAAAAAATAGACCAGATTTTCATTAGACGTGTTTTCGTAGACCTTCTGACATTAGACTTTAAAATTTAGACCTGTCATTAGACCTAATATCTTTAGACCTAACGACCTCTAAACTGTCACCACAGGTTACCACTTAATGGAGTTTATGAAAATAAAGGATCCAGCCTATTTTTATTTTCCCATATACATACATACGGAGTACACGGAAAGTTATGCAATGCACGAAAAAGCAGAGGATTTTCAGCAGAAAAAAAATAATTGCCGGGCCGTGGTAACAAAAAAGTGAGTAAAATCCATTTGCAACATTTTTAAAAAATCCTCTAACACGTGGTGCAGCCAGAATCCACGTTTTATGGCTCCTTGATACCAAAAAATCGATTGACAGCAAAATGTCTGTACATCCGTCTTTCTGAACAACGCTGGCGACTAAACCATTCAGCCGATTTTCTCCAAAATTGATACTCCCCGATCGTTCTGACTGATCTCGTGGCCCCTTGAATTTGGAACATATATTTTATTTTGGGGGACATTACATGCCTCTGGGACGGTTCCAAAATTTTCAAAAAAATGGGCGCCAACAATTTTGTTTACATTTTGTTCTTGGATAGTCTGAAGGTCATTTAAGAGAATGGCGCAGGTCACATGTTGGTTGAAAACTGATTTTTCGAAAATTGAAAAAATCCAACCTTTTTTAGGCGTCTTCCTGCAACTACAATTATGAAGTTACTATTTTTTCTTAATGAAATGTGTTTATAAAAAAATCTTCAAATAAGGTCATGTTCAATTTTTCAAGAACATGAGTATTTTTTTGCGAAATTTTGTGTCAAACATGGGCAATTTTAATTTCCTTTGAACCATTTATTCTTAATAGCTGCACATTTTTTTGTATTAAATTGGGACTTAAGATAGCATAGAGGAATCTTAAGAGAATGGTGCAGGTGTCATGTTCATTGAATGCCCGATTTTGCAACAAAAAAAAATTTTAAAAAATAAAAAAATTTCGGCCTCTTCCTTCAACTACAATTGTGAAGGTACCATTGTTTTTTCTTAATAAAGTATGCTCATCCAAAACATTTTCGAATAAGGTCATGTTGAATTTTTCCAAATTATGCGTATTTGTGGAGTAATTTGCCGTGAAATTAGTCAAACCCTCCCCTAGGAGAACTTTCACCTAAGAAAATTTTTAATGTGAGAGAATTTTAAAACAGTGCTAAACAATTGTTTGTTCACCTATTTTAGTATCCTAAAATATAGAGAACTAGGAAACCCGACAGATGTTGTTTTGCCCTTCATCTTCCTCTTTCCCCTCCCATCTCCCTTTCTCACTCTCTCCCCCTCCTGCCCTCACCCTGTCCCTGTCTGTCTTGTCTGTCTCTGCCGCTCTCTGTCCCTCTCATTCACATTTACTTGCGGATTCTGCACGTCTCTGAGCAGGTGAGGTAATATCAGGAAGCGCAGGACCAGCAAAAATGTAATAGAATGTTCAGGAAGAGCTCATTCTGTAGATTCCGATGTGAGGAACGTTTCTTTGTTAGTTTTTAAGGCCCTAGAACACCTTGTTGAGGAGTTATTTAATGATATAGATTCAAAATGCTGCCAAGTGTGTTGCATTTGACGTCAATATGTAGTGAATATGTGGCGCCATGAAGTGGAGTTGCAACAGAATTAACAACACATAAACCTTCTCGGTGAAAATACACGTAGAAGTGCCAACTTTCATGGAGATCGGTTCAACGGTGTGATTGCCTGTTAAATAAATATGTTTAAATGAGGTTGGTGTCAATATCCACTTGGCTGTCCAAGGGATGCAGCATACTAGTTACAGATGTCAATGTTTCGCTTGTTTTACTGCAACCTTAGTTAGGGCAAATTGTGCCTAGGTGAACTGCACACTGGTTCTAGAACCTATCTCTACTCTGTATGCAGTCTACATCCACAGTTTCGCCCAGAGGAAAGTCAAAGAATGATGGCTGATCTGTGACTAGCAAGAGGCATCTACCACACAGTCAAGTAGAAACATAAGTACAGGTTTTATGTCTAATTTTTCACAAGAATGCAATTGTGGTGAATTGGTATGATTTGTCAGCATTTCGCCAGAATCAACTAGGTGGTAGAGGTTTTGAGAGATAAGATTTCGTTGTGTCAGGGAATAATTTTCAACATTCAGAAACTTTTTGTGAGACATACTGCTTGTTCTTCATCTTTTATTACACTCGCATTGTAGTTTTGAATTAATTTGATACCTATTAAGTCTGTGTTATTTACAACCCTGAAATATTTGACAAACTCTGATCTCTTCAAAACATCCATGTCTTCTTTCCAAACATTGTAAGAAATTGGAATTTACGAAATTGGATTTCTTACATTGGAATGTAAGAAATGAGTAGAAATGTTTAACTCTTTGAGGATCTTTAATGTTGAAGTAATTGACTTCTTTGTCCAAATATTGATGTTCTTTAAAAGTGATTTTGGCTTTAATTGTGTATGATTTCTTCCTGGAGATCAAGGAGTTTTGCAGCCATTTTTCATTTATTTGTCTAGTTTCATTACCAACAGCAACTTGCTCTGGATTTAAAAATGGCTTACAAGTTTAGACAATGACACCTTTTAAATCCACCCATCATTTTTTCCTGATTAATCAACGTTTTAAATTATTTGGGAATCCTTTTTGGGGGCCAATGTATCTATAGGGGTTTAAAGAAAATTGTGATAAAAACATTAATTATGAATTAACTCAAACTTCTGAAGATATTTAAAACAGACAACAAACTTAAAACAATAGGATTGGATCAAGAGTCATCTAAGTATACATGTAAGAGTTCAAAATGGCTGTTATTTTGAAATCACAGATAGACTCTCCAATTTTATATACAAAAGATATATGTAGATGTTTTATTGCATTGTGTAATGCCGTAGCACTGGGCACGACAGATCGTACAAGTCGTGCAGGGGGGAGGGGAGGTATGAATGCACCACACTTGCGCCCAGGGCGGTGTGGAGACTAGCGAGGCTCGTGAGGGCAATCCATGTTTGGGGACGCAGTTGTGGAAAAGTTATTCCACATGTGACTGTGGTCACGGGGTGTGCTGTGTGCGGGCACTCGTTGAGAAGTGGCAAGGGCCACGACTCAGACCAATCTTCAATCAGCTAAGGATTGCTTCTGCGATCTGGGGAACAGAGGCCTTCCAGAGCAGTGAGAACTATGTGCGTGTAAATAACTGTACAATCAACTTGTGTACAGCAAAAGCTCAGGTCTGTGATTACCGTAGTATTCCCACGACGTCACAATTGGTAATTGCTCAATCCAGTCAATCAAACATTCAGATACAAATTGGATAAATCATGAAAAGCTTTTATTTCTTTAAAAAAGCTAAATGTTTGTATAAAACTGCAGTAATATTAATTTAATGATAACAAACCAATGTTTACATCTGGTACAGTACTGTTCTTACACAAAATGTCAGTTTTTCAACATATCGTTCTAAATCAGTTTTGATGTCTTAAAATTGTTTTCATGCAGCCATGACCAAAACTGCTGGCTGGTAAGCAGCTGTATATAGTCATGTTGCTACTTTTGAAGAACATATGACCTGGAGGCCATTAGTTACCGGGGAAGTTAACCAAAAGTAAATACATAAATTAAACTATCAATATTTATTATAAAATAATCTGCGTATTTTTATGAATAATTATTTCAGTACAATAACATACGTATAATGTTAATTACACATCAATTACTATAACAATAAGTACATTCTTCAACTAGAGATGGTGAATTGACGGCATTCTGATTTTGCCGTACAGTCCAAGTTTTATTTATTTAGTGCCGTTACAATGAAAGCATTCGATAAAATTAAGTTATCAAACACACTATATTTTTTTCCAGTTTCAAAAAATATTTAATTTCATGTTTTATATGACCAGGAAAAAAGAAGAAAGAAAGAAAGAATGATAAGAAACATCCAGTGATCTGTCATAGTCAAACATAATGAACTTGTTCTAATACAGAAATTTTAAACATATAAATTTCTTTTTCATCAAAACCATTTGGATAATTAGAGTTCTATTCTATATTGTGAAGACTGACACAAATGAAACCACCTAAAACTAGCATTTGTATATTATATAATTTAGTGATATTTATATTGTAAATAAAAAGTCTAAATCTGCATAACCATATTTTCCACAATTCTATTGTAAATGGCAAATTCATGAAATTTTGTAAACAAATTAGTTTCAAACAACAAATCTGCACTATAAAGAGTTATTTTTGCCTTATAGATAAGTTAAAATTGTAAACTGAAAACCACTGAAACTCAAAACTGTGAAATTTGTAAACAAAATTGTAAACTATTGAACATGTTGCTAATGACTATTTAAGATGTGTGTATAAACTATTTAAGATGTTGCAACAAAAAATAAATAAATCAGAAAAACATTTGCCTCAGGGTTTTTATATAGCAATGAGATCAGGAGTTGCTGGTAGACAAAATAAGACAATGCAAGAGAGAAACCTCGCAACTCCAGGACATATAAGATTTCTAAATTTGACTGAATTTCAACCTAATATTCCAACTGCATAATAAAGGAATGTGAAATTATCCTTTTATTCGATGGGCCTCAATAAATGTAACTATTTTTGGCAATATAATTTGGAGTTTCTTCAAGAAGTGGACTTGTGAGGTTTCTCAAATTTCTGATACTTACAGATCATTATCCTTGGTGAAGAAAATGAATATATTTTAATTTGGGGTGGTAAGTAATTTCATCAAATTAATACACCTGAATTGAGATTAAATTAATGTATAAAAGGTACTGCAGAAAATTTTCCTCAAAAATTATTATTACACGCAAAATTTGGAATATTAATAATATGAAAAATATGTTATCAAGTACTGCAAATTACAGAAATAGTTTTTGTAATTGTGTAATAAACTGCCTTCACTGTTATCAAGTCTAATTTTTTGACAGAAAACAAAATTCAAACACAATACCAAAATCAAAGCTATTTAACATGTTCACAGTCCAATGATGCAGATGAATTATTGGTACAAAGTCCAAGCATCAGGGTTGAATATAGAACTTCTTTTAATAATATTACTTTTACAAATTGATCCCCAAAATTTCATTATTTGGTGAACTTGTACTAAAGAACACAAAACCTTTGATAAAACCTACAAAATCATTTAACCTTTAATTTAATTATATACATTATTGTGGTAGTTTATTACATAGACTTTTGAGAATTCCCGTAAATGTTATATAGGGATGGTGAACATGTTAATAACTAATCACTTCACAATCGAACACTCCCATTGGTCAACACACACATTCACAGATATCACATATATTTAAGATTTTTTTTCACAGTAAGTAATAGACTTCGCTAAACTACTCTAAACCTCTTTATATTTTAACATATGCTTCAAGTAAATATATTGGTTTGAAAATCAGAAGTAAAAATTATATTAAAATTTAAAAAAATTCAAGAGCCAACCTCGCACACTTTCACAATATTCTACTGTAACAACTATACTGCTGTAACTACTATAACAACTGCAATCCATTAATTATTATTAACAGAGGCCTGCAATATGCAAAAATGCTGCTGAACAAAAGCACAGAAAATGGATTTTCAAAAAAATAGCCAACACACTGCTCAAGAGCAACAAATAAAATACTACTCTTGTGTAACATAAAATAAATTAAATATTTTAACAAAGACTGTTTTTACAACCACTGCAATAGCGTAGTACAACATACATAGAGTAAAACAGTTCTTTTCCCACATATCAAAACAATTTGCTGTTCCAGAACAGCAAGTGAAGAACAAATATTTGAATCGGTAACTGCAGAAAGGCAAGTAGTCCGCCTATCCTAATCTTACAGGAGAAACAACTAGTGGTGCTACAGAATGGCACAGACTTTCCCGTATTAGTATTCTATTTCCTTGGGTCTTCGCTAGCTATTCGGAATTGCCACAAACTCTTTCTTGCCAGTTGTCATCTATCACCACCAAAAGTACATTTTTTTGTCATTTTCTTAATTTTTCGGTTTCCTATTGGTAGAACGGAAACATTAATTTTAGAATATTAAAGAACACAAAAACCTAGTCATAAATGGCAATTTTTACTTTCCCGTATACGTACGTATACACAGAGTGATATTGTAGTTGTATGATATTGTAGATTGTTGTAGATGTATTGTAGTTGGCCTTGCTTCGAACCACAATCGCGGGCAACACATGGCGAGTCCTTCTTGTTTTTCTAGTTGCAGAAGAAAATCGCCAGAGCGTGTGACGATCATGCGATCATGAATTGAAGTGCGTGGGAAGCCAAGACCATCTTCAATTCTCAGACCTTCATGTAGAAAAAACATGGCCGCCGTATAGGTTGGCCGTACTTCGCTCACCAAGCAAGCACACGCGGGAAATTTGAATGTGTACAGCACTCAAAAGTTAAAATTTACTCGTGATAATTTCATTCAATGTTTACATTAACTTGATTTAATTACTAAGTTACTTATGAAGCTATTATACTTACAGAAACAGTGCGGTTTACATTGTAGCCTGGAAATATCAAGATAGGTTGAATTTAAGAAGAAATACATTGCAGACTGGACACTGCATTTTAAAGGAAATAAGCTTGTGAGCAAAGCAAAAAAATATACATAATTTAGGCGCACCTGTGGATGATATTTTTTCCTCAATATCTATTGAATAAGGATGGGCATTCCGAAATAAAACAAGTGGATATATCTGAAGCGTTCCTATGTATTTTCAAAAATCTTTAGATGTAGCAATTTACACTTTGTATGAGCTCATAATAGAAATTCGTGGTAATAATAATAATAATACATTTGTACAGTAGAAATTTAGTGCAAGTTCAATCATACTTTTATACACAGAAAATGATTGGCCTTTATTATTTAGGACAGCACATAGCAATAATTTGGCTAACAGAAAACTAATTTTTCTTCAGCATTTTTATTGAAGATCACTACATTTACAGCAACATTTTAGGAATTCATTTTATTCCCATAACACATTACATTTGCTTTAGGAGTACACAGCCTAAGAAATCGTCAATGACTTGCCTTCAATTGCACAAAATGAATCAGAAGCACTTGAAAAAGTATTGAGTCAGAATAAAACATAATGCAACATTACGCAACATTTTTTCTGTGGTTTATAAGAACAATCAAAGGATATGCAACCACCTGACTTCCACATCAGTTATACTGTACATATTTAACCTCAATATTCATTTAGAAATAATCAGAGGTAATAATATAGATCAGAGTATACAAAATACATTTCTTTACAGCAATAAAAATAAATGGTATCATCCAAAATAAAATTTCATTTGTGTTAAATAGCAACAGAAATCCTTATAAATTCACTTTCTTTTATTATCAGAGCTGAGATTTATATGGAGTAGCAAGTGCATATACATATACTTGTAAAAAAAAATGTTCAAAATATTGTCTAACCAGTTTGATAAATAGAAATTCACCATTACAACTTGATACATGGAGCAATACCAGTATAATTACCTTTACATAAAAATATACAAGAGGTTAGTGTTCTACGTTAGTTATAAAACAAGGAAGAACATGTACCTAAAAATTACAAAAGTATGTCCCACCTCTAAATATGGAAGGGAGTTACAAACCCTTAAGAAAAAGGATTGGAGTCAGTTTTAGGCTGCTGAAATGCAGATTCTAACAAGAGTGAAGAAATGTAAGTGAAAGATAAAAAAAGAATACATGCACATCAGGAAAGAATTTAACATTTTCTCATTGCAATAATGAACAGTATAGAACATACTACCAAGAAAATGTTGATAAAATGAATGATATTCGATATCCAAAGGCTACGTCTTACACTCCAAGGTGAAGGAATGTGGAAACACACAGGAGCGGTGGAAAGATACCGAAAAGAGGTCTAAATTGTATTGTAATTTTCCTCACTCAAGAGCAAGGGACAGTTTAACTGGTGAATTTCTGTAGCTTCAGTTTGTCTCCTTTATCGCCTAGATTAGAACTGTAAGATTTTTTTTCTTTTTGCTCCAAGCTTTTTAGCTAATTCCTTTGAAGTATACCTTTCATTTAAAACTTTATGATAATTATTAATAAAAATATTACTCAATACTTCTACAGATTTCTTTACTATTTTCATCAGAGTAACACCACATGTGCACTCTTTATCAATATCATTGACACTACTCTCATATATTTGAATACCTAATGTTATTACTGCATTTTGCTGGGTTTTTAATTTTAAAAATTCTTTTTCAAAAGTGTGGCTTATTAAGGTCTGGAATAAAGCATAAATTGTTGCAGCTAATGTAATCATGAAAGATGAAGGACATTTCAACCCACCTCCATTCAGTTCTTTAAAAGACTCATACATTTTTTTTTTCACAATCCAAAAGCATTTCCTCATGCGATTGCAGCATGTGGTGACATTCATCACAGATTCTTTGTTTATCTAACACTAAAAGAACTTTCGTATTTGTATAGCTGGCAATACAGACAAGAATCTTTGGGAAACTGAAACGTAGAAGTGTCTGAAGCCTAGTAGTTCGATCTATGGGTTATTTCACGTAAGATATGACCCAGAACGCAAAAAAATACCAACCTCCCGGAAATCACCCGCCATTCTTACTGCATTGGCTTAGGGACTTTTGATTACAATTTAAGTTGGAGAAAGTAGGTGCCAACCCCAACTGAAATACCCAACGTAATGGAAGTATTGTAGTGAGGGACTTTTCCTTGGCTGGCGACTGGTACACGTGCGTACAAATTAACTTCCTGCCAACTTCAAGCGTTTGAACCCTGCAACACATCGTGTAGAGATACTGAGGTTATGCAAGCGAGCAGCATCCCGCACTTGCTCATTTCAAAATCGTTTTCCTTGCGTTTCCAGTGCGTGATTGGTTTCGGAAGGGAACTTGAATTGTGTTTTCGATTGACATTTGTAAAATATGTCTTCAAATTCGAGAAGCAATTTTCCAATTAAGCAGAAAAGGAGGTGGATATTATCGAGTGGTGAAAGGCAGGTCCTTCTCAACGTTTATAAATATAAGAGCGAGAAAAATTCTCGTAAAGAAGTGCAACTTCCTGAGAGCAGTGTCATTGCCAAAGTGGCTTTAATTGTGGGGGTAAGCTATTAATTTCACAATAATTATTTACATTTTATTGCATGCCAGAAAGTTTTCATGATGAACATGTGTATGTGAATCATAATTTTTTAAAATTTGATTTGTACTGTTGTCTTCTCACATAGTTTTTTATTATATAAAGCTTCACTCTTTTATATAGACAACATAATTATTATCCTTTATTACTGTTGTTATTGTACGTTTCCATAAAAACATGAAAACGTATTTAAAGTTCTTATGTTTTTATGCTAATGTACAATAACAACAGTTATAAAGGGTAATTATTGTGTTGTTTATATACAAAAGAGTGAATCATAATTATTTTATTGAAATATATTACTATATTACAGAGACCTTATATAATTTTGGCAAGTCTTATTAAGTATTATAAGGCAGGAAAACCTATTAGAACTCCGAACAAGAAGAGGAAGCGGTCATGACCTGTGAGAGATTCAGTTGATGGCTTTTCTAGAGAAGCTATTGCCAGGTATATTTATCAGGAAGCTGATAATGGTAAGAGATTTTGTATTTAGAGGAATGATGAAGTATGTGACTCACTTTTAAAAGACTTTCCAAGACCAATTCATTTTGCAACAGGCAGGAGACTCTCACTTCAAGAGGTATGGCAGTATGTAAAAAAAATTATGATACTTTCTTATTCAAAGGGTTGTGCACAACGTTGTACAGAATAATTAAGAAATTGGGTTTAGCATGGAGGAAAGGAGGCCCACATATTCTTAATTGTGAGACAAATGAAATTATTGTAAAGAGGTTGTATTTTGAGGCAGACTACATGAAAAATAAGAGAAGTGAAAACCCAAAGACTGTAGTGTACCTAGAGGAGACATGGATCTATATAAATGGTAAAAGAGACCTTTCAAAATGGTTATATTACTTATGTGTAAAAATTATGAGAGAAAACTTATCTTTTCCAATAGGTTCAACTACATATTCAAGGTTTCAACCAGGCACCAGTAAAGGAATAATTAAGAGACCAGCAGAAGGAAGGAGGCTAGTTGTGGTTCATGCAGGAACAAGAGGTTTTGTACCAGGTACATGTGTTTTGAGTTTTCATGACATTATGTACAAACTAAGGCATGTATACGAGTTGTGACACTTTGTAGGTGCTGGACTGATTTTTGCTACTGACCTTAAAAGGGGGCAAGATTATCACGGAGCAATGAACAGTTGTACTTTTGAATCCTGGGTTAAGAAACAACTGATTCCTGGCATTCGCAATTTAAGACCATGCATCATTATCATGGACAATGCTTCTTACCATTCAAGACAGGTAGAGAGGAATCCAACAGCAAAGTGGAGAAAGGATTAATTGATTGTAAGCTTCAGAAATGAGACGGAACTATTTTTTACATAATGAAATAAGTAATGTAACCAAATATTACATTTCATTATTATTTTGAATTACCTTTCTGTTGTATCATTGTAATAAAATTTTAAAGTATCCACCTTAAATATGTTCAAATATATACATTAACACTTGTGATAAATATATAACTGACCATCAATATGTTGATAAAGGTTGATGACACGTTGGCTGCAGAAGGGCACACAGTTTTGAGACTGCCACCATATCATTGCAAATTCAATCCTATTGAACATGTGTGGGGCATTTCAAAAGCGTACTACAACAAAACTGTATGTGGAAGGCCAGGGCAAGGAACGGAGAGAACAAAAGCTGTGTGGAATGAGGCAATAAATCAGGTAATCTTTTCAATAAATCACTATTAGAAAAACAGTAAATATATTGCAACATAATTGTAATTTTTTAAAAAGTAGTTACAACAGGAATCTAAAAAATTATGTAATGCCTTTAATAGGTCACACCAGAAATGTGGAAAAATTCAGTGGCACATGCAGAGAAAATTATTTAAGACTACTATGAAAAAGAGGCAGTGGAAGATTATGAAGAACTTGTAATAAATCTAAGTAGTGCAAGTGGAACTGACACAGCAGAAGAAGGCACAGGAGAGGAACAAGATCCAATTCCATTAGAGCCAATACCTGGAACATCTGCAATGTGACAGTCCTGAAAGGGTTTTCAGAGATTTACCTCACAGAAACACCTGACATTTTAAGCAACCATCCATTATCGTTAAAGTACATATAGGGCCCCACTGTGCTATGGAAAAGGTATTGCTTGAATTTACTCGATGGTTAGTTTCTGGTAATTGTAGGCAATTAAATTAATATTATTACATTACAGTCAAATGTTCCAGACAGTGTTTCAAGTGTTTCAGTTAGTGTGTTTGGTTCGAGCCTGGTTGCAAAGTGAAACAAGTAAGTACACATTAATGAGTTTGGAATAGAAGTGATAATTGTGTTACATATTTACATATTACATGTTACATATTACAGATGTGCCCATGAATTGAAAACTTATGCCCTCTTAAAGCAACCACCACAGATAAGTAAATGTGAGAAACAGGGCCACACTGTCCTGTGGAAAAGGTATGCTTGAATTTATATGATTGTAAGTTCGTGGTAAATGCAGGTTATTAAGTTATTGATATTAATACCTTACAGTCAAATGTTCCAGCCAGTGTTTGTCAGTGTGTTTGGTTCGAGCTTGGTTGCAAAGTGAAACAAGTAAGTACACATTAATGAGTTTGGAATAGAAGTGATAATCATGTTAAATATTTACTTCTATATTACAGATGTGCCCACAAATTAAAAACTTATGCCCCCTTAAAGCAACCACCACAGATAAGTTAATGTGATAAATTGGGCCACACTGTCCTGCAGAAAAGGTATGCTTCAATTTACATGATTGTAAGTTGGTGGTGATTGCAGGTTATTAAATTAAAATTAATACTTTACAGTCAATTGTTCCAGCCAGTGTTTCAGTCTCTCTGTTTGGATCGAGCCTGGTTGCAAAGTAAATCAAGTGAGTATGAATTTATGAGAATGGAATGAAAGTGATAAATTTTTATACTAATGTGCTCAATGTTACAGTTGTGCCCTGAATGAAAAAAACTCCTGCCTCCTCAGAGCAACCACAAAAGTATAGTTTGTGATCAAGTTTGGCCTCACTGTGCTATGGAAAAGGTATGCTTGAATTGACACGATTGTAAGTTGGTGGTAACTGCAGGTTATTAAATTAATACTATTTCTTTACAGTCAATTGTTCCGGCCAGTGTTTCAGTCTCTCTGTTTGAATCGAGCCTGGTTGCAAAGTAAATCAAGTGAGTATGAATTAATAGATTGATTATGAGTGTCATATCCTGAATGAACTTTTACCTTCTGATGTAAACCAAAGAAACTATTTAAGTGTACCATTTAATATACCATTAGTTCATCACTATTGTTTAACCGTTAGTCATTTTCTTTTACATCATATTCATAATACAAGTAATCATTACTGTTCAGACTTAAGATTTTTTGTTTAGTTGAAGTACAGATGCTAAGTGCTTTAAATGAATAAACATTAAAGTTTTGAAATGTGAAAGAAGTGTACATTACTTTACTAAATGTTTCAGATACACAATAATGGAGTTCTGAAGATGCATAATTTTATTAGATGGTTTGTTGAAATGGAAATCAGTTATGTGGTATTAATGAGTACATATTTCAATATATTATTTGGCTTGATAGAGAGTATTGCTTAATGTTTACGATTGATGCACTATTCCATTTTGGCTATTAATATATCATTTTAAGTGAATGTTCAATGGTTTTCTACTAATTTTTGTAAATTTTATTGGTTTTTAGGTACATATTATTGTCATGTTATATTTTGAATACTTTCATGTGAAGCAAATGTTCTTAGCATTCTGGACAATTTGGTTTTCCGTTTGTGTCAGGAGTTTTAAGTAATATAAAAGTTAAGTATCAAGTTTTTCCTATTACTTGTGGTAACGTTTTTTTTAAATTTTCTTTAAAAATTATTTTCAAGAACATTATTTGCTCAAGGAACTTATTAAAATAAATATTTGTTTTTATAACAATTACATGCCTATTTATTGAATTTATCCGGATTGGACATTAGATACTTCATTAATTATTCTATGTTGCAGGGTTGCTGTGTTTCACAGAAGATATTTCATTTTCTAAATAGGATTCAATTGCATTTTTATGTATATTAGTTATATTATTTCATTGATTTATTTTATGTATTTTTGTTAAACTGTAAATCTCTATTATTTTGACTAATGTTCCTACATGCCTGCTAGAAATTGACCTTCCGTCGTCTTCCTGATCGGGAGGATGGGTATGCTAACAATATATATATATATATATATATATATATATATATATATATATATAAAATTTTCAAGTAGTTAATTTTTACGGTCAGCCAAATTTCTTAATGCTGATTTTTAATGTTAATTTTTTTAAATTCAATTGAGAATTAACAATATTTTTATTCATTTTTATATATATATATATATGGTAGCATACTTATTCCTTTGTTTTCCCTGGTTTTCCGCTATTGCTTAAGGTAAATACCAGGATGTTTTGTAATGTTTGTAAGCCCAGGGGCATTAGGCTCTAAAATTGTTGTAAAAATTCAATAATTGATGTGAATATAATTTGCTGTGGACCATTGGTGTTCAAGAAATTTTAATCACTGCTCCTTGCAATTTGTCATCAAATCTGATCACCCATGGTGCATAAGTTTATTCTTTATTGAACCTTCAAATTATATTAAGTCATATATCTGATTTATTCTATTTTCACAAATTCAAACATTTGTCATTTCTGTACAATGGATTGCTTCATTCCTTTGATATGCTTTGATTGTGGTCATATGTTGATGTTATATACAAAAAACCATTAGGATTCAAAAATATCTAAGTTCAGTGAAGTCAAAAATATCTAAGTTCAGTTTTATTTCACTATTTTGTGTATTGTTTGAAAATTAAAGTTATTTTTGAGTATTTCATTTCATCTTTATTCTATATATCCCCCGATTTTTGCATAGTTTCATTTTTGCTAGTTTTGTAATAAAATAACAATCTATTATTTCATTTATTCTTCAGTTTCAAAAATATTTTATTCTGGAAATTAACAGAATTTTAAAATTACCAGTAATTTATTTAATGAAATGTATTATATTTAATTTTAAAATAATAATAATTACAATTTCATGAGTGAATTGTGAAATTTGCTATTTATAAGTCAAAACAATAATTATAATTTCAGCAAATCTGCATTTCTGAAGGACACTACGTTCATTTAAATACGCCGCGTCGGTATCCTTCATGCACTTTCGTGTTTCATTTCGATGAGGTTGGCAGTGCCGAAACTCCGCCATGTTGAATTTTTAGGGTCTTTTCTTACATGGAGACACCTATACATCCCGGCACACAACACGAGCGACCCATATTTCAGTTTTGTGAAGGTCACTTTTCTGAAGATCGCAGAAAATATACTAAACAACTACTCACAATTATGACTCAACCTTCACTTTCATAAATAAGCACACAATCTACTTATAACACACGTAATCATATACTCTCTGCACCTAACCACATGGAACGCACGTGAAACAGTCACTATCACCCAACCGGTACCGGCGCCATTTTGCCTGGTATCGATACCTACATGAAGGTCTGAGAATTGAAGATGGTCTTGGGGAAGCATAATTCTAAATCGTAACCAGCTATATCCTGGGGCCTCAAATTGAGGCTTCTCATTGGTCAGAATTTTATAGCTGTTCCAAGTAGTAGGCTTGGTGAACACCAGATGGCACGAGTGAAACGATTCTTTGCGGATTGGCATGAATTGGGAGACTCGACTCCTGCTGCCAGCGGCAGCAGCTTTGATCTTGTATAGTATGTTTTTGCCAGTACGTATGTTTTTGCCCTTACGTATGTTTTTGCCAGTTATTCACACACCAAATATAACGAGTAAAACGTAAATAAAACACCGTTCACCACATAGCAATTGCCGGATCGTACAGCAGTTTATACTGCGATTTTTCTAGGAAGAGCTCTCAAGATAACTCAAATCCCATCTTCGCGATGGAATATGTCACGGCATTTCGCGTCTTTTCTCGGTCTTGCCGGTAGAAGTCGCATGATCGCAAGCACTGCTTCATACGGTCGCGATCGTGCGAAATCTAGCGGAACGACTGTGAATGATACGAAATGCCGTGACATATTCCATCGCGAAGATGAGATTTGAGTTATCTTGAGAGCTCTTCCTACAAAAATCGCAGTATAGCTGGTTACGATTTAGAATTATGCGCGTGGGAAAGCGCATTTTGAGCCAGTGAAAAAAGCAAAGAAGAAAATATGATAAACTATGGACATTGTGCGATGTCCCGTTCAGTTTTTATAGAGTAGTTAGTTGCCCTGCACCTGGCGGGTTGTGGCCTCTGAAAAAATTGGAACTCGGAACATTTACTCTTACTGTTAAACCAGTGTTGTACAAATTTTCATAACATGGATGATATAGAAATGTTGTCGGAGAGTACAATTAAAATAGAAAACGTAAGTTGTATTTTTTAATCAAGTATTATCTTCCAAGATCAAGTATTATCAAAGAGTAAATGTATACTTCTGTTTTAAGGTTTTCATATTTCAAATTGTTATGACAACTAAAAGACTGTTATGTGGATGATCTTGGCTGTCCGGGGTCAGTTGAAAGTTGTATTTTGCTTTGCTGTACAATTACGTTTTCATGACCTACGACTTCATTTAAAAGACTGTTAGTATTATATACATTATTATAAAGTGTTTTATTAGCTCTCGGATTCAACACGTTGTTGTATGTAATTATTCTACTGTTAATGCAATTATCTTACTGTCACAATGCATATAGTTACTAATATATCTTTGATACCAGTGAATAAGCTGGTGAGTCATGAAAACATAATGGTACAGCAGTGCAGAAAACAACTTTCAGCTGATGCAGAAAAACTGGGTTTAAGGTTTAAAACAAGGTTAAACCTATACATAAAACTGTGTGTGTGTAGGTTTTGTTAATTTATTTAATATTCATTAGATTGTGTACTCCTGTCGATTTCGTTAATTAATTAATAAATATCATTAATTCCTGATATACAGCATCAGTTGAAAGTTGTATTTTGCTTTGCTGTACAATTACGTTTTCATGACTTACAGGCTTATTCACTGGGGTAAAAGATATTATATTGAACAAATCAGGAATATCACATTCATTACTAGATGTGGGTGCACTGAATATTTACTAAATGGTTGTACCTCTCTTTCAGGTAAAACAGGAAGCTGATTATCATCCTGAAGAGGAAGTTTACAATTTCACAGTGAGTTGTTCACCATTACGAAATATGAGAAGTTGAGGCTGAAGTTAATTTTGGTTTCCTAATACTGCTGAATTTGGGGATGACATGTGAATGAATAAGACTGTTTTTGTCTTCTTGGTTATAAGAAATACTGGATGTTATTAACAAGTTCTTGTGCTAATGAAAGGTGGCCTAGGTAAACAGTATTTGTCTTAATTATTAGGATGTAAATTAATATTTCGTAGAGTAGTCTTCAAATTTTCTTGAATCCTTTGCTTGAGAAGTAGTGCTGTATGTTTGGAATACAGTTGGATGGAAATCTCAAGTTAGTGAGGAAAAGAACATGTTTCGACAGATCTTGTGAGAATATTTGATTGTGAACTTTTCTTCTTATGCATGTTTAACTTCCAAGCTCATGATGACATAGTGTGTTGTTGTTTTTTTGGCTGTTTAGAAAGGAACTTTTTTGATATGTCCAGAGAACCTTTTTTCGGTCCTTTTTTTTCTTTTATCCTTTACATGTTCACCAGATTGTGGTTATGAAACATTTTATTATTAAGGGTTGCTATCTATCGAACTTGACTGAGTACTTTTTACTTAGGTGAAAAATGCATGCAATAATCGTCACTGCTCAGTAATTGTTGTCTGTGTAATGAATAAGGTCTATTTCAGTACAGTTTTTCGGTCACTGACTTGGACAGTTTTCAGGCAGTATCATTTATGAATTGTTTGGATTAACAAATCACTAAATCACATTAAATTATAATTAATTCTCATGTTCTCATACAGAAGTTCAATGTAGTTTTCATGGACATTGTATTACAAATAATAAAATTAATATTGTTAATAATATGAAGTTAATGAATTGCTTTAACTGTGCATGTTAAGTATTAATATATATTAAACTGGTGTTTTATTTCATTTTAATTCCCTGGATCCTTCAGAAAAACCAGCACTTTGTGAACCATTGTTTCCTAAGTAAAATGACTTCATAGTGACTGCCAGGTTCTGAACTGTTCATTATTGTAGTGGAGGTCCCGGGACTGCGAGATTGTTAAGAGTTGAGATTGAATTGCTTTTGTTTATGATATCGAGCCTGTGTTGCAGCTCCCAAGTCAAGTTAATAAGACAAGTTTTCTGGTGTTAGTAGAGCTTGGTTCTTTGTTGATTTCAAATATTAAAATGGCAACACATCTGGACATCGTGTGGAATATTCATGATATTGCGCTTAGTTGTATATTCTTTCTTTACCATGTTGACTACCGTTGACTCGAAATGAAATGTTTGTATGTGCCACTGCCAGTAAACATGTTAAAGGATTAGGCGTAAGGGACTGTTTTGTCTTCCCTTCGTCGTTAACTGTCATGTCTCCCTGGGTCTGTAGTCCCCCCATTTTCCTTTCAGTCAGGTGCCTCCACAGTTCTTTGTAATCCTCCTTCCTTTTTTTTATCCCCACCATTGTACTTTCACATTTATTCAAAATGTAAGTGAAGATTGTATGATTTTTTGAGACTATCTACAATTGATTCTTTAGAATGAAAGGACATATTATTTTCCTGTCTTTTTCTATTTCTTTCTTTCCTTTCTTCTCCAAATTTTTGTTCATCTTTGTAAACGAAAAATATGCAAGTAGTTGTGTGTAGTTGACTTTTAATTTCAAATAATGTGTCAGAGTAATTGGATTTAGAGATGTTCATTTAATTTCAAGACTTATTAAGCTTTCTTAGATGTGTAGGATATGTTATTTTGTTTTCGTTTCATGTGCTTTAATTTACATCATTTCAGGGTTGGCAAAATTTTCCCCTAGCCAAATATCCCTGCTACTCTTCTTGTTTAAACCCAACATAAAGAAACCCACAAAAACATTTAAAATATTTTAATTAACACAATTAAATATAATAACACTTAATAAATATAATAACAATTAATTATAATAACACAAAAGAAAAATTCAGTTACCAGTAATCATTTTTTGAATTTGAAATCTTAAAACTTGAGGGTTGGAGGAATGGGGAGTGTCTTTGGATTCACCGTTTATAGGCAATGCTTAATCGGGTGTTTGACTCGTCATGTGATGAAAATCAGAATTTTATGTAATAAAAATTTTAAAACTCTTATTTCCCAAGCACACCGAAATAAAACGACTAAAATTCCAAAATACGTACTCTGTCAGTGTTTTTTAAAAAAGTCCTGTATTTTTCCAACTTTGCATCATTTTATTTTACAGTAGATTCTGTCTAAATAGCCAATAAATCAGATGAGAGTTTTTTTCAAGCAACACACCTTTCTGGTCAGCTTCTATTATAATAATAATAATAACAATAATAACAATAAGATATTTACTCATATTAACTCAATATTACAAGTCTTGAAGCATCTTCATACATAAGTAAACATTCATTATTCTTTCACAAACAGTTTTCATTTTTTTTTCTTTTTTACAATACTAATTGGCATTTCCGCATTGCAGCAACTGTAAATCAATGCACTGTGTCTGTTTGTAGGAAGGTGACGAGCTTTGCTCCTTGAAGGAAGAAGTGAAGACGGAAGACGATGAAGAGGTGACCTCTTTCTCCTCTACAGAATTCTTTTTATTATTGAGTCTGTGTCTCCTTTGTCATATTTGTAATAACTTTTATAATTGTAATTATATTTGTAATAAAATACAGCAATTTCAATTAGGCCTGAATCAGGTAATTCTGTTTAGAACTTTCTCTGTGAACAGGCCCCAGTACTGTACATTGACTTTTCTACAGTGGCCAATGACACTAGGCCATTGGCACCCTCCTGCCTTACAAAATGAATCTTTTTAATAGTGGTGAGCACATTTCTGAGGCCATGAGCCCTGTTGGGAAGGACGTTTGCAAATTAATTGAAAAGATCAATTTTCAATGCAGGAGGGTTTTCAATGACCTAATGTCATCAGCCTCTACACGAAAATCTATGTAAATGCAATGAAGTAAGAAATGATAAGTAAGAATATAAGTGAAGTGAGAAGTAAAAGAAGTTCTTAGTAGAGTACTTATTATCTAGAGCCGACTTCTTTTTTTCGAGTTTTGATAAGTTGGCTAATACTTTTAGCATAAAACATCTAATGATTTACTATTATAAATTTTTAGCCTCTGGCTAAGAATGTAGTTGGATGGGGGACACTTGTGAAACTTCAATTAAACCATTACACACCATTAAAAATGATCATCATCTGTCATTTTAAAAAGACAGAGCATATGGCTGTACAATTTTTTATAGTGATACTAACACAAGGACATTTGTAAAGAAGTAGTTTCTGGATAAATTATCTTAGAATATTTATAATTGAATTTTTACCAATATAATTTATAAGTTAGTAATTCTGACTACTAAAAACATCGTGAAAGAAATTGTTCCTTTTTTTGCCTACTAAATATTTAATTTATTTGATTGCTATTTGAAAAATGTAAAGATGAACAACCTGAACAAGGAAAAACTTATTAGTGTATTGTTTAATAATCTGGATGACAATGTAGTTAATTTTTACAAAGTGCAATAATTTATTTTATTTCCCTCGTGAAACAGAATCATTAAACCATATTTCTTCTCATCTGAGTGATTTTATGAAATAATATTACATTGTAACGTAGAGTGAGTCTCACTTTCTTTTTATTTTTAACAATTTTTAAAAAAAATTATTTATTATTTATGTTTATTTTGTGTCTCTATGTGTGTACATTCTCTGTAAATGATTTAAAATTAAAAAGTTTTTAAAATATTCTCAACTCATGGGTATTTGTATTTGTATAATTTTATTTCACTGTGCAACAGGAGTTGGAAATTCCAGCTGCTGTGTTTGTGACATCTGAACTAGTGGATGAAGATGAAGATAACCTTCAGAACGAAGATGGAGGAAGGATTGAAGATGGTGAAAAAATTCAAAATGAAGAAGAGGTTCAGGTTCAAGACTATGGAGAAGTCAAGAATGAAAAAACAGATGAGGATGAAGATAGGGTAAGGATAATGGGGGGCAGTATAATGTATGATGCTGATGAAATCCAATATTATGTGATTCATGTTATATGGTGTGCAGGAGAATTTGTAATTCATTTTTCATATTGAGGTACTTGTCCACCCGAGTTTTAAAAGTTTTATTTCTCACATACATCTGAATGTAAATATGCTTACTTGTTGGTTTAGATATTAACAAAGTCAAAAATATTAAAAAATAAAATTTAAATTAATTAATCGTTTATGCCTTTTTTTTTCTTTCAAAAGCAGGGTATTGATTGTGTCATCATAATTCAACAGCCAAACGTTATAACATTTTTTGATGATTCATTTTTAAGATTGTTATTTGGATTATACATTAGTGACTGAACCTAAATTCAAGGACTGATAAGAAACGTATTTGTACTTTACAGGGATATGAATCGGAAATTTTAAAAATCACTGGTAACAAAACCGATTATCAGAGCAATTTATTATTGCTAATATGCAATTTATATAACAATTTTATCAAACAGAAGTTATGATGTTTCAAGTAGGACCAAGCAAGAGAAAATGTGCGTTTAGGGAAAAGCCAGATTAAGATTCATTAGCATTAAAATGCCCCAGGTTGATGTGTTACACTTACAACTTTGGTTTTCTTGACTTCTTTCTCCTTTCTCCGTCTTTTCAAGTATATCTTTGTGCTTTTACTTTCAGATGTGGTCTGTAATTTAGCAATTGATGTTACCTCACACAGTCACCAATGTTCTGGTGAAAATGAATAAGAGGCAATGAACAACTGTAGTTATCATGGTTTCACTAATTGTTTCTTTTTCTGCCACAGGACCCTTTGGACGTGGACGCTGATATTTTTAGTTGTAAAAGCGAGAAGTCTGCTGGTGAGTATTACGAAACAAGTGGTCTTAATTGAGAGTATCATTGTTGTGTATGTACTGTGTCAACAGTTTTCTTTTAATTTAATGCTAGTGGAAATGACGCATTTGTTCTTAGAAAGGCTGTGTAAAGACAGATGGGCGGATGGACAGTTGGAGTCATAAAGAAGGACAGGCCGCTAAATATTGTACTAACAATAGTGCTTTTATTATATAATGTTAATATGTGGGCAAATGGGCCAATAGACTGGCTGACAAGCGTGGAGAAGGACCAACATTATATAAACAATTGTTTTTATATGTTGATAACGTTTAGAAATAAAAAGGCGTTTTAGAATCGCAGATAGACACACTTTTTCAATTATTAAAATCAGTCATTACTTTATCTACTGTCACCCTCCATTTGCTAATTCGTCGATCTCTAGTGCAGAACACATATGATTTATCACCATCATGGATTTCACCTTTGTAGATTTGTTTAGCACTTTTGGGAGAAAATCTGATGTACGTTTTACTTTCTCACATTTCATAAGAAGAGAAAGTACTATAATCATGCACTGGAAAACAAATTTTGGAGATAATAGCCCTTATTGCCAGGCCCTGTTGATGAAAAAGTGGATCAGCCTTTTTCCTGTACATACTAAATTTGTGCCTCTAAAATGTGTTTTCAGAATCAATGTTTTGTGGGTCCTTGATACCGATTGATACCAAAAGTCTGTCCATTCGTCTTTGGTCAAAGCTGGGCCAATACCATTCAACCAATTTTCTCCAAAATTGGTACTCCACAATTGATTGAAAGGAACTCAGCCCTCTGAATTTTAAATGGATATTTTTAGTGTACTGGGCACATAAAAGAAAGGCGCACTTCACATTTGCGTGGATATCCCTGACTTACACTTTTTGGACACTCCTTAAGAAAATCTCTTCATCAAAACTGTTCTTGAAGTCGTCCAAATTAATTTTTTAAGTGAGTTGTTGTTGTGTAATTTGGCATAAAACATAGTCACTATAGAAACGATTTGAAACATTTTCTCAAAAACAACTCCACAAAACAATTGGTGTTGGATGCCAATGAAATAAATAAGTGAACTAAGCTGTCTATTATATGACCATACGCCAACAATCAACATGACGCACATAGTACATGCATGCGTCTACAGTCAACCCCCAGCAGGTAGTTCTTGAAACAGCTATATTTCAGACATTGCCCTAAAACATTCATGTGAACGTGCTTACACAAATCTTCGTCATGACAACCAAAATATAGTGAACCCGAAAGAAAATTATTTCCATGCCCAGCGTTTGTTTAGTCATAATTATTAGAGGGCGCACTAATTAACAGATATGAATAATAAGATGAGACTTAAAGAAGTACATGCATATATCAAAACATATGATCGTACATGAAACAAAACATTCTATTCCAGAATCAATACATCCCTTAGCTGTTGCGTGGTTACCCACTACTAAAGGCATTTCACTACTACATCGCAGCAGACTGAAATTGAAAATCTTAACAATAATGACCTGAATCTGGCTAACATTTTTCTCGTTTGAGAAAGAAGTAATTTTTGTCAACATTTGCATGTGCTTTGGGTGCTTAACTCCTGTAGAAAATTGCATGTGTCTTGTTCTCTTGCTGTAGATCCCATCGTATTCAATATTTCAGTCTTGTGTATACTGTGCTGATGAATCTTTCAATTCCTCATCTACATGTACTGGTTCTATTAATCGGTTAATATAAAACAAGATTTCATCGTAACATAATTGGGGGAAACGAGAGTCCACTGACAACAACTACACCGACCACCGAATTCAATTTTACTTCCATAGAGAAGAGGTCTGAGAAAACTCAACATGAAGCCTTCTATGTATTGGCCCTAGCCAAGAATTAAATAATTTCTCATTTACTGCTTTTGAGCCACATTGCGAACTCCCAAACTGCGACTGTAGAGATTTATCAGTAAACATCTGTCAAGTGGGAGAGTTTGTTTTTCAGAACCACAAAGTTCATGCTAACAAAGTATTTCTTTTCACAGGTGGAGAATGCGACACAACAGGTGACTTTTTAGACTTTACATCTCAAATTCGTAATGGCGTCCGCTCCACACCCTCAAGCTACGATGGAAACTACGTAACCCTGGAGACCACAATAGTGGAAGGAAGCGAGAGTCCCATGCACAAGGAGCAGTCAGCGGAGAATGAGTTGCAGTTCCCGAGGCTGAATACCGCAAAGCATGTAGAGAAACAATCCATCTGTGTAAGGAGCTTGTCAGAAAGTGGGTGTGAAGTTGGGGTTGAGCAGAAAGAAGGAGGTGGTAATGAACATAAAAGATTGAAGAGAAGGCAGATACAGATCCAAAGTGCTGGTAGCTCTCATCAATGTTCTCACTGCCAGAAGACCTTTACACCTAGAAGAAATTTATTGGCCCACTTGAAGACTCACAGCGGTGAGCATCCTCATCAATGTTCTTTTTGCCAAAAGTGTTTCATAGAGAGTGGTTATTTAGTTAAGCACATGCGGATCCACAGCGGTAAGCGCCCTCATCAATGTTCCATCTGTGAAAAGTTTTTCACAGAGAGGTAGTTTAATTAACCACATGCGGATTCACAGTGGTTAGCGTCCTCATAAATGTTCCGTCTGCCTAAAGAGTTTCCCAGAGAACAGTCATTGAGTTAGTCACATGTGGATCCACAGCGGTAATTGCCCCTATGAATGCGTGGTCTACCAGAAGAGATTTACAAATAAAAGTAATTTAGTTACGCACATGCGCACTCCCAAAATGTTCTGTCTGCCAAAAGAGTTTCACAGAGAGTGGTAGAGAAGCTAAGCGAAGGTGAATCCACAGCAGTGAACACCTTTACAGAATATAACTACTACTAATAATATTTATAATAAAACTGCTACTAATATTTGAGATTAATAGGTACTTTGTCAGTTGAAAGATAATATGAAATATGCCCTCTGTGAATAGTAAAGGTAATTTTTGTAACAGTATGGTGAAAGCTGCATACCAAGATGATATAATGTTCAGTTTATATTTAGAAATTTATTTATTTGTTGTTTTACTGGTGGATGCCAGCTGTGTCTTCACATCTGTATTACAGTATATTACATATAATATCAGTCTGGGACATTTATTCTATGGAAGCAAGGGAAGCATTGCATCCTCTATAATTTTGTTTTACCACTTGACTAGTAATTTCGAATCATTTACTTATATTCCAAGTAAAAACAGTTTAAATTGGGTGTGACAATCTTATGTTTCCAAAATGAGCACATTATTACTATTGTCACCAATAGATAGGGCAGAATTCGCCTGTAAAGCTCATTGGAAGCACTGGCATGACTGCATTCAGCATCTGACAGGGAATGCTATGTGATCAGCAGATAAACTGGTGCATGTGGTTGGCGCATTCAGTCAAGGTCACCTTCGGAAGCAATCACACAGTTGCATACAACGTGACACACTGCGCTCATGGTGGGCTCCGCATGTGCTTATCAGTTCAGTGGTACTAATTTATTTTGTTTTTCGAGTTCTTATTTTCTTGTGCTGCAAATTTGTCAATGCTTTGTGTGAAGATTGAAAAAAATAATGTGTTTCCACTTCTAACTTCAGATGTAACTTCAAGATCACAACTGCAAATCGTGATGAGTGCTCTTAACGCTGCCGGTGTTGCAAGTTCTAATGAAGTGTGTTGTGCTGCTCACAAAATTTTGAGGCGAAGTTTCAGCTCGTACAATTACGCAGAGAGGAAAGAAATAATTGCAGAAGGTAGGGAAACTCCATTACTAAAAAAATTAACCACAAAAATTAAAACTTGTGATCGGCATTTCAATCCACAAATTTATGAAAATGTTGAATGGATTACTGGGTGTGAAAGTAAATCCACATTATTTTGTTGGCCTTGTTTACTATTTTCAACGGAAAAAAGTGTATGGAATAGTACAGGATTTTCTGATTTAAATAATTTACACAAGGAAGTGAAAAGACATTCAAGTTGTAAATGTCATTTAACCAGCATTTTGAAGTTAAAAACTTTTAATTCAACACAAAGAATTGATCATGCTGTAGATGAACAGAGGAAAATATCGCATCAGAAACATAATGAAACTGTGAGAAAAAACCACGAAATATTGAAGAGACTCATTGATGTTGTTTGCTTTCTAGGATTCAACGAACTCAGTTTTCGAGGACATGATGAGTCAATTGACTCCACAAATAAAGGGAACTTTAAAGATTTGGTACACTTAATAGCAAAATATGATTCACTTTTGGCGCTGCATCTCGAGAATTCATCTGTATTTGTTGGTACGTCAAATTTAATTCAAAATGACATAATATCTTCAGTTGTAAATGTTTATTTCCAAAGCATTAAACAAGAAATAAATAACAGTAAATTCGTTGCCATTGTATTAGATGAGAGTACAGATGTTGGATATCCAAGCCAATTGTCTAAAGTAGTGCGTTATTTAAATACGGAAGGAAATGTTGAAGAGAGATTCCTAGGATTCCAAGACATCTCTTCAGACAGAACGGCAGAAGCTTTATATAGAATTGTAAGAGATATTGTTGAAGATTTAAAATGTGAATCAAAACTTATTGCACAAAGTTATGATGGTGCTGCGGTGATGGCTGGCCATTTAAATGGGCTACAGGTTAAAGTGAAACAGGCATACCCTAATGTACTGTTTGTGCACTGTTTCGCTCATAAATTAAATCTGGTATTATCTCAGTCAGTTTCCAAAATCAAAGAATGTAAAATATTTTTCAAAACTTTAACTGGTTTATCAACTTTTTTCTCGCAGTCTCCTGAACATTGCCATGCACTAGACAATGAGGTTAAAAAAAGGCTTCCAAACGCAGTTCCCACCAGATGGAATTACAGTAGTAGATTAGTTCAAACTGTGTATGAGTGTCGAGAACCTCTTAAGAATTTGTTTGAAAATATTGTCGATGGCGACAGGGATTGGGATGCAGAAACTCTCATTTCATCAAGAGGATTTTTAGAGTTACTGAAAAGAGATTTCGGTTTCAATTTTCTTCTTATTGTTTTTAATGAAATTTTTCCCTTAACAGAAAACCTATTCAATATTTTGCAAAGTAAGAGTAGTGACATTGGATACTGTGTAGAACAAATAAACAACTTTCAGAACTTAATAAAGGCAAAAAGGAATTGTTTTGAGGAAGTGTGGGATAAAGCTGTGGGCATTAGAGACATATCAGAACCCAGGTTCAAAAGAGTCTGTGTTGATAATATTGATGATACAAAGCAGAGTTATCACAGACTTTATTGTGAAATAATCGATAATGTTGTAGAACAACTAAACTTCAGATTCTGCGATTTTAAATCGCTGAAGTTTTTAGAACTCACTAATTTCGAGAACTACAACCAAGCGCCCTTTCCACAAGATGCACTAGATTCATTAATACAGAGCTATGGAACATTTTTTGATGTAGTCCCATTGCGCTCGGAATTGAGTGTTTTGTACAGTATGACTGATGGTATTAAGAAACGAAGTGCTCAAGAATTGTTGTGCTTTCTCCAGGAAAATAAACTAGAAAAGGCATTCTCAGAAGTGTTGAAACTGTGTGAACTTGTTGTGACTATTCCGGCAACATTTGCATCTGTTGAAAGCAGCTTTTCGAAACGTGTAAAAATATTATTGAGAAATTCTACAAGTCAAGAAAGACTTTCTAATTTGGCTATTTTCAGTGTTGAAAAGTCATTTATTAAAAGACTGAGTGAAAATCCTAAATTTTACGATACTGTCATTGCTGATTTTGCAAAGCAAGACAGAAGAATCGCTCTTCACTACAAATAAAGTATTTACAAGTAGTTTAAGGTATCCATTTGTTGTCACATCCATGTAAAAAATTAAAAATCTTTTAATTGTTCTATGTAATTACTTCCCTAGAAAAGAATTTCACCATATGCCACTGATACCAGTAAATTTTTATTATAGTGAAAATATAGAAATCAAAATAGTTGAAAAAAAAATTATAAAATATTTAATATATATTTATAAATTGGAACCAGTTCTAATGAGGAGTTGCAATCTTAACATGCTCAGAATTTTTCTCTTTACTTGTAAATTAGTTTTAAAAATTGCTAATAAAATCTTGATTATGTATGTTAATGATACTGCACATTCTTGTAATTAGGTGAAAAATACTTGTAATTATGTAAGTTCAAATGTTGTAACCATGGAGGTAGAAAAACGTCTTAAATACAAGAGTTTGGAAATCGAGATCAGCGAAAAGTGGGATGTAAAAGCACAGGTCGTACTGATATTCATCGAAAAATTTGTGTAAGAACTTGGCTAAACTCTCAAGTCATTGAAAAGTCTGAGAAGTGCAAGAAATTACTTTATTTGGAACAGCCCACTTTTTGTGTAAAGTATTTTAGAGGCACCAATAGTGCCTAGATTTGTGCCTTAAGTAACTGCTTGCAACCTGGATTAGATTTTATATTCAGCCTACTCATAGCATTAGTCGTGATGTAGCGGAATAATAATAATAATAAAAAATATTAATACAATCACGCCACAATTCTGAAATCAAGAATAAGTAATAAATTTTCCAACCTTCTGTGGAATGCTTAATTTTGGTCTGTCCTTATTTTCTTTTAATTTAAATTTTTTTTTTCAAAAGACAACATCTGAAGTACTCAACAAGAAGTTAACTGAATCAAATGAGTCAACATCTATACTCTCACAGAATCTCCAATTTCGTCACGTGGCTCTAATTACACACCATACGTGGGTTTTTCTTACTTGGCGCACGGGGGTGTGTCAATAAAATGGAATATCTCACGGTGTTTTGCGTCCTCTCGGTTGTGCCGCTAGGCGTCGTATGATCGCGACTATTGAGAAGTGCTGGCGATCATGCGACTCCTGGCGACACAACGGAGAACGACGCGAAATACCGTGAGACATTCCATTTTATTGACAACCCCCCGTGTGCCAAGAAAGAAAAACCGAAGTATATTCCATTTACTTCAATTATAAACTAAACAATAAAACAAAGCCACCGTAACATTGTACACCGTAACATTGTTCGAACGACAATTCACTTGTAACCAACACACGAACACTAGTCAAGCAGCTTGCGAAATGACGTTGGATCTTTCCACAACAAAATACGACTAGGGGATTCACACACTTGCCGCATTGCCAACCTACACATACTTAGAATCAACACTTTTTTTAAATGATCGGGTTTTATTAAAAGTTATCACAATGTTAAATGATGTGGCGGAAAAAGGGAACATTCTCAATATTGTACTTAATGTATTAGGGCCAGGAATTCAAATACTGAAATTTGAACTAAATTAATGTTTATTCGCGAGTTTGAAGTTGCTCTATGACAGTGATTGTTGCCAACTGGAGATAGAATGACGTAGGAGAATTTCTCTCCTTGGGGAAAACTTGATAAGTCGAAATTTTGTGGAAAATCGGGTAAATATATTTTATGGAAGATAATCATAATTATGGAAAAGACTCGTAATTGTGAAAGATAATCATAAGTATAGAAGAGAATCATAATTATGGAAGAATGTCATAATTTATGGAAGAGAATCATAATTTCGACTTATCAATTTTTGCCCCTTGATCGTCGATGTATACTATTGTATAAAACATTGTCCTAAAATGTGAAAACTGCCGTTTCCAAAAATTTTTATCTAATTGAATGGAAGTGGAATTACAGTACTGGTTATGATAAAGATATTGGAAATTTATATTGGATATTGTTTTGAGTTATGTAATAATGTATTTTCTATTATACAATCCTTCATATTGTTATTAAATAATAAACATTCTAAATAATAATTACCTGTTAAAATTGTAATTATGATTTTCCAAGCGAACCTTTTCCCCACTTCCGTACCATCATTAGACACTGTGCGCTTGCCACCGCGGAGGGCTCTACCTTTGCTCGGTCGGTCGGTTCGGAGCAAGAGAGCAGATTTTTGTGACGTCACAGAGCATTGAGTTGGCAACTACTGCTCTATGAACTCTAGCGGACATTCCCGAAGTTGCACGCAAGCTAATGGTGAAGAGAGCGCCTGCCGGGAGAAGTTTCAATTACTTCCACAGTAGTACGGCCGGCCTAACGTATACGGGATTTCAGCTTGCTTTGGTCCCTAGATTTTTCAATATGGCGGTCATTCGGCACTGCCAACTTTGAAAATGTACATGAAGCTAGACATCGGCGCTACATTCAAACATTTGCAATTCGAGAAATCTGCCATCAGGAACTTCTCTCATTATAATGTTAATTTTAATCAACTGAATGTTTTGAAACATTGAAATAATTATCATTTGGATCGATTATTTTGATAGTTTTCTTCTGAAACTCATAATGTTGAAATATGAGAAGTTTAATGTTTTTCTTCTTTTTAAAATGCAAATATAATTAGAAAGCTTTAGAGGAATAAATTACATTCTCAAAAGATTGTTAATGATTGATATAATATAGAATTAATGGAAGGAAATTTTTAAAAATTGAAATCAGAGTATTTCTTAAATTTTATTTGTCTTCATTTCATTATTACAATAATACATTTTATCTCAACATTCAACAGTGAAAACTAAGGAAGAAGAGTTAAAACACTATTTATTTTTTACCAAGTAAATTTATTTCACAATAGTTGCAAACAAGTGTTTTTACAGTTAAGTTTTTTGTGAAATCTTCATCTACACTGCCCCTGATCAGATGTACAATTTGTTTTTACAATATACCCCATCCCTCTCTCTATACACAACCATAATTTTCTCTGCATTTTTCCAATACTCCACTGCATTTTTCCAATTTTTCCAAAGTTGACACCTTAAAAAATTAAATAATGTATTCATAGCACTATTAAATTTAAGATATTGAATCTCATTTTCCTTGTGTTAAATGTGTCAATGAATTTAGATAATTAAGATACCTGTTTAAAAGCCTGCTTCCAAAGGTTTCTGGCCTTTTCCATTCTGTAGCAAGATTTTCTAAGGACATTCTTATTGAAGAATCACTTTGACTGAGATCACATATTTTCAGTTGAAACTGCATTAGGGAGTAAGCCTTGAATCAGTCTGCCCTTCAGTTCGCTGCAATTTATCAACTATACCCTGTTGTTAATTACTTTTAACACTTGAAAAAAATATTTATATGATAACTGCTTAAATCATTTTAATAGAATATATGAAGGTGAAAATGAAAAGATGAAAATTAAAATGCAAGAATAATAATATACAGCATTTACCATGTATCCTGACAATAAATATTTTTAAAATGTTCACATTTTGCACAGAACGTTAGCAGTATTGGTCTTATTTTTCTTATGATATCTACATTACAGATCTGCTCATGGGCTTTCTGGCCTGGCTTCATAAATCTTTGGTCTCATTGTGTACTACATACACTCCTTTCTTTGGGTCAGCCATGACTGTAAAATATCAAAAAATTTTAATAAATGTAATAGTTATATAATTACATTAATACTATAGAAAAGTATTGCATAGTACAATATAATATAATATAGTATAATATAATATAGGTTTACATAGTAAATACTGCCCCACATTTAAAATACTAAATATATATCCATGGGAGTGTGAAAGTATCAAAGTATGTAATCAGTAATTATATGTTCAAAGCAATGTAAATATGCATATGATTTATTGAATATGAATTGCTAGAGCAAAGTACCTTGTCATACATTGTTTGAAGCAATTCTCTTTGACAGATACCATTGTTATTATTTTTACTATTGATATTATTATTACTACTAATAAGGCTGACAAAAATAATTCTCCTGGATAATTTACATCATCTTTACCTCTATAAACAATATACTTACTTTGATTTTCCAAACAAAATTCTTTTAAGAATTCTGAACAAAGAATTTTAAGGTCCTTGGAAAAAGAATGTATCATAATTGCCTCTGATATTCTCCCAAATTTCTTTTTCTGAAAGAACTTTCCCTGTAAAGAGTGTTTCCTATTACTTCTTCTTTGCAAACTATACACAATACAAAGAATAAAAATATACACTATGTTGAATGTTACCATCATGAGTTTTTTTATAGATGAATCTTGCAATTGCTTTCTTCACAACCATCTAAGTGATCTGATTGAGTACTGACTTCACAATACTGAAAGAATATTGTGAAGTCGATATGAACTGCATTTTAGAGATACACATACATTTGTAATGTTAATTTTTTCACATATGGCTTTATTATTAGACCAAACACCATGAATTAAAATATGTTCAATCACCGTGTGTGCTACAATTCCCAATTTATAGATATAACCAAAGATATACAAAATACCTGCATGTGGTAATGCACAAATAATCTATTCCATAGTACAAAAATTTAAGATTTGTTGGTTGTTATGTTTCGTAAACATCTTACCTGAAATAAATATGCCACTTCACATGTACGTTCGGAATTCGTTTTCATAATCCATTCTCGTTCTAATTCGCTTTGAAATTCTCATATAGAGCAATAACATTGTATCTTGCTGCACTATTTAATATTCATTGTTTAACTTTAACACGATTTGTATGCGTCATTTTAACTCACTTACGTGCATTGTTTCCACTGTCTCGTTTAAAAATTCAAAAACAAATAATGCGATGAGAATATCAAATCAAAACGACAAATTCAATTTAAAAATTGTAAATATGCTTCTACGCCAGCTTCTAAGCGTGCACGAGCGCAGTTTTGAACATGTTGGTAGAAAAATAAACAAATGAAAAGATGCCAACCCCAGCTAAATAAAGTCTCTTTCGGCGTGTATGTGCCAACACATGGGGAGTTTCGTTGACGGTTGACTCATCTGAAATGAACCTGTACTAAACTTAAGGTGGTTAGAGCGAGATATTCCCTAGTAGACAGAGAGTCCATATTACGTTCAAAATATTTATTTGCGATGTAAGTGGGCATTGTGAGACCTACATAAACAAAATAGGGACTCTAATGCTGAGTTTTATTTAATTATAAGAATTAATTTTGTTTCATAGATGGAAAATAAAAATATTTTAATATCACATAAAGACCTACCGTTCACTAGTTTCTTAACTAGTACCAACCGATTGCGTGGCCGAGGAATGAAAAATTGAGGCATAAGATTGAATGTAAAAAAGCACTATTACACAATTAGTACGAGCAAAATCATAAAAAGAAGCATTATAGACATATATCTTCATATTTGTGTACAGTGACCGCTAACAATGGCAAAAATTTCCACGTTTGAGAAGAGCGAAAAGTCTTTGGTAAATCGGGCAACGCCGTAATGTTTTTGAGATTGGCATGTCGGCTCAAGGCTCATGATGCTTCAAAGTTTCGTTGTTTTTAATGACTGAATACTGTTTGGTGCCTGGTCTACACGTGGTAAATATCACTATCTGAGCGAATTGGCGTCAGATTTGTTTCCAAAGCGGAATTTGAGAAGACGAAATAATTACAATATCACGAGAACAGTAATTTAATAAAAAGTTTTCAAGTATATTTTCAATGTTTGTTTCTCTCTAATTTTTATTTCTTGAATTACCTGTGCTAATGCTAGGATAAACCTTAGATTATTCTATTACTTAACATCAAGATCAGTAGTTTGGTTCTCTGCAACATTGTATAAAGCTTTATATTGTAATTTGACAGAAATCCTAATCAGTGACTCCTACTGCTCCTTATTATCCTTCTTATCCCAATAAAATGTGTTTTTCTGTTATTCCCCTATTTTATGTTTAGGTATGATTAAGTAATTAAACTGCATGACCAAATTTTATGTTTCAATAGTTTTGATTGAAATTTTAAAACTGTTTTTGCAATTGCAATATGCCAGATTATTTACAGCGGTGGGATTAGGCAATTCATAGAAGCTATTTGCTGGTTGCAATGTTTTCAGCATAATTTTATATCATGTTATGATGATGATTTAGATGAAGATTATTGTGTAAAGTATAAATCAAACTAAAGTTGATAAAATGAAATTACTGCATCATATAATTCTAAGAACTGTATTATTTAGACAATCAATGATAAAATTATAACATTGTTGGAGATAAAAATCTTCTAAGAGATTTCCAAGTGGTATGGTCTTTGTACTCTTTTGTCTTGACGTTGCACTCAAAATGAAAAGAGGTTTAAATGTTTTGGAAAAAAGGCATGAGAATGTTCAGGGAATGGAAACAATTATTTAAAATAATTGTTAAATTAAGTGCTATAGAGAAAAGGGGTGTCTATTAAAAAACTAATACTACCAAAGACTGAATTTAACATTCCTCTTACAATTTCAATTACAACTGCCCATGGATGGATTTAGATACAGTAGGCCTTCAAGTGCCAATTATATTGGGAACTCCTTCAGAAAAATCTTTGATTAATTAAAAAGTTTTAATTATGACAGATAATTGATAATTGCTTAAATTTTTAAGGGCCATGTTAAATACATAAACAATAAATTAACAAAGAAATTTAATTTAATATAAAAACTAAATAAAAGTATTTCAAAGAAAGGAAAGGAGTTCTAATTTAAATTAGTTTTGGTGCCCCATATTAAGTACTGTTCTACAGTTCTTACTACGGCAAATAAAAAGGAAATAGCAAGTTTACAACGAAACCAAAATTGAGGAATGAAAGCAATATTGAATAAAGGGCATAGTGAAAATATTAGTTCAATGTTAAGAGAGTTGGGCCATTTGTTGGTGGAAAGGGAGATTAAAAGAGATGTTAACATTTATATACAGATTAGAAAATAAATTGCTCCCGGAATATTTGGTAAGAAAAAACACAGATATAAATAATTATTTAATGAGACAAGCAAATAAATTCTACCAAGAAAATGTAAGTAATAATGTCATTAAAATCAGTATTTAATAATGGAATTGTTTTATAAAACAAAATACCAGAGGAAATAAAAAAATTGGGCTCAGTTAGAGCATTTAGAGAGAAAGTAGGTTTATGGCTAGTTACATACCAATTGTAAGGGAATAATTATTGTACTATTCAATAGTGCTGATGAACTATTATTGTGTGTTAAAATTGTATTTGTATTGTATATGGCATTAGGCCCTTGGCTATTTATCAAGAAATAATAAATCCTTGCACAAATACAGATGTAAATTAACAAATTGCTTACAAAGTAGAAATTGCTTTTTAAATTTCTCATTTACAAATACAAGTTAGTTTCTTATTGTTCCATTCAATTTATTTTTAAAATCAAGCATTGTAGTTCAGTAAATTATTTGATTAATGATTACTATTCAGATAAAAACATTTTATGAAGAGTTTAATATTTATTTCAAAAAATCCGGGTACAAGGATGGGAGTCCCAAGCCTTTTTATTTTACTAGTAGCAAAATTCAGCTCTGCATTTACTGCATCAACCTTCAATGGTTGATATTAGCACCAGCAAAAGAAGTATTTTATCATTGTAACACATTTGATGCCATTAAAAAGTCTATTTCTAATACTTTTGTGAATTGAATGCCCACCCAGTAGCTCTTCTGATTGATCTACATTAAAGATTGCTGCTTTGAGTTTTTATTTATTTATTTATTTACGTCAAAAACAGTTAAAAACTGCGTATGACGAGCTATGGGGAGAAGTGAATTTTGTGCACGTTTTCATAATTCTGTGGTCTCTATCCTAAACCATATTCTAGTCGAATTTTGAATACAGAAAAGAGAGTTTTTTTCGAGTTTTGTTGACAAAATATTCGCTCCTATATAATAAAATATATTTTCAAAGGTAAATTAGCTATAAATTTCTGCCCTGAACCCTCATGTTCTTCATGAAAGAATAATACTTTTTGCCGCGATAATATGAAAAACGATAATTTGAATAACTATATTTCCCACTGAAATTCAGAAGACGTGCACAAATAATGAAGTTACATTTATGTCCAGAAGCAAAACAAGGGACCATCTCAGCATTTGCTCAAGGATCAGGGAAACTGGACGAAAAACCTGATCGAGATGGGGGCCATTAACCCAGAAACTGTGGTACAATACTTGTTCTGTGTAAGGTATCTTGCAACTGTGATGTAGAAGGCAATGACAATCCATTGTGTATCTTGCATAATAAAAAATGGAATTTGAACCATTTGGATCTTTTAATTGCGCCCAGAAGACCCCGAGGAATGTAAGAACTCTACATGAGGGCTTGTCACTCGATTTAAATGAAGCGCGCGGCGCGCACGGTGTTGCCGAGTTGTGCGTCACAGTCCCCGACACTAGAAAGCGCGCGAACATCTCCCCGTGGACTGATTTAGGTTTATAATTTTGCAAAATTCTCCCATTTGAGACGGTAGATGTCCTTCAAATTGCGCATATTGATTCTTCGAGATGCTAGCTACCTAAAGAAGAGTTTTTAAAAACATCTTCAACAGTTAACTTTCTCACAATTTTAAAATTTCAGGTCAAATTTGTCAGGCTACCATAAGAGCCCGTATTAAAACAACAAACTTTACGGTCTCGTTACGCGAAAACTAGACGGTAAAATCGATTCAAACCTTCCTAAAACATAGAAGAATCTCTCATATTTCGATTAATACAATAAAAAAGGCATGTTAAACATAACACGTATCTCGCTCTAACCACCTTAAAGTGAAACGAAAAGTCCCTAAGACAATGCCGTTAGTATAACGGGTGATATTCATGAAGTTGGTATGATCCACTTTCTCTGGGACCATTTGAGCCTGAAAACGGCTATATGAGCGGAAACGAAGTATAGGCTGGCGCGGTGTCCCGCTCATGGAGATAAGAATTCTTATCTCCATGAGCGGGACAACGCGCCAGCCTATACTTCGGTTTTCCTTTCTTGGCGCACGGGGGGGGGTGTCAATAAAATGGAATATCTCGCGATATTTCGCGTCGTTCTCGGTTGTGCCGCTAGGAGTCGTATGATCGCGACTATCGAGCAGTGCTGGTCCCCATTTCAAACTAGTGCTGCAGAATGGCACAGACTTTCCCGTATTAGCTTTCTAGTTTCTTGGGTCTGGGCTAGCTTGTCACATACTCTTGCCAGCTGCCATCTATCGACGCCCAAAGTGCATTGTTTTTTTTACATTTTCTTAATTTTTCTGTTTCCTAATGGCACAACGGAAAGAATAATTTTAGAATATTAAAGAATACAAAATCCTCGTCCTAAATCGCAATCTTCTTTTAAAAGTTTTCAGCTGTTTTTAAGAAAATGGCGTTTCAGCGCTTCTAAAAATGCGAAATTTGAAGATCTTTTTCACAGACATTTTTTGAGTTTTCAAAAAATGTTATTTGAAGTCATTTGAAGCACATTTAGTCACAAATATAATCATGTTTACAAATTGCTGTTAATATGCATATTAAAGATGAGAGAGATCTTTAAAAAAATTACATTTGTGTAATTTTTGGAAAAAAAATACCTCGAAATAAAATTTACGTCATATAAAAGGATGCAATTAGCACTATCCATTCCGAAAGTTTGAAGATATAAATTAAGATCAAGCAAAAGATATACATTAAGTTCTTTAAGACTATATTACCATTGCTACCCCTATAAATGAAGTCAAGAGTTGCGGGCGCCGCCATCGTACCTTCTCCCGCTTGGCTTCACTTGCAGGGGCAGCACTGCCAATCTAGTTCTATATAAAGAGAGATTCATGTAAGAACAAGCAATTTTGACAGCTAGTGTTGGCAACATAACCGAAGGTTCTGTGGTCGTTGAGTCCTTGATCCCATTGAACTCTCCTTCCTCGTTTCGTTCGTTTGCAGTTGGCTAACTTGTAAATGGTTTCCACGCTTCCTTTTGTCATGTCCTCGTCCGACAAAAATATAGTGCGCCACGAGAAATAATTGAAATTAGGAAGTGCAGTGCTATGTGCTCTTCTGTAAAAATTTATTTCTTTCATACACATTATATGGAATTTACTTTTTGCGTGATAAGTATTATGTTTATTTTAAAACCGAGTCTTGAATGTAAGGTGCGTACTGGTGCACGTGTTTCTGAACAGCTGCCGCGGCGGAGGGATACTTCTCTGAATTACATGTGATGTTCACTTGTTTAGCGAACTGTCACTTTTGCTTTTTCTTACGTGAATTCTTCTATATCTGTGGGAATATCCATGGGTATTATCTGCTTTTCTTACGTTTTACTACAAATAATTGTATTATTTAACCTCTTGAAGGATACCGTATAACAAATTCCCGAAAAATAAACTTAGGCCTGAACGATGGTTGAGAAACAAATCGCGAAAATTTAATTGGGAAATTATGTATTGTAACCGTAATTCTTAATTACTTAATAATAATATTTGTATTATGTGTGGCGGTATGTGATACAATACGATACGACCGTGACATCTACTATGACACCGGTATTTATTTACTCTGATCTCTACTATAACTGCCACTGTAACCGTTTTATTAATAATATTTACTCGAATTATCTTATCGAGTGGCCCCGTGTTATGATACCGCCGCAACACAAACTCTTTATTTTCTATCAAATCACTACGGTTATTCTGTTACGAGGTTACAGAAATTATTTTTGTAGGTCGTGGCTGGTCCCGTACGGGAAATACCTGTAAACTACGTCCCATATTGCGGAATGCACAGGTTTTCTACTACTAAAAATAATAACACATCTTTTGTCATAAAAGAAAGAACTTTCAACTTCTTTCTCCTTTCGTTTATTTACTCATTTAAACCAGAAATTCTATCGTCCTCCGTTGCCTTCACTTAATAACAATGCAACAATGTACCATTACATGAACACACTCATGCTTGGCAACGTCGTTATCACATAAAATACACTAACATTTAAATGTAACTAATGATCATCAGCTGATTTCTATTTCTTTTATTTATTCAGGAATTCCTCTTTACCAAAAATGTTATTTAATTTTTCCCTCGTACGTACGTAATTAAAAATGTGATAATAAAACTAGATTAAAATTTTGCATCACTTTGTTTAGCAATAATTGCATGCATTGTTCTTTAAAGCTTTCAGTATTTCTTCAATGAACTTGTCAAAGTTTGTATTAATTTACCTAAGTATTCTCGATATAAAAAAAATATTTAGTTTGATGATTACGCAACCAAAAGCGGACACTTTCCTTTATTGAATTCTGCCGAGACAGTGTCGTTGCCAACTCGATCGCCAATTGCGTGCCCAGTTGCACGCGCCGATGTGTTAGCACGCACAAATTCCGCGTCCGCCGACTTTCTTCATAAAATGTCCTCCACAAAATTTAGAACTGCCCGATCACAACTTCGAAGCACAAAATCAAAAAATAAAACTTCTTCTTTCTTTGATTATTCACTGCGTCAATAACTGTGTTCACTATACGTTCGTACGTCCATTGCACTGCACCGCTTAATAACAAAAATTTTCTAAGTCCAATTTCCAAAATCTAAAAAAATCATTCAACGTGGATTCGACGTTACCGTCGCAAGCTCTGACTCGGAAGTGTTCTCAAAATCATGGCGATTCACCACGTCACCTCGTGATAGCAAAATGCCGGCGAATTTCATTCTTGCATTTTCATTGTTTTCCCAAATTTTCTAAAATGCACAATATGAGTCATTCTCACATGACTATGCGTCTATTTATTAGCGCTTTCGCTCAATGTTAGAGTTTCTTGGCCAAAACATATATTTTCGATATTTAATGTGTCGAAAATGCTAAATTTCTCCTTCGAAATCATACACCGCTTCGTCACTTGTTTTTGATATTATTAACATGTAATATTTCTTCAACTCATAAATTCAACGTGCCATAAGTCTTTTAGATCTGCTATAATTTTATTAAATTCAGATAACGACGATCTACAACGCCTCTCGTCGCCTAAGGTTTCTTCATAAAATTTTGCTATTTATGTTATTGCATCTGACACGTCACTGGGACTTTTCTCCAAATCTTCACATTCCAAGTTTAAATGAACCCGTCGTCCGACCGTGTTCAAACAAAGACTACAATGTTTATTTATTTAATTTCCAATTAACTATACTGTCAGATTTTATTTCAAAATTACTAATCCAATGTATTTACAAAATCGTCGAAATATGGCTTTCCGCGTCGCGCTGTTGTTCTGTCTTGTTACTATCGATCACGTACACGTTGTTTTCTTAATTACAGTCTAATAAATATTTATCTTTCCTTCACAATTGTTTTTGGGGAATATGCCAGACATGAAATCATTACAGTATTTAATATTTAAAAAGTTAATAAAATTGTATGTCCGAATGAAATTAATCAAATAAGCACACCTGGATACGATCACTTCTAAGCAGGGGGTATTTTCTATAGTAGAAAATTTACAATCTCCGCAATGAATTGGGATCTGTAGACCATTAAATAATTTCTTGCTTACATATAACAATTTTTAATGAATATCTGACACGAATACATAGAAGAAAAACTTGGAAAAACCGATGGAAAATTCCCATTTCATTTGGTTTCAGTTGCAACCAAACATCAACACCCCCGCTACTATGATGTATGCATTAGAGAGGTTACAGATGCTGGTTATTGTTGGTAAATGTCATTTAACTTTAATTACACAATTATTTAAAATAATTGATGTAAAAATAACTTTCATTACATATACTACTTTTACAATTAATTGCCGATTATGAAAGAATTAGTACAAAAAATATCGTTTTCTAACATTATATCAAGTTGTCTTTTTCCACAACAGTGCAATCAGGGATCGTCAAATGTGAAAGTTATTAATTACTTGTTAGAAAAAAACTAGAAAACAGAATAAGAGCCAACAATGCTCAAATTAAATATTTTGTTTGTACATTCAAATGTTTATATAGTCACATTTCTGATTTTCCTATGCGTTTTTGTGGATTTTTTAAAATAATTTGTGTCAAATGAAAAAAAAAATATAGCATTTATGATTTTTAGAGTTGAAATTTATTTATCTCTTCTCCAGAACTTTTGTTATATTAGCGCGGCGGCGATGGTGTAGCGGTTAGCGTAACGGACTATAGTTCGCTACATCCAAGTTCGCGGGTTCAAACAAGATCGAAGCCGTGGATTTTTAGGGGCGAAAAAATCCTTCGTACGCCTTCCTTCGGAGGGGAAGTAAAGCCGGCTGTCCCATGTTAGTAGATTTACTTGCATGTAAAAGATTCTCAAGCCTAAATGAAGCCTCTGAGCTAAATTCATATCGCCGATTTCGTCGCCTCAGTAATACCTTCTTTCCGCTCTATCCGGGAAAAGGAGTGTAGCGATATTTGCGTGGTCAGAGCAGGCCTCATGACCTGAGTCTCGCCACGTAAAATAAGACAAGGCAATTCAATTCAAATCATTATTACAACAAACACAATGACCGATTCATTAACAGATTTTACAATTGTTTTGCTGTGTGGAATTTATATTGGAATTACATTAATATTTTCACATTATTTTCAGTATTATATTTTATATAAATGTTTCATATTTATACAATCTTCAGAAAATAAACAAAACATTATTTTTAAGATTAACTTACCTCATTGATAAAACAGAAATAATTCACCTGTTTAACGTGCATTTGCTGAAAGGAATTCAAAATAATCTTTTAACTAAAACTTTGGAAATAGATGTAGGAAATTTGAAGGAAATTAAATTAGCTTCATGGCACATCATAGGAAAAGTCCATAACCTTGTTAATCATGTAAACAAAATTAATAAGGCCATGAGGAAATTGTCTGATGAACATATTGTAACCAACAACATTAAAGAAATGAGAGTTATACCACACAGGTTTCTAGTGAATCAGTGTTGGCATACATGGAATTTATATCTCAAATAGTAAATATAATTTTAAATATTTATTGCTTTCACAATTTCAATTTAATTTCATACGCAGGATTCTTATTCATTTCATGATTTCACATTTATTAATTATTCTAGAATTCTACTCTTTAAGTTAATTGGATCACATCCCACAAATGCTTGAATGAAGTTTAATGTTGTATGGAGCTACAAGCAAAAGTTAAGATGCAATTTCATCAAGTCAAGAATACAGAGTCCAATATTTTTTAAGCGCTTGTGTTGCATGGTACATACACATATATAAAAATTGTCCAAAAATATTTTAGGATGTGTATAATTACCACTTTTTATTGTAGTTGAATTTGAAACTCCATCTGGAACGTTAAAAATTCCTAATAAAGAAGATCTGGCAACAGCAAAGGTTTTCAATTTTTTAAACGATTTATTCAATTCACGCAATGGGAAAGCAGAAGGTCTCAATTTATCATCTGCTGGATCAAATAGTAGTCCTCATAAACCTTTTTGCATGAAAGCAAAAAAAATTAACAAATGAGATTTGTGAACCCAACCACTAACAAAGAGGAAAAAGTTCCGTCCTTCTGGAATTGGAACTTCACAATTGACAGTTTCCTCTCATTAAGCCATAAATTAACCAAACTTGGAGTCAGCCGCTTTAGAAGCAGGAATGTGAATTAGGGCCCCTAAGAAATTGGTTTTGCCCTATCGGAAATTACAATGGATCTAATTTGAACTCCGCTCCTCAATAACTTTTTAATTAACGAATTAATTAAATTAACGAAGGGAAAATCGAAGAAGCAGCAACGCGGATAGAGCGAATAATGAAATCAACCCAAGTACGACACACACAAAAGAAAAGAAGATCCAAACCATGGTTCGATGCCGAATGTTACAAGGAGAGGCAGAAGGTCCTACAACATCTACACAGATTACAAAACATGGAAACCGCTCTAGACACTCGTATCTACACTCAAGCAAGACGGAAATACAAAACGCTTCTGAGAAGAAAACAAGAAAATCACACAGAACAAGAGGCTCAGAAAATCATAAATTTAGCGGAAACCAACCCATTCGCAGCTCTCCAGCCACGGAAGACGTTTTTCACTCAGGCAATTCAAATGAAGGAATGGGAAGAACATTTCAAAGCCATTCTCAACACGGAAAACACAGAGCAAGCATACAACACAATCGAAAAAAGTCCAGAAAACTTCTACCCAATAACAAAGGACGAGGTAACAGAAACAATACAAGGATTAAAAACCGGGAAAGCGGCTGGACCAGACGAAACGTACAACGAACATCTAAAAGAAGCCATACACGTACTAGCAGACACGTGGAGGGAACTATTCAATAAATGCATAGAAACAAATCAAATCCCCAGTAGCTGGAGAACATCTATCATCAAATTAATTTACAAAGGTAAAGGGAATGCACAATCCCCTGACTCGTACAGAGGAATAGCCCTGAGTAACACCATCGCCAAAGTTTTCACAAAAATAATCACTAAAAGAATGACTAAAGAAGTTGACCACCTAATACCAGAAGAACAATTTGGATTCCGGAAAGGAAGATCAACACTACAAGCCATCTCCATTCTGCAAGCAGACATACAAGATGCCCTCAGGACACCCAAAGGAAAACTTTATACAGCTTTCATCGATTACAGCAAGGCATTTGACTCCATAGTTCGTGAAAATATAAAAGGAAAACTGGAAGAAATGCTTGGACCAGAAAACTATCTCGCAACCACCACAATAAACATGCTAAAACACAACACCATAACCATAGACAATAACATTGAAAGATCTAAAGCAGTCACTCAAACTAACGGGGTACTACAAGGAGACCCCCTGAGCCCCCTATTGTACAACATCGCAACAGCTGATATAATAAAAGCGGTAACCACAGAAAGTACCAAAGCATACCTCTATGCCGACGACATGGCCTTATCCTCCAAAAACCACGAAGATATACAAAATAGCTTAAACAAACTCGCAACATGGGCCGAGGAAAACGGACTGAAAATCAACATCAGCAAAAGCGCACTAATGATCTTCAGAAGAGGGGGAAAGGTAGCGGAGAAAGAAAAGCTTAAGATTGGATCCGAAAAACTCGAAGTAGTTAATGACTACAAATATTTAGGAATTACCATGCAAACATCAGGAACCACCTTCAACAAGCATGTAAAACAAAAAGCAATCGCCGCCATAGCTGCAATGAGAGACATCAGACAAATTCGAGAAATATCCCTAGAAACGGCAATTAAAATTTTCAAAACAAAGATAATACCTATATTAATTATGGAATCCACATAATAGGAGAATACCTGAAACTAAGAGATCTAAAAGTACTAGAAAACATCAAGGCACTGTACCTGAAGAAAGTACTAGGCGTATCAAAATATACACCATCCAGATACGTGTATCTATTAACCAGAGAGCCCTTCCTAATTGAGGACCTAAGATATAATCTACTGCTACCATCTACCACAGCATACAACAAACTGCTAGCAGAAAGACAACAGAAGAGAGAAGAGGTGGAAGAACTTTTCTACTGCACGAGTGCCATGATTGACAGGAGTTGGACAAAACCAAATCAGGAAATGAGAAGTGTAGTAAACAGATTAGCGGTGCATGGATTCCACGATAAACTCTGCAAGACAACCACATATCACACCGCCAGTGATCTATGCGTGTGCAAACTGTGCAACGAAAAGTGTACCAAGTATCATGTGCTTTCATGTAAGGAAAACAAGAAAACAATTACGGAGCTCAGCTCCGAAGACTGAACTGTAAACTCAGGGGCGTGCGGTGATTACTTGGTATACCCCAGCTGCTCGCGGCCAACCAGATTCCCCCACTCAAACGCATACAAAGTAGTCGCGCAACAGGAGATTTTTTAACACAACCGTGAAACAATATTTAAAAAATAAAAAATTCCAACATTCAATATATCACTCTTACACAAGATATATTTTCATGCAAGAAAAAGTAAATTATCGTAACTTACAGAACAGGAAAATGAAGTCTGCTTTCTGCAAATGATGCTGCAATCAACGAAATGTAAAATCCATTCTTCTTTCATGACTAGCAAAATGCTGCATAGTTTTTTCGAAAAATGAATGTGTGTGTCTTATGTCCTCCAGTAGAGATGTTTCGATAGAGAGTAAGGCTAAATTGGTTAATCTCTTTTCACTTGTTCTGTTTCGAGCATAAGTTTTTATTCTTTTCAGAGCCGAAAACGATCTTTCTACAGATGCTGTTGATACAGGAATAGAACAAATCAGTGATACAAGGCGTGTAAGTTGTGGAAAGCATGTGGATAGCGACATGGAATTCAAAGTTTTCAGTAGTTCATATGGGCTTTTCTCTTGAAACTCTTCGGTGCAATAAAATACAGTAAGTTCATTGCGTAATCTTACTTCATCAAAATTACTCCCATAAGCTCCAAGCAAGCTAGAAAATTCCTTCTGGGGAAATTGTTTCCTGTATGTGTTATACTTGCTAATATCTTTTGATATTAATTCCAAGAACTGCAAATTTCCATAGTCTTGAAATCTAATCTCCAACTGCTTGTCCACATTATCAAAGATTTCGTAATATAGTCGCTTGTAATTTACATTGACTCTCCTAGATTCTTCGCCAACTTCTCTTATGGTTTCAGAATGTACACTTTCATACTCGCTTCTCATATCAGCTATATTTCTTCGTGTTTCTTTAATTTTTTGTCTACAGTAACCGATGTCATGTGCTTTTGTTTGGAGAATGTTGTACAATATTCCCGAGAACGAAAAGATTTTATCAAAAGTTCTCAACAAAAAGCAAAACAAAAAGTCAGATAAAATTGACAAATAACCACTAACAGGAGCCAATATATCATTTTCAACCTCGTCTTGGTTATTGAGCATAGTAGTGAATACATTCTGAAGATCATTTCTGTGCATATACACAGTGTTGACAAGTCGCTCTGTATAGTTCCATCTAGTTGGGCAAACAGATGGCAATCGTCTTTGTAGAAAATTGTCAAGAAATTTTGCTCGTTTTGGTGACCGCGAGAAGAAGGCAGCAATACCACTCAAATTACTAAAGAAAATTTTACATTCTCTGATGTTATTAACACTACGTGAAAGTACTAAATTCAATACATGTGCATAGCAATGAATATAAACTGCCTGAGGATGAGTCTGTTTTATGAGTGCCTGGACGCCGTTCACATTTCCAGACATGGACGCTGCGCCGTCGTACGACTGAGCTATAAGCTTGTTATTACAGTCAAATTCTGTCAAGTACTCTCTTATAAGCTCTGCTATCGCCGCGGCGCTTCGGTTCGCACTTACATCACGAAATCCGATAAACCGTTCTTTTGTTTCACCACCGTAAACATATCGGAACACAATTGAAAACTGAGCAGTGTTGGAAACATCTGTTGTTTCATCTACCAACACAGAGACAAAATTAGCATTCGCTATTTCAGATTTAATTTCTTGCAACAGTGAATGAGATATGGAATCTATGAGATCATTTTGTATCCGATTGGATAACCCGCGGAATACTGTCGAAGTTTCCAAATGAGTCCTCAGGAGAGAATCATACTCTGCTGTGTAGTGCAGTAGTTCCACATAATTACCACGATTAAGTGACAATCTAGATTCGTCATGTCCTCTGAATGCTAATTCCTGTTTACTTAAGAAACATACGGCGTTTATGAACCTTTTGAGAAGCTCGCGATTTTGTCGCACTTTCTTATTGTGAAGAGATATTTCAGTTTGAAGTTGCTGGTCCAATTGCGTTTCAATACGAGCATGCCCGAATGATGCCAAAAGATACGAAGCTCTGATGTGTCCTACTGATAGTTCGTGTGCAGTTGCTGCTTTTGTGAAACTTCCTAAATTTTTATATCCCGATTTTGTCCATGAGGTATTCTGATCTTGACCAAAGAGCAAACAAGACCAACAAAACAAACAATTCAGTCTTTCACTGCCAGCTAGCCATTGATATTTTTCGTAGGCAGAACAAGTGAAATGTCTCGTAAATTTTTTTGTTATCTGCTGTAATTGTGCTAAGGCTGGTGTTGGCCTACCGTTTTCAATCACCTGCTTCTTCTCATGGAACTGCCTCGTTGAAAATGGTCTCCTCAAAATATCATCAATTACACACTCACTGGAAGACATACTACACACAATAGTTCCAGAATACCTGTTAGATTTCACAAATCACGTATTAATACAGAGCGTAATTACTACAAATCTTCACGAAATACGAGAAAACACGACAATACGTCACTGCAATGGAACACCACTACGTCACACACTGCTCTGCCACGCACACTGATTCTCTAAGAAGAGTAACCTGGGCTACTCAAAAATTCGGGGATTTTTGGGTTTTGATCACGTGAGTAAGAACTACCTTACTCAGAAATATTAATAAAATCTCTACTTAAATTTTTGTTCACTGTTATTAACGCAAGAGAGAAATATATGCTCTATAATAATTTTATAAGTTACAAACTTCTCGACAAAGGGTACGGTAATTTATATTAACGAAATATGTCATTTAAAATAATTTTGCTTCGTGGTAGCACTGGCAGTAATGTGACTGGGTTGCTCTCATCTGCCCTCTAGCGGGGAGTACTGCAATCACGTTCGCCAGGAGACGCCTGGCCACGAAGCAAAGGGAAGGGGAGAAACGTCATCAATCCCCAGCTAGCTGAACAGGAGCATAGTATCGGCACGGTTCCCCCATGCCCGCCGCGTGCCGCGGGCCCAGTGAAGTAGATGCGCGCGCAGCAGTCTTTCCCAGCGACAATGACAGAGCTGGGGCAGAGCCGAGAGGGCCCTTACAGCGCTCTTGAGGAAGAGCAATGGGCCGACCGAAAGATCGCAGTAGAGTATACAGTGGGTGCAATATTTTGATCACATGACATAGGGTACATTGTTCTCAAGATTCATTTAATTCTCATTATTGCTTACCCCAGCAGTGCTGGGGTTGCTGGGGTTGAATGCACGCCACTGTGTAAACTCCATGCACACTTGTGCGCATTTCTTAATTATTATTATTATTATTATTATTATTATTATTATTATTATTATAACTTTTTAATTCACACAGGACATTTTTATTTAATAACATGAACCATGCCAAACTTATTGAGAATTGTGACAAAACAGAAGGAAACTTTCTGTTTACTTAAAAAAAATTGTTTCCCAGCCATATGAACAAACACGTAAAACAGGAACATATGAAGTAGAGATGCCTGAGATGATCCCTGAAATTCCAAACCCAAAAGAAACATTTTTGGAATCAATTAATTCACCTGATTTAATGGCAAAATAATTTTTAAAAACATTCAATTGCAAGACTTGTAAAGAATCATTCCAAAGTTTGAATTATAATTCATTCTTTTTATCAACTGCAGAGTTATTCATATGTTTTTTCTTTTGAAAAAATTGCACCATTTTCTTGTTTAGGCTACAATATGAAATTTTTTAATTTTCTATAATAATCTGATTGGTTACTGCACATCTGAGCACCTCATGACTATTTACACCATGTTCACACATAAACTATCTTCATTGAAATCTACAAATAAACGGAACAATACTGAATTGTTTCTGGAGACTTACTTTTGACATTTTATTCAGTAAATTTGGTAAATATTTTTACTGTAACTAACAATAATATTATTGATACTGGATTTATTCAGATGATTCATTTACCAATTCAAATTTGGTTACATTTAATTAAAAAAATCATCATTTTAACCTCTTGTAACACTGAAGTATGTTAAATATACAAAAATATTTTCCCTAATTTGGACAGTGCCCTTAATATTTATAAATTTACAAAATAAATTTAAGATAATGAGAGTATGTTATTTATTACACTCAGTTCTTTAATTACACATTCCGAAACCAAGGTTTTCTTAATTTTCACAAACTCTAAATTGGTTTCATTATTTATATAATACATTTCCAGTACTTGTTAATCACGTTTTTCTAAACAAGGCAAATATTATTCGATTTATATGTTACCAAAATAATATACTTGTCTATAATATCGTTCAGACTCGCAGCACTTGCAGCTTCAAGGGGGAAAAATTTACACTGACACACTTAGTAATAGGATTTTCTTGGAATGTTCTTTGAAAAGAGCGCTGGGCTTGTAGAAAACACTGTTTGTAAAGTTCCTTCTTCTAGCGTTGGTGAAGTCAAATTTTCGTATTGAAATGTACCAACAATGTCTCGTCAAAAAACTATTACGAGATCGTTGACATCATTCACCTTAGAACGGTTATAATCGAGACCCGTTCCGAATTTATAGTAAAATTTTGGGCGCCAGGAACAGGTTACGTTAATTAAAACCAATGCTTCCACAGCTAATTTTAACAAATTGATAAATGTCCGGCTAGCTGGGTCAATGGGTCCCGTTATGGATAATCGCTATCGCCTAGATAGCCGATTACTTGATCTGCCAACTATACAGTATGGCGAGGAATCTGAAAGGGAATAATTATCTATTTCTAACTACTTAACAATTGTGATTGACTAAATAAAAATCTTTTCATTTCCAAAAGAAAAGTTCAACAATTTATTTAACAATTTTGACAATTGTTCTAGGTCATGACCTTTTTAAATAAAACTTTTGTACTGCAGTACTTATCTAACGTCTTGATCGACGACGGTCCGCAGTATCTTCCCACTTGAATGGAGATGATCCCAAGTCCTGCTTCTTTCTTCCAATCTTGCGACGCTGCCGACGCATCCAGCCCTCACTGCCTAGAATATCCACCGGTTCTTACGTGATATTTAGAGTTCATAGTCCTCCCCAACTAATGGTAAAACATTTAAAGTCCAACAATGCAATATAAAAAACTTTCCAAGTCCTAAGCGAATTCACTTCTGCACATTAACTTTCAGAGTCCGAAAAACTATTGAGTCTTACTCAAAACTTACAAGTCCCACTCCCCTTATATTAATCTCGCGAGCGATCTGTACTACTCGACGACCAATATCAGAATGTCGAGTTCTCCGCCGTTTTTCGTGCCTCAACGCTTCGGTATCCGTTGTTCGTTCCTCTTTTTTAAAACAAAACTACAAAATTTGACAGTCTATTCTCCCTTAGCCAATCCATTCATCTTTTATCAAACCAAGTAGCCACGCCTTCGACAGTCATTCCTTTTCAGACCAATCCCACATTATTTTGTCTATCTAGCCAGCGCCCCCACCTATTCAACGCCTGAGTGCAGTTTATTTACCTTGCCAACCACTATGCCGGCGTTGTTAAGACTGTATATCGCCATTTGCAGACCCTTTTATCCAACCCATTTACAGCAACTGTTATTGAAAAAAATATATAATATTTTTGTTTATCACAGTATATCTTGCCAGTGCATCTCCTCACATCATACTGCAACTCGAATATCACCTCCAGAATGAAAACGTAACTCGTACACCTAAGCAAATTAAATTAATTACATTTTGTCATACACTAATGAGAGTGTACCTATTCTAGAAATGCAAACAATAATGAATGATGTACATTTATTTATTTCTATTTATTTGGTCAAAAAACAGTAAAAACCGTATATGACGTGTGGGGGAAGAAATTATCTGCGCACACTTTCTTCTTCAAAATGTCTCATTTGAAAATGAGACATTTTAAATAATTAGGCAATGCAAACAATGGATTAATATAATACTTGTTCAATACCATGCGAAGTGATCAGTTGGAAATAATGTAATTAAAACACTTTTAAACCAATAGTACAGAATAAATGGCACATCTACTTAGGTTAGATTATACTACATGGATTTAAGGATTTCCAAGACTATTTTGCACGGTATAAGTGCTCACAAATGAAATAATCAATTACAATAATGCAATGAGATTTCAAAATGAATTATAAATACCTCCACCGCTGGTTGGGCGAAAATCCAAGATGTATTGTCTACCTCCAGTCTTCTTAAAATCTTCCAAAAAGTCGAAAATGATGATTTAGACACGGAAAATAAATGTCGTGGCACGATTCACTCTATTTAAAAGGCATGACATTCTAAATACTAACAAAAAGCTGAAAAATGTCGCCAGAAGCAGCACCTGAGTAAAAAAAAAAGTATAGCACGTAACTATGTAACGAATCAAAACCACCGGCAGCGTTTGAATTATGTGACGTCACACGTTTAGTTCGCTCACTACAGCGATAGGATAGATGGCGCAGAAATCATTACCCCGTTTTCCTATCTAAATTTCACGCCCCTGACCGGGGAACTCTGGGGGAACTGCTGGGCGCTGCTGGGGAACTGTTCGTGCAGCTCAGGTGCAGCTGTTCAGCAGAGAAGCGTCTAGGGACCCGACAGTGCTCCACGACTCAAGCGCCAATGTGGTGCTTTCGAGAACTATTACGAGCCGACGATTCCGGTTCAGTCCGTTCCGCAGCGTTCGGTTCTGTCCATTCCCTGCCGTTCCCTGCGCTCCATTCACCACGTGCTTGTGTCGTTGGTTAATGGTCGCTTATGTTGTTACTTATAGTTTAGTTTGTGTTTGCTTTAGCATTAGGTTATTGTTTTAGTTGGCGTTAAGTGGTTTAATTGCTGGTTTGAATTTAAGTTGTGGAAATGGAATCCGTGTGCCCGGTTTGTGACAAAAGTTTTTCTAAAATCTCTAACGTGCGCAAGCATTTGAAAAATGTGCATCACATTCTCGAAATGGACATTGTCGCTCTTTCCTTTTATTTTTATCCTGTTAAAATTTATGTTTCTACATAACGTCATCTGGTGGTGTGATACTGCTTAGCATGCAATTGTTTTTTCCATTCATAGTCTGCAATGAAATTGCATTACAACATGCTCTTGGATGTTGGATGCCATGGTCTTTTTCCTTTTGCAAAATATAATTCCAAAGACCCCTAATTTACTGTAAAATCATATGTTGGTTATAGTCATAGTCTGGCTGTTTTATTTTTGACAATTTCTGTCTGTATTCCTAATTAATTTTCTTGCTTTAGGGCTTCTAAATTTCTGGGGATTGAAGTTTCCTGTTCCAGGTGGCGGTAGAGTAATTATGTGGATGGCTCTCAATTAGCCATTGTTTTTCATCTATAACCTATAAGAACATTGATTGAACATGCTCTGTAGATAGTATCTTGCAATACGGCTGCAGATTTGGGTTCAGGAGCAGGTGTTGCACGAATATCCCCACTTCCGGATTTGTATAGTATGTGACAGGTCCTACCAGTGCAACATATAGTCAATGTTTCGCTTCCTGGTTGACAAATCCTTTATGGCATCATGAAAGATGCAAGTTTTATAATGCTTTATGAATGGTCTTATAATGGTTTTCATGCAGCATTTTGCATGTGTTTCAGAAGAGCTTAAAAATTTTTCTAATAACTTGGAGTCTTAAATTGTGTGAGATGAATGTATCTTGTCTAGATTGGATTGTAATTTTTCTTTCTTTGGCTTTTTGAATATTCATGCCAGTGATTTTTCCAGGGACCTATTCGGTAACTTGTAAATCCCACTAACACCTGGTAATACCTCCTCCTATCGCTTACTAATACCTCCTACTAACTTGTTTTTAATGCCTCCAATACCAACTACTAATGCTTTCTATTGCCTGCTAATTAGTAAGTATTGTCTTATTACTGTTTTAGATGATCCATTACCTGTAACATGTCCATTGTGTGACACAACCTAATACTTACATTACACCCATCTATTTGTAGTATGAGTATGCAATGTCCTTTCCTAACTTTTCATTTCTTCCCCTTATTACTATTTTAAATGAGTACTTGGCAAAAATTCACGACTTCTTAATCTCTTTATATATTCCAATTTGTCATGTGGTCAATGCCACAATTACAAATTGGACTGTTGATTTGCTTTTTCATGTTCACTGCAGTTGTATGTCAAATATGAAGTCCCTCAATACTTTTTAATTTGATTGTTACTATCAGATCTATTTTCAATATTAGTATTTATGCTTCTCAGAGTTCAATCACTTATGTAAATTTTTAGTTTTGTTTAAAGGATGAATTTGTGTACTGGACTGGGAGTGCTAGTTTTGAGCTGATATTTTTGAGGCCATTGACCTTCTGAACTGACTTGTAAAATTGTGATTCAATAATTTGTCTTCAGTAGTAATTTCATGGAAATCGCTTTTTTGTATTATGTTCATTTGAAAAATTGCATATTGTAACAAATGTAGTTTTCATATATTGTTCTATGATAAGTAATTCAATAATTGCTCTATTAAATAATTTGATGCCAGTCCCTTTTCTTTTTGTATTTTCATTTTTAATTTTGCACTGTTATTATTCGATTTTACTTTGATCTAACTATGGCCATCGATTTGCTGATTTGACTTATATAATTGCCTAACGTAACAATTTTATTTTATTAACTTGTAATTTGTAATTCAAACATTTGTCACTATGTTGTAATTTGATGCCAATCACTTTTTTCTGTAATATATTACTTTCTAATTTTGCTTATTGTAACAAATGTATCAGTTAATTTTATTATGCTCTGATTTGTAACTCAAGCCAATCACTTTTTTCTGTAATATATTACTTACTAATTTTGCTTATTGTAGGAATGCATCAGTTTAATTTTATTACGCTCTGATTGCAAATCATGCCTATCACTTTTTTCTGTACTATATATATCTATATATTTCTAAATTTGCACTGTTATTGCTTTATTTTAATTTGATAAAACAATTGGCAGAATTCATTCCCAATGTGTCGTTTAATTTTTATTTTAACTTCTTGTTTAATAAATTATATATTACAATAAATAATTGTTTTTTGTTTATCCTTGATTTCATATTAGTTTTCAGAAGAGTACACATGTGTAGCTGTGACGACTTGCTTAGATTGTTTCATAGACATTGACAGTTGCCTCGTAGCTGGTGTGTGTGTGTGTGTTTTTTTTTTTGTTTTTTTGTTGTTGTTGTTTTTTTTTTTTTTTTTTTTTTTTGCTAGTCTCTCCAAAATTATTCTTTCTGGAATTACATGGCAATTATTACTGGAAACCTGAAAACGTTAGAGATAAATATTTTTGCAGTATGAATTTGTGATGAAAACATTAAATTCGAATTACAAATGTATTTTACACTGTAAGACAGGACAGGTCAGTCTTGGTCAAGGTAGTATCCATCAACGTACACCAGCAGTATGTGGTTGGATTTGTTAGGATGTGATGGTACTGTAATGAAATTGATGGTTGGCAGGAATAATAGATTTGTAAGTTAAGGGGGATAAATTAAGGTTTTACATTAGTAATATAGTACAAACACATTTTGTAAATTGAAGATTTGTAATGCCCATTATGTTTTATGCACAGTAATGTTGGTTCCTAAAAATAAAGAATGAAAAAAAAATTAATTTTGTTTAGAAACCTTTAACAAATCCCATAAAATTACTGAAGTTGTGTAATAAAACAAATGCTTCAAAATATGGCCTTTACAGGACTTTGCAATGTTAAAATCTGATAATGCATATTTAAACTTTTTTAAATTCCCCTCCCCTGCTATTTTCTTAAAGAAATGTTACACCCGTTAACTCACATATTTAATGCATCCTTATGCACCGGAATTTTTCCAGATATTTTTAAAACCGCTAAGATTAAGCCGCTCTTCAAAAAGGCAACAAAAATGAAGTTCAAAATTATCGGCCAATTTCTCTTTTGTCAGTTTTTTCAAAAATATTAGAGAGACTTTTTTATGTGCGAATGGAAACCTTTCTGAATAAACACGACGCGTTTTCAAATTGCCAACATGGATTCCGGAAATCAAAATCTACGGAAACAGCCATTTTTTCTTTTCTTAAGGATGTTGCCTCATCATTGGATCAAAACGAAGCAACTATTGGAATATTTTTAGATCTTTCAAAAGCTTTTGACGTCATTGATCATAACATTTTACTTTCAAAATTACTTTCGTATGGAATCCGTGGTATTGCTCTAGATTGGCTATGTTCGTACCTTAAACAACGATCTCAGAGAGTAGAAATACCTTACTGGAATGATGGAACTTTATGTACACACCTTTCCGGTTCTTTGCCAATTGTACGTGGAGTCCCGCAAGGATCGATTTTAGGCCCTATTCTCTTCCTATTATACGTAAATGACATGCCCTTAGCGATTCGAAACGGAAGAACAGTTCTCTTTGCGGATGATACAAATATTCTTTGCAACAAAGAAACCGTAAATAGTACAATATCAGACGTTTCAAATTGGTTCCGTAATAACACATTAAAAGTAAATGAAAAGAAAACTGTTTCAATGCAGTTTTCCATATCAAATAAAAAATTCTGTACTCCATTGAAAATGAACGGTGTGCCATTGACTGATGTTAATGTAACAAAATTTTTAGGTCTATCAATTCAGTCAAACCTCAAATGGAATGCCCACTTAAATGAATTGAACACAAAATTAAGCTCATTATGCTACGCGTTCAGAATTCTTTCAAATTCCGTCAGCCTTCATACAGCTCGTTGTGTATATTTTGCCAATGTTCACTCCCGCCTGAGATATGGCATAATACTTAGGGCGTTCGGAAATGATTTGGACTGACCGTGTTGCTCTGACGCAAATACTATTTGAAAAGCGCGCTTATGCTGTGGCGAAAGGCCCTTCTTAGTGCTATATTTTACCACTAGATGGATCTGTCATTTTCACTCACTGAGAAACGCTGACTCATTTTGCTAACGGACTCCAGTAAGCACGCGGACATGGAAGGCGACGCTCGTGGTCAGAAGTGGACAACTTGGTTCTTGTGGAAAGAGGGTGTCAGAGTGACTGAAATTTGTCGCCGACTCGCCGATGTTTGTGGCGAAAAAGCTCCGGCACGAAGCACTGTCTTTCACTGGGTGCAGAATTTCGAAAGTGGACATGAATGTGTGGAGAAAGGCGTGAGCAGCGGCCGGCCAGCGACATCGCGTACATCAGCTGCAATCGAAGCAGTTTCGAAGTTGATTATGGCAGATCGACGGATAACATTTACAAAGTTGCAAAATGAAACGGGTCTTGGACGAGCAACTCTTCATGAAATCATCCATGAAGATTTGAAAATGCGTAAAATTTGTGCTCGGTGGGTGCCTCACCAACTCACAGAAATGCAGAAAAAGCAACGAGTGGACTTGTGCCGAGAACTGATGCGCATTTACAACACGGACAGAGAAAATTTCTTCAAAAGACTGGTGACTGGGGATTAATCTTGGTTCCTGTTTGAGACCCCTGAGAAAAAACGGCAATCAATGGAATGGAAACACACTGCAAGCCCTCCATCCAAAAAGCCTCGTCCGAGTCTTACTCCCAAAAAACAAATAGCTACAGTTTTCTGGGATGAAGAGGGAATTGTGCTACTGGATTGGCTTCCTACTAACGAAACAGTGAATAGTGATACCTACTGCGAAACTCTACGAAAACTGCGACGCAGTATTCAGCAGAGGCGGCAAGGAAAGTGGGCTCTCAAAGTGCTTCTTCAACACGACAATGCGAGGCCGCATACGAGCCGCAAGACAACAGACGCATTGGCAACAATGGGATTTACGAAGCTTCCCCATCCCACACATTCACCTGATTTGGCCCCTTCGGACTATGCACTGTTCGACAAAATGAAGGACGCATTGCGTGGCCGGCGAATGTCATCCACCGAAGAACTCCAAGACGCTGTCCGCGACTGGTGTCGCTCTACTCCGAAAGAATGGTTTTATACAGCCATAAGGAAACTTCCCGAGAAATGGAAAAGGTGCATCGAATTAGGAGGAGATTACTTGTAATTTACCTGTGTAAACCTGGGCAGTACAATAAATGGTATGAAATTTAGAGCGTTTGTCCAAATCATTTCCGAACGCCCCAAGTATTTTGGGGAAACACATCTTATAGTTCACAGACTTTCAGATTACAAAAAAGAATTGTACGAATAATAAGCAAATCCAACCCACGTGATTCTTGTAAGTCACTCTTTATTAATCTAGGAATTTTACCATTACCTTGTCTCCTGATTTACGAATCAGTAGTTTTTGTCAAAAATGACTTACTTAAGGACGGGAATATATTTTCAGCAAACGCCGATGTCTATAAGTATAACACACGACGTAGTAATCATATTCACCAGGTGGCAGTATCAACAGCTCACTACAAAAAATTCACATACAATTCATGTACATTACTCTGCAACACTTTGCCAGAAGACATTAAACGATTAAATTCAATAGAAAAGTTTAAGTCCCAAGTAAAATCTTTTCTGCTGCATAACTGTTTCTATACAATTCGAGACTATACCGAGCATCAAAAAGTAAAGTAGCATTAACTTTAACAATGATAGTTAATGTAATTATTTATCATTTGGACTGTATAATTCTAAAGAACCTGTAACAAGTATTGTACCACAGTTTCTGGGTTGATGGCCCCCATCTCGATCAGGTTTTTCGTCCAGTTTCCCTGATCCTTGAGCAAATGCTGAGATGGTCCCTTGTTTTGCTTCTGGACATAAATGTAACTTCATTATTTGTGCACGTCTTCTGAATTTCAGTGGGAAATATAGTTATTCAAATTATCGTTTTTCATATTATCGCGGCAAAAAGTATTATTCTTTCATGAAGAACATGAGGGTTCAGGGCAGAAATTTATAGCTAATTTACCTTTGAAAATATATTTTATTATATAGGAGCGAATATTTTGTCAACAAAACTCGAAAAAAACTCTCTTTTCTGTATTCAAAATTCGACTAGAATATGGTTTAGGATAGAGACCACAGAATTATGAAAACGTGCACAAAATTCACTTCTCCCCATAGCTCGTCATATGCAGTTTTTAACTGTTTTTGACGTAAATAAATAAAATAAAATGTTTAATTCGCAAGAGGAAAATAGAACTGACAGTATTGCTGTTAAGAAGAGTGGTCCCTCTGGTATTCTTAGCAATATATTGAAGCAAAGAATCAATACGAACAAATTTGTTTTCTTCACTAATTGGAATAGGAAGTTACAAGTTGTGAAATCTAAACAATGAAAGAAACCTTGCAGTTCCATTTCCTTCCCAACTTTTGTTCTAGGATGCTCTGCAAGGGTATTATTTTATCCCAATATTTTCAAAGGTTTTTTTCTTTGTGTAATAAAATATAAATTAAAAATTAATTGCTTTTATTGAGTCCAGTTTATTCTTGAAAGACACACCATTTCTAGTTGGTAAAAAAAATTGTTTTTCCTTCTTCCCTTTTTTATCAGCACTAACTTTATAATTATGTCAAAAATGTGCTTTGAAATTGAACGAATAGGATAATAAACATATTATTGTTTGAATCACATATGTAATTTCATTTGTGTATGATGAATCCTATACAATGTATGCAGGGTGAGTGCAATTGCACATTTCTTCAGTTCCAGAATCCTTACCTCTGTTTTTCTACACACTATTATGAAAAAAGGTACAAAGGACATTTTATTTGATAAATGTTCACACCCATGTAATAGAATGGCATGTGTGAACAATCTTCAGACTTGATTTTAATATGCTGCTGACAAATACTCAACTTTCCACTCTCATGCCTAGAAAAAGAGAGGTCAAGAAATTGTATGCAGAAAATTAAGTTACGTTTGCAAAATGGTTCTCATTTTAAGGTATTTTTTATAGATAGTTCCACATATTTTCAAATATTTAAAACATGCAGCTTCAGTCATAAAAGGTGTGACAATAGAAACAAAAACTTTAGTAAATGTTAATTTGAATTAGCATTTTTCGAACTGATTGTTTGATATACCAAGAAGATTTAAGAAAGGAAGGGTAATATAATTTAAATAAAATATAAATTTTAATTGAGATATATTTCCAAATATAAAACAAATTTTTCCGAAATGTCTTTTTCGAAAACTGCAGGTCCCCTATAATCGCAAACACAACCTAGTATTAGGGATTATGATTTTTGCCTTCCAAAACCACTGGAACACTGACGTAACAATACGCTGCAACGGCGATAAAAACTACGCACGTATTATATTCGCTGACGTTTACTTTGCATTTAATTTAATAAGGCATGAAGATAACAACACTAAACAAATGTACAGGTACACTTTAAAGAAATGTGATGGAGAGGGGTGTCCTCATTCTTTTGGTTGGCACTGTACGTAGTCAAGTCAATAAATAATACACGCATGTGCAGAGCATTCACTAAAGTTAATATAAAATTATTTACGGACAACTTGATGAAGGAATCATGGGACGCAGTTTATAACGCTGTTGACACAAATGAAAAATATAATTTATTTTTCTCCATGCTTTCAATTCATTTTAACGTGTGCTTTCCTCTTAAAAAGAGAAAATTAAACATTTCAAGCAAAAGTAATACTTGGATCACACAAGGAATTAGAACATCGTGTAAAAACAAACGTACGCTTTACTTTATTTCTAAACATCATAACGTATCACCTGGTTTACACATATACTTCCGAGAATATAAAAGAATTTTAAGAAAAGTAATAGTTCAGGCAAAAATAATGAAAAATAGTCGGGACATTTTGAGCGCTAGTAACAAAACTAAAGCAATGTGGGATATCGTAAAAAATACAACCACATCAACTCGATACCTTGTAGAGGATGTAATTGTAAAGGATAATGAAAGAGAAACGAGTAATCCGGACAAAGTTGCCATCTCTTCAACAAACACTTTTCTATAATTGCGTCTGATCTCACGAAGGGACTAAAACCACAAAATTCAACATTTTACACTTCCCAAAAAATTTCAGATACGATGTTTATTTCCGAAACTTCTCCCAACGAAATCCTCAGAATAGTCAGTAAACTAAAAAATAAATATTCATCTGGTTTAGATGAATTTCCGGATTGTTTATTAAAAACTTGTGCACCTGCCTTTATACATCCGTTAACTCACATTTTCAATGCTTCTTTATGTATAGGAATATTTCCAGATATTTTCAAAACAGCAAAAATTAAGCCACTTTTTAAAAAAAGGGAACAAAAATGATATTCAAAATTACCGGTCAATTTCTCTTTTGTCAGTTTTCTCAAAAAATTTAGAAAGGCTTTTCTACTTACGAATGGAAACTTTTCTCAGGAAAAACAGAGCGTTTTCAAACTCACAACACGGTTTAAGAAAATCAAAATCTACGGAAACTGCCATTTTTTCTTTTCTCAAAGATGTTGCTTCATCAATAGACCAAAATGAAGTACCCATTGGAATATTCTTAGATCTCTCGAAAGCTTTTGACGTTATTGACCATAAGATCTTGCTCTCAAAATTACCTTCGTATGGAATTCATGGTATTGCCCTAGATTGGATAACTTCTTACCTTAAACATCGGACTCAAAGAGTAGAAATACCATACTGGCAGGAAAGGACATTACATACTTATATTTCCAATTCTTTGCCAATTGAGCATGGGGTCCCGCAAGGTTCGATCTTAGGTCCTGTTCTCTTTCTGTTATATGTAAACGATATGCCCTCGTCTATTAAAAATGGAAGAACGGTTCTGTTTGCTGATGACACGAATGTTCTTTGCAAAAAAGAAGCAGTAAATAGTACAATTTCAGAAGTTTCAAATTGGTTCAATAATAACAAATTAATTGTTAACGAAAGAAAAACTGTTTCAATGCATTTTTGCATCTCAAATCGGAAATCGCATGTTCCATTGAAAATGAACAATATGCAATTAGCTGATGTTGAGGCAACAAAATTTTTAGGTTTTTCAATTCAATCAAACCTCAAATGGAATGTACATATAACAGAATTAAACACTAAATTAAGTTCATTATGCTACGCATTCAGAATTCTTTCAAATTCTGTCAGCCTTCATGCAGCTCGTTGCGTTTATTTTGCAAATGTGCATTCCCGCCTGAGATATGGCATAATATTCTGGGGAAGCTCATCCTGTAGTATTCAGACCTTCAGATTGCAAAAGAAAATTATTCGAATAATGAAAAAATGCCTTCCACGTGATTCCTGCAAGCCTCTTTTCACTGAACTGGGAATTTTACCATTGCCTTGTTTATTTATTTACGAATCTGTAATATTTGTCAATAATAACCTACTTAACGGAGGGAACATATTTTCATGCAATATTGATATTTATAATTACAACACACGCCGTAGAAATCACGTGCATCAAGTGTCAGTATCAACAGCTCAGTACAAGAAATCAACATACAATACATGTACGTTACTTTACAACGCATTGCCAGATGACATTAAACAATTAAAGTCGGTACACAAATTTAAGTTTAAAGTAAAATCTTTTCTGCTGCAAAACTGTTTCTATACAATTAGAGACTATACTGATCGCGAAAAAGAAAAATAATGTTTAATGTAACAAAACAAAGATATATAATGAATTAGTTTACGTTCACATTGTATACATTTTCAAAAAATATTTAATACGCCTGTAACAAATAATGTATTTCAGCTTCCGGGTCAATGACCCCCATCTCGATCAGGTTTTTGTCCAGTTTCCCTGATCCATAGAGCAAATGCTGAGATGGCCCCTTGTTTTGCTTCTGGACGTAAATGTAGCTTCACTGTGCGCACGTTTTGTTGAGCACACCTTTTGCTTGTAGTTCATTTACAGTTGAAATTGTTTTTTATAACTCGGGAAAATACATTTTTCAAACATTTTGATTTTTCTAAAATAATTATTTTCTAAATTTTTTTTTTAATTCTGGCCCTCAAGAAAATGTGCGCAGATAAATTTCTTTCCCCACACGTCATATACAGTTTTTACTGTTTTTTGACAAATAAATAAATAAATAAATAAAGTCATCAAGATGACTTAATGAATAGAGGCCGCCTGGCACAACACAATTGTCGGGATGGGAAAGTATGTAGTTAGCCATCAAGATGACCCTCTAGTGAAGCTCGTAATTAAATCTTACCGAAGAATGGTAAACAGATGCATTGTTAGTGTAGCAAGAAGCATTGCAAAGAAATCTATGGAACTCACAGAATAACACAGACACTGAACTTCTGAAGCTACTAAACACGAAATAAGAGACACAAAAAATGTTACAGAAGTGGTGGAGAGACAAACCACTCCAGTGGACAGTATCTAAAAAGAATGGACAAGGGGCAGATTAATAAAGATCAATAATTTATGCGGCTTAAAAGGAAAAGAATTAAACCAGAAATTCCCAAGATGATAAATGCCGCATTTGCCAGGAACACGTAGAAACTATTGACCACATTGTCTCATCTTGTCCAATTCTAGCAAAGACCTAATACTTGAAAAGGCACGACAGGATGTGTAGCTACCTCCACTGGCAGATCTGTACAGCCTTCGAAGTTCCAAACACATGCCCCAAGTGGTACGAACACTTAGCAAAACCGGTGACTTCTGTTGGATTGTGCACGATATTGTATGATCAACAAATCCAAACTGATCGCACGACAGCGGCAAACAAACCGGATGTAGTTATCCGGGATGTGGAGAAAAAATCGTGTCTACTTGTTGATGTTGCTGTACCTTGTGATCAAAACGTCGTTACCAAGGAGGCAGAGAAATGTCCTAAATATAAGAGTTTGGAAATCGAGATCAACCGAATGTGGGGCGTAAAAGCACAGGTCGTACCAATAGTCATCGGATCTTTGGGATTTGTTCCGCAAAATATGTGTAAGAACTTGGCTAAACTCCCAGGTAGTTCAAGAGACTTGGAAGTGAAAGAAATCGCTTGATTTGGAACAGCCCACATTTTGCGCAAAGAATTGTAGAGGCACGGACAACCCGTATAGATCTGCTCGGTAGCTGGTTGCAACGTGGAGTAGATTTTATTTTCAGCCGACCCATAACATCTTTAGTCGTGATGTAGTGGAATAATAATAGGAACGACAACGATGATTATTTTTATATTAAAATAAAAAGTAACAGCTCAGACAAAAGGATTTAACATTCTCAACAAAACTGTTTCCTAATCAATACACAAATTTGGAATGTTATTTTCTCTGCATAGTAAGATTTATCTTACTTCTCGCTTTATTTCTACATTTACAATTGTCGAAAATTCAGAGAGTTCTTTGCAAATGAAACTAGCATCATTTTTTATACCGTTCTTTGATATACGCAAGGAGAAAATTTAAAGAAAAAATTTGGAGCCGTTTTTGAGAAACTATTTGTTTCAAAATTGCTTAGTGTTGTTATCGCAAAATTGCTCACATTTTCGAAAAACTACACCTAACATTATTTCAAGATCTGTCTTCAAACAAAAAATTTCATTAACGAAACAAATCTCTACCTTCAATTTTGTAATTGTAGGAAGAGGCGGGAAAAATATTGAACTTTTGGAATTTTCGAAAAATAACCTGCCCACGATTACAATACTTTCTCGTTTTCCGATGTACGGGAGGAAAAGTGAAACTGAAAAAATACGACCTCGAATTTTCGACCGCGAAATCCGTGTTTAAGTAACGCACGTCAGTATCGAGTCCGTATTGCTGTTCCAAAGATGGTTGATGGTTCAAAACATCCCACAATCAGGATATACTCGTATTTGTTGATGGAAGTAGCCTATGTGGATGTAATCTGTAGCAGCAAACATCAGCAGAAAAGCAGACAATATACACAAATAAAAACTATTTTCACATTCTCCACCAAAATGTACAGTCATTGAAATACAAACTCACTGATATAGAAATTTTACTTGAGGAGAAGCTCGACCACCTTTCAATATTGTGCTTTACTGAACACTTGCTGACCAAAGAACAATTAGATAATACACATATTCCAGGCTTCTCGTTAGTTAGCAGCTCATGTAGAAATATTTACAATGTACATCATGCATATGGTGGGACATGCATTTTTATTAAAGACACTATTAGTTTTGTAACCTACACCTATCCCACTCATCTTATAAAAGAAAAAGATTTTGAAATATCCATCACTTATTTAACTTCAATGAAAACATGGGTTTTATGTACATATCGCAGTCCTACTGGGAATTTCAAAATCTTCTAAAAAAATCTCGAAATTATTCTATCAAAACTTAAAAAATACAGACTATAAAATTATTCTTTGCAGTGACCTCAATATAAATTGCCTATCATTATCCAGTAATGAAAATCTACTTAAGACCTAAAATCATACAATCTATAAATAACCATAAATACCCTAACCCGAATATCCAAAAATAGTAGCACTGCTATAGATCAAATAGGTGTAAATAACCACAGTTTTTCTGTTGCTTTATTTACCACAGGCTTCAGTGACCAAACCACTCGGATTTTAACACTTCAAACAGAATCAAAAATCATTGAATAGACAACTTACCAAGAAACACATAACTATTCCCAAGAAAACGTAATAAAATTCCAAAACTTACGCAGATTAGAAAATTGGGATGAAGTATATAAGGTAACTGATACTAATGATAAGTTTAAATCATTCATAAATATATACTTAAGACATTTCAATGTCATTTTTCCTCAAAAACTTAAATAGATCCCAAATAAGAAAACAAAATCATGGATCAACAAAGGTGTCATGTGAAAGAAAATGTAGCATGTTTAAAATACTAGCACATAACAAATGTAATTCCAACTTCATTACATACTACAAAACGTAATTCGATCCTAAAAAAAGTAATCAAACAAGCAAAAATTATGACAAATGAGAAGTACATTACAAATGCAGATAACAAAACAAAAGATACGTGGGATATTATAAAAAAGACTACAGCACAAACTAATAATAACAGAAAAAGTATTGAGCTCCACTGCAAAAACCAAACTTTACAGGACCCACAAGAAATAGCTGACACATTCAATGAACACTTTTCACAAATTGGTAAAAAATTAATCTGTCAACACTCTAAACAATAAAACACACCAACCAAACACCAATGTTACACAAATCATAAATTCCATATTTCTACATGAAACCGCCCCTTCTGAAATTTTGAAAATGATTGGACAAATGGAGAATGAATTCTCAGCAGGCCGGACAATATTGCTGATTTTCTTATCAAACATATCATATTATCAAGTCCTATTTCTTGCTCAATTTCATTTCCGTAACTGACCTGTCTGAGGTTGAGTATTGGGATGTTTTGCATTTGAAAAATTTTACTGGTATTGAGGAGCAAGCCCAATGCCCAAACATCCAACCTGGAGGACCAGAGGTTTTATTTTCGAGCTTCCCCTGCCCTAGAAGGGTTGTCTTCTTTATGACCATCAAGGCTCCTCTCCCCATTCAAAGGCCTACGTGATAAAAGCTAAAGAATGAAAGAAGGAAAGACTCCCTAACCCTAATAGCTTGGGGTCAAGAAAAACAAGAGTTGGCCAAGAGAGGCCTGATAGGAAAGTTAAAAGATGTATGGCATAAGTAAGTAAAAGATATCCACAAGGACAATGCTACTACAAGGCAGTGTCCCCTGGAGAGGACATTGTGAGTACAAGACTTAAAAAAGTGACCGAAATCTGTATCATTCAGGAGTAAAATGTTTCAACAAATTGCCAAATGAAATCAAAAATCTAAACAATTTCAAATTCAAAAGGGAACCATGGAAATACATCATAAAGAAAGCCTTCTATTCTTTAGACAAGTTATAAAAAAATCAAACCATTATCTAGCATACAGAATATTGTAGATTGTATAGAACTAAGAGAAATAATAAAATGTAAGCTGAATCTATATATCTGTGTGTGTGTGTACATATATATATATATATATATATATATATATATATATATATATATATATATATTGTCACGCCCATTACGCAGTCCCCGGCGGCGTGGGAGCGCCGGAAATCCGTGAGGGCGGCCCGGGCCTAGCTCAGTCGGTCAATTTTGTTACCTTTCTGAAAATAAGCGGTGATGGAAGGAACTGCAAGGTGCAATACAATGACAATAACAATTTGGGTGACTGATAAACACAATAGAAGGTTTATTTCCGCCTAATGATAGGCCGGAGAAGTTACACAAGGAATTTTAGAAGAAATGCCCTACCTAGTGAGCTCTGATTAGGAACAAAAGAAACTTAAATCTAAGAGAAAAGCAAAAATAAATTCACAATGCAATTATTCTACTGATTACACAAAGGAAATGATCATTCGCCCTCTGAACTGGCGATTACGTGCCTCAGCGTGGCACCGCAACTCACAAAAAAAAGTCTTTGTACGGTCGTTGACCAAATACAATGCCTGATGATGATGATGGTGCTGAACAGGCGTCAAATGGCACCGGTGGCAGCTGGTCGCGGCGGCGGCGGCGTGTCGGCCTCTCAAAGCCGAAGGGGCGCTCGTCGGCACAGCAGCGGCGTGGTGGGCTGCGGCGGCGGCAGTTTCGTTGGCCCGAATCACGAGCAATCGCGTATCTCACGCACAAAGTCACACGGCGCGATCTGAGAGTTCCAATAAGTTCTATGCGAGCACAAATCTCGGAGAGTATCGGTCTAATTGCCAGTGGTGGCAGAGTTCAAAATTTGATACTCGGAAAGAGTTTCTTCCGGCTATCGAGATTAAACAAGACAGAATTGGATTGCACGGGGCAATCCCAAATCGCTCCCCAGAGCACGCGATGCCGGAGGTACCTCGACCTCTCTCCTCAGCTCTCGCCACCCAAGTCTCTCGTACCCTCACTTTGTGTGTTTTTCCACTCTTCCCCCCCCCAAATTTTCGCAGATATTTCGAAATCATCCCTTCCCCACAGAATTCTACCCCTGATTGGTTGAGTGTGATGGCGTCTTAACTATTTTTTTAGCCAACCAGCTCCGGCGATTCTGGGAATTTTCCTTACTTTGTCTCATTCCAAAAGCCCTCTTCGTCTATCGAAGAAAGTAGGTCAAGAAGGGTGTGAGACATGATCGTTGTACCCCCGAAGGTTGCAGTGAATTACAACTTTGAGCTTCCCAGCGCGAGTGACAGCCAAAAAAAACCGTGACGGGCACGCGCCGCGAACCTATTCAAATAGTTCTGGGGCGCCTGAGATCCCGAACAAAAGGTCTCCCTCGTCCCGTGGTGCCATAAAACATTCGTGGAGGGCGCGCGTTGCGCGCTTGCGGGCGGGCAACGGGGCACGGTCGGTTCTCTCCACGCACTAGCCTTCTGCATCGGCATTTTATTTATGAAAATAATTCGCAGAAGAACTAGCGTACCGCTACAATATATATATATCTATATCTATATATATATATATATATATATATATATATATATATATATATATATATATATATATCTGTAGACATATAAATATATACACACAAAACTTTGTATTGTATATTAAATAATTGTGTGTACATAATTGTGTTTGTGTCAATAAATGTATTTTTACATACAATAATTATTTGTATAATTTTTAAATTTGTAAATGTATTAATTCATTATTTTGTAACATAGTGATCCTGTTATGCAACACAATGTTTTTGTTATGTCAAAATAGTAAAAAATTTGTATTAGTCATAGTTTGTTAAACTTAATTTTCATGACGTGGTCTAAAATGGTACCTTGTACTATGAAAGAACCTAAATAAATGATGATGATGATGTCCTTGCCTTGTGAACACAATAGAACCTACTTCATAAAATTCCGCTTAATAAAATTTCATTGCTAATGAAATAAAAATGAGCTGTACCAAAAATGTTGCTATATACAATAGTAACCATATATTTTAAACCCTCTTAATAAAACCCTGCTTAATAAAATATCATGCCAAATAAAATCTAATTTTCTGGTCCTGAATCAAAGTTTTATAAGTGCACCATACATAGTGTACTGTGCTGTACACCCTGAATAGTTTTCATATAGAACCTTATTGTTTTGCTTAATTAATGTCAACTTAACTATTTAACTATGCAAAGTGAAAAAAAATATTTTAAGTAAAACTTAATAAACTTCCCAATACAAACAATGAACACACAATTTTGTCTCTTAAGTAGGATTCAATAATGTAATTTACTTTACCTCGTATTCCAATGGTTTCTAATTTCTTTAGGAAGAGTTCATGGAACATACTATCAAAAGCTTTTGATAAGAATAGAAAGAGAAATGCAATTGTTTTGTTCAAAATTATTTCACACTGTATTGCAGAAGTTGGCAATTGCTGTTGAGATGGCTAGTTCTTTTCTAAAATCATGTTGAATATTTACAAATATTTTGTTCACCTCTAGAAAACTATATATTCTGGTTAGAATAACTTTTTCTAGTAGTTTACTGAAAATTGAAATAAGAGTTATAGGGCAATAATTTTTTTCATAAGTAGTGTCTCCTTTCTTGTGTATTGGTCTTTTCTTTCTACAGTAACTTTCAAAGCATCTGGAAAGGTACAGTCCTTTAGTAAGCAGTTCATTAAGTAGCATAAAATGATTTTTAAAGCTAATTTGCACTTTTTTTGAATGATGGATGACAAATCACCTGTATCAGATGATTTTCTGTTTTTGAAATTATTCATTAGTTCGTCTATTTCAATGATAGTTGTTGGTTGAACTTCTTCTGATTTGTTTTATTGGTCAATTATTGTTTATGAACTGTATGAAGTTGTAGATTAGTTGCTAAAAGGGATTTGATATGTTTATTGCCAAAATTGAAATTGTAAAGATTTTTACTTAGCCAGCTCTTTCTCCTTTAAATTTACTCACTGAAATTAGATTACATAATTGAGTGATGGCCAGGAACACTCAGAGAAAATAAAAGGCAACTATAGACATGGGGACTCTTATTTCAAACAAGAGTCCCTCTACCAATACAACGGTATTCATCTCTCCTGCAACAGACATAACTTTAACTTTAAGTGGTTAATTTGTATTAGAAGTAAATAGATTTTTTTATTGAAAAAAAAATTGGAGGAATTAGTCAGGGCTTGGGGCAATTTCCTCCTGCCTCAGGGTGGCACTGGAGATAGTATGCAATTGAATAAGTATATATTTACTTGTTTTTATTTCATTTTTGGGGGCTGCATATAAATTATACCTAGTCTTCTTCATTTAAATTTTCTGGTTCCTTTATTGATTTATTAATACTTATTTTTATGAGAATATGCCATTATATTTACATTGATTTCCTTTAAATTATTTAATTTTATCAACAGATTATTGTATTTAGCTGTATTAGTTTAAATAGAATCTTAATTTCTGATATCAAAAGAACATGATTTAAACATATTGAGCTATTAATTATTTATTTGTAAAATGTTCTTTGTTGTTTTGTTTTGTGATCTACAATTATAATTTTTGTAGAATTGAATATGTGCATCAATGAGAATGAAATTTTTGAATACATTTTGATTTTTAATTTTGGGAAAGCAGATGAAGAGATTAGAAAATATATACATTCTGAGGCATCATTACTAATTCCATTTGCTATTTTAGATGCATTTCATGCATTTAGAATTGTGTTTTCACTGTTAATACAGTTCAAATGTAAATTTTAAATAGCTGTATTTTATTTCAAAATTTAACAAACTAACAATTCATTTCTCTAGTGCAGAACAAATTGACATATTCTCGTTACAAATCTTTATACATTTTTAATTTCATGGTAACGAAATATTATATCAAAAATTTTAAATTTGAAAGGGACCCGAGCAGAATTAGTACCCCCCACCCCCACCCCCGACGAAATAACTTCTGGATCCATCGTGACCATATCAGAAAGTTGGAAGTCGCGCGCTTTGCTGGGCTGAACCAATCAACACGCTGAACGGGCGGAACGGACAGAACCGCGACGGAAGGCTGCCAGATCCGCTCGTAATAGTTCTCAAAAGCACCACATTGGCGCTAGAGTTGCGGAGCCATGCGGAGCACTGTCGGGTCCCTAGACGCTAGTGTTCAGCAGCCTGTCAGCAGCTGTTCGTGGGTGAAATTTGTGGTGTGGTGGTAAAACCGCTATAAATAGTCAGCCAGAAAGTGATTGAAGAGTTGAAGTGTCCGACAATTTCCTTACTCTCTCTATCAAAGAAGGAAAGAGAATAAACTGTGGACATTGTGCGATTTCCCGTTTTGTTATAAAGTTGTTAGTTGCCCTGCACCCGACGCGTTTTGGCCTCTGTGAAAAAATAGAACTAGGTAAAACATTTTGAAATTGTGGAACCAGTTTTGTACAAATTGTCTCCATAACATGGACCAAATAGAAATATTGTCGGAGAGTACAATTAAAATAGAAAACGTAAGTTGTATTTTTTAATCAAGTATTATTTTCCAAGATTATGTATTATCAAACAGTAAATGTATACTTCTGTATTAAGGATTTCATCGTTATGGTAATAGGCAATAAAGACTTTTCGTATTATGTGCATTATTGTAAAGTGTTTTATAAGCCCTTACATTCAATATGTAGTTGTAAGTAATTATTCTACTTTTAATGCAATTATCTTGCTGATACGATGCATAGAGCTACAAATATATGTCATCCCAGTGAATAAGCTGGTAAGTCATGAAGACATAATTGTACAGGAGAGCAAAAAACAACTTTCAACTGATGGGTGTAAATCTGGGATTAACATAACTATTTGTGGATAGGTTTCGTTTGAGTATCATTAATAATAATAGGAATTACGCACTTATGTGCCCTTTCATCTCAGTTTTATCCGTGTTTATTCTTTTGCATATTCTGTGATGGATTTTGTCCTCTTCATACACTTTACCAGATGGTATCTGTCGCGCATTTCTCCGCACTCACTACACACCCATTTTTCACATGGCTCGTGGACACTCGTTGTTCCACATATTTTGTGGTGAAACCCATGCACCATCAGTCTTGTCACCACGTGTCTCAGTTCACATCCCGCCTCCGTCCAATTTCGGTTTATCATAGTGTCTTTTGTGTAGAATTCTGGCCAGAGTTCTTCTTCCTTCTCTTTCTGTTCCCTTATCACTACTTCTGATGCTTTTGTGCTGGGGAGTAGCATTTGGCACCGTAAGTCTTCGATCAGTAATGTCTCTCTCATTAGTACATACACTAGTCTTGGTGTATATTTCGACACTTCTAGCACTCTTTTTCATATATGTTGATTTTAGCTTTTCTAACATTTTTATCTGTTTGTGTTAATTGCTGACATGTTAAGCTGGTTCCATATGTGGCCGTAGGTATTATTTTTACCTGAAACAATTTCATCGCTGTTTCAATGCTCAGTTTTCTCAGGTGCCTTATCTCACTTATGCTCCTGGTGGCAGCTACCAGTCGTTCATTTAGGTGCATTGTAAATATTCCTTTTGTTTGTATTGTTACTCCTAGGTATCTTGGTGTCTTAGTTATTTTTAACTCTTCTCCGTTACAGGTTATGACTTCTTTTGGTGATGTTTTTCCCCCTCTTCTAAATATTGCTAATTCAGTTTTTTTTGTATTTATTTCAAGTTCGTTTTGTGCTGCCCATTCACTCAAGTTGTTTACCGCTTTCTGTAGCTCTTGTATACTTCCTGATGCAATTGCTACATCATCAGCGTATATGTATGTTTCCACACATGTTGTTTCCTTCTTCATTGCACTTGCTAAATCATACATCATCAGGTTGATCAGAAGTGCACTCGCAGTACTCCGATAGTCTGTTCAACTTTTTTTTTTGATGCTGTTGCATTGTCTTGCACATTAATGTAGTTTTTGGTTAATATGTTAATTACTATCCTTGTGAGCCATATCTTTCCTGCTTTTTCTATCATTTTTGCTGTTGCTATTTGCCGGTTTACTCCGTCAAATGCTTTTGAGAAGTCCACAAATGAGTATCATGAGTTATCATGATATTGAGTATCATTAATTCCTTATATACAGCATCAGTCGAAAGTTGTGTATTGCTCTGCTGTACAATTACGTTTTCATGACTTACCGGCTTATTCACCAGGGTAAAAGATATTATATTGGAAAAATTATGAATATCACATTAAATACTAGATGTGGGTGCACTGAATGTTTACTAAAAGGTTCTACCTCTCTTTCAGGTAAAACAGGAAGCTGATGTTCATCCTGAAGAGGAAGTTTACAATTTCACAGTGAGTTGTTCACCATTATGAAATATGAGAAGTTTAGGGTGAAGTTAATTTTGGTTTCCTAATACTGCTGAATTTGGGGAAGACATGTGAATGAATAAAAGACGGTTTTTGACTGCTTAGTAAGAGGAGATACTAGATGTTATTAACAAGTTCTTTTACTAATGAAAACTGGTCTAGCTAAACAGTATTTGTCCTAATTATGAGGATGTAAATTAATATTTCGTAGAGTAGTCTTCAAATTTTCTTGAATCCTTTGCTTGAGAAGTAGTGCTGTACGTTTGGAATACAGTTGGATGGAAATCTCAATTTATTCAGGAAAAGAACATGTTTCAGGAGATCTTGTGAAAATATTTGATTGTGAACTTTTCTTCTTATTTGCGTTTAACTTCCAAAATGTGGGTGTGTGTAATGAATAATGTCTATTTCAGTACAGTTGTTTGGTCACAGACTTGGAAAATTTTCAAGCAGTGTCATTTACAAATTGTTTGGATTAACAAATCACTAAATCACATTAAATTATATTTAATAGTCCTATTCTGATATAGATGTTCAATGTAGTTTTCATAGACATTGTAATAAGAATAATAAAATTGGCAATATTACATGGCATTCCCGCATTGCAGCAACTGTAAGTCAGAACACTGTGTCTGTTTGTAGGAAGGAGACGAGCTGTGCTCCTTGAAGGGAGAAGTGAAGATGGAACACGATGAAGAGGTAAGTTGTTGTAATTTTGCATTGTAATACAGAGAAACATCTTATGTGAATCATATAGTCTTAAAGCTTTCGTGGAAAGTGTTTATGTTGAAAAGTTTGTGGTAGGGCATTGTCTTCTTGTAGTGTGTGTTAATACATGCAGGTTAGCGAGTTCACAGGCATAACCCCTGTCATCGTGTGAATGTTTTCTGGAGTTCACTGGGGATTATACCTAATAACTAGAGACAGGATTTCCATGCAAGTGCATGTTTTATTTAAGCTTCATAGAGATTTCAAACTTTGTAAAGATTTGTTTCATGAAAAATTAGTTTAAAAAAAACATACTTTTTCCATACACATTTGCGTGTTTTGGTAGTTTAAATATATGTTTCATGAAAAACTAGTTTAAAAAATGCATACTTTTTCCATGTATTTTTGCATGTTTTGGTAGTTTTTGGAGTAATTCATGCATAATTCAAATTTGGACCTTTTTTTTTTTTTAATTTTAATTTTAATACTGCATATTTAGACTACTGTCTAGCATATTTAAGTACCTTCTTATTATTTCACTGCATAATTTGTGAATAATACAACTGACGCATATTTTGTATAATTAGTAAATTGATCTTATTAGATTCTGATTAGTTCTCTTTGGCGCTTATTGTTATTCTTCACATTTTAACTTTCCTGTACATTACATGGATCTGTGACGCAATTACACGTGTGCAACGATTGCAAAAAGGAATTATCAACGCAACATCATACGTCGCAAAGGATACAGAAGATACACGAAGCCAAAACTCAATATCCTTTCTCAATCAAAGCCAAAACTCAATATCAGTCTGCTTGCATGCAACAGATGATTTCCACAAGTGTCTTAATTGAAAAGTTAAGTTTAAAAGTTTCTTCTAAGGCTTTGTGTGCAACACTCGACAAACAAAGAATTGGAAACAAAGATTTTCTGGAGGACTGATGGAAATATAATTTATTCTAATGGTTATTATGAAGAAGTAGACAATACTGTAAAACTTGATCAATTAAAAAGAGATATCTATTGGTGTTGTTTCACTGGTTGAAATGTTTAGTGCTGAAGTCTAATGTTGCTGCAGAAATTATAGAATTTGGAGTACTGAAACTCAGAAAGGAATAATATCAATGAAATAGATATGAAACGAAAAAAACTTCAATTTTTATTAAAGTGAACATAATTATTATCAAAATACTACTTATAATTTTTTTCCAGTCTTGAGATTTTTCTTACGTTCAGGAAATTGTTTTATAGAAACTGTTTGGCACATTGTTTTTAAATAATTATTATGTATTCTAGTATGCATATTCTTTCCAAACATTTTTCTCCAGTTTCAGAATTTTACCTCTATCATTTTAATTTTATTGAAAAAAAAATCTTGGAGTATTTCATATTTTTTCTTTTAGTTTCGTTTGAAGTACTAATAGAATCACTGGGTCTGTAAAAAGAATAATTTTATCAACAAGAGAAAGTAATATGGCAAAACAAATTCGTACTAAACCAGATCGCGAGGGTGGGAATAGGAACAAAATGGGAAGGAAGGTTTGCACTTCGTCTATGGCCGTGTACTTCTCTGGTATTTTTGACAAAGAGATTAGGAAGTCACCCAAATGAATCAGACATCTGGCTGCATCTACAATTATGAACCAATTTCTACAGCCATGTCTCAAATTGGAGTCTGGAATTTCTGCCCAGATAGTTGGAACCTGAACTTTTAGCTAAATACATTTTAGTAAAGCACGCTAGTCTTAAATTAAATCTGACTTTAATTCGTTTCAAAACATGGTAATTTGTGGCAAAATTCTAATACTCTTCTTAAGAAACATGTAGCTCTGTATAATTTGAATTTATTTATGCAGATTAAATGTTGCAAAAAGTTTCAAATGGGCCAGCACCTTGCACTTAGTTCTTGTAGTGTCAAAGCTAGAGAGAGGAAAGAAACTATGTCACACTTAGTGCAAACTGAGGCAACATTGAAGCCTGCAACAAATCCATTTTTAATGGAAATGTGTAATTGTTTATTAGGGGCTAATGTACCCTTCAAAAAAGTAGCAAACCCAGCGTTTAAAGGATTTGTAGAGAAATATAGAAGACAGGACATCCCAGACCCATACACATGAAGAAAAATAGTCTTCCTTATCTTCAGAAATTAGAATCAGTAGGTTTTCCTCTGGTGGTGTATTTAAAAATTGTTGAAGATATTGAAGTGTTTGGAATTAATGTTTGGAGATATTGTTGAGACAGCTACGGAGAAATTACATGAAGTGTTAAATTTAAATTGTGACTTGAAATTTCTCCGAAGTGTTAAAAAAAACATTATTTGTGGGGGAAAATCAGAAAATCCTTAATTTGACTATGCATTTGCTTAGATTTCGTCTTAGAACTATGCTCCAATTATGTCTTGTGACATAAAAAGGTCATTTTCTGCATTCAGAAACATTTTTTTTTTGGACAAAAGAATGAATTTGACACAGAACTGTTTAGAAAATTTGTTAATTTTTCACATTTACAAAAGTCAATATAACTGAAAATTTTAATTAAATAAAATTTGATTGTGCATGTTGTGTCCATTTTTATCCTGCATCGTGCAATTTGGCTATTTGGTAGTGCAGGTTTGCATGCATATTTTAGCATTTGATAGTGCTAAGAAATCCTATCTCTACTAATAACCAACACTTACACTTTCAAGTGACCTCATTAACTAAAGATAATGGAGTTACAGACACGAACCATGAGTTTTTACTTCATTTTGAGTTTGTTACTCTCTGCACTTCACGGTGCAAATTATAAGCAAAATGTGAATTTTCTCCTTACATACGGGTTGGTCCAATGTAATTTATTGAGCATTCCGTGGATCTGACTGTTTCTCCATAAGGAATTGCAGTATCGTAACTTAATTTTTTATCCTTATTAGATAGTATGAATCATGATAATTATTGTCATGACCCTGTTGCCAATTTCTTGGGCATTATTTTTTCTCTTGTGGCTCCATATCTATAAAACAATACCTGGGACATGTATACATATGTTGTCAAATAATTCTATTAGTTTATCAACATCAGGACTCTCGTGTTTTATTAGGTCTAAAATCGTCCCTGCGCTGAGAAAACAAGTGGCAACTGATCCACTGTTGCCCTTGTTTTAAAGAATAGTTTCACCCCAATACAAAAACGTAAAGTACTGTCAAAGCGGTGAGGTGAGAATCAAAATATTTACAAATTTTTATGTATGAGGGCGAACTAGTGTACAAACCGTTTGCTACAGTCTATTTATAGTTCTTTGGTGTCTGTTTTATGTAGGCCTAATGATAAACACATTTTTCTAAATTTGGGGTGTAAAAAATTAGTTGAGAGTGTAGGCATAAACCCAGGGCAGGAGAGCGCTTCAAACTGATGTCACTACTGTTCTTCTGACCGGAATATCCAAGGTTCGAGACCCGACGATGGCAGGATTTTCGACAGGCTGTTTAAATGGGAATTGTTGCAACCACGTGGTTTTCCGTGGTTTCTCAAATGCTGGAGCAGTATCCTAACAAATAGGCTACAGACCATGCACGATCTTTCATTGTCCTGTCCTCACCCCTTACTTACACAGACTTACACTGGCATGCACTACACTACCACACATGCCAGGAGACCGGTCGGGGAGTTAGAGCTTGTCTGGGCTGGGCCGGTGCCTTGCTGGTGGTAGAAAAATGAAAAGATGAATAACCTGAATCAGAAAAAACTTCTTAGTGTATTGTTTAATATTCTGGATTACAATGTCAATTTTTACAAAGTGCAATAGTTTACTTCTATTTCCCTCATGAAGCAGAGTCATAAAACCACATTTCTTGTGATCTAAACGATTTTATAAAATAATATTACATTGTAATGTAGAGTGAGTCTCGGTTTCTTTTTGTTTTTAAAAATGTTTTTAAATTTATTTATTATATATGTTTATTTAGCATCTGTATATGTGTATATTCTCTCTAAATGATTTAAAATTAAAAAGTTTTTAAAATATTCTCAATTCAAGGGTATTTGTAGTTTTATAATTTTATTTCACTGTGCAACAGGTGTTGGAAAGTCCAGCTGCTGTGTTTGTGACATCTGAACTAGTGGATGAAGATGAAGATAACCTTCAGAACGAAGATGGAGGAAGGATTGAAGATGGAGAAAGAATTCAAAATGAAGAGGAGGTGCAGGATGAAGCGGTTCAAGAGTATAGAGAAGTCAAGAATGAAAAAACAGATGGGGATGAAGATTGGGTAAGGATTATGGGGGGCAGCATAATGTATGGTGCTATTGAATTGCATCATTATGTGATTAATATTATATGGTGTGCAGGAGAATTCACTTTTCATTTTGAGGTACTTTTTTAAATGTTTTATTTGTGGCATACATCTGAATTTAATTATGCTTACTTGTTGGTTTAGATATCATAATGTCAAAAATATTTATTTTAAAAAATTTATTTTAATTACTTCATTCAGTATACCTTCTTTTCTTTCTTCCAAAAATAGGATATTGATTGAGTCATCATAATTCAACAACCAAACATTACAACGTTTTTCAATGATCCTTTTTTAAGATTGTTATTCGGGTTATACATAAATGGCTGAACCTCAATTTGAGGACTGATAAGGAACTTACATGTACTTTACAGGGATTTGAATTGGAACTTTTTAAAAGTCACTGGTAACAAAACTGATTATCAGAGCAATGTATTATTGCCAATATGCAATTTTTGTAACAATTTTAGATTTAAGCTCAAGAATTTACTTCCTGCATTTAAATAAAAAAGAATTATAAAGATATCTTAAAAATTAGAAGAGTTATGATGTTTCAAGTGGGACAGAGCAAGAGAAAATGTACATTTAGGGAAAAGCCAGATCAAGATTCATTAGCATTAAAATGCCCCAGATTGATATGTTTTGACTTTCTCCTTTCCCTGACTTTTCAAGTATATCTTTGTGCTTTTACTTTCAGATGTGGCCTATATTTTAGCTATTGATGTTTCCTCACACAGTCACCAATGTTCTGGTGAAAATGAATAAGAAACAATGAACAACTGGTGTCATCATGCTTTCACTAATTGTTCCTTTTTCTGCCACAGGACCCTTTGGACGTGGACGCTGATATTTTTAGTTGTAAAAGCGAGAAGTCTGCTGGTGAGTATTACAAAACAAGTGGTCTTAATTGACAGTGTCATTGTTGTGTATGTACTGTGTCAACAGTTTTCTTTTAATTTAATGCTAGAGAAAATGATGCATTTGTTCTTAAAAAGGCTGTGTAAAGGCAGGTGGACAAATGGGCGGATGGACAGTTGGAGGTAAAGTCATATAGAAGGACAGTTTGCCAAATATTGTATTAACATGTGGTGTTTTTATTATATAATGTTCATAGGCAGGCAAACGCGCTGATAGACAGGCTGACAAGCATGGAGAAGGACCAATATTGTATAAACAATTGTTTTAATGCGTTGCTAACGTTAAGAGATAAAAAGGCATTTTAGAATCGCGAATAGACACTCCAAATTGTTAATAAGTGATTAAAATTGGTATTACTAGATAGATAGATACATAGCTTTATTTAAACTGCAAATGGGTATAACCCGGCAGCTAATTACAAAAACATAAAAATACACAGTAACTACTACAGCCACTGTAACTACTGTCACCCTCTGTTTGCTAATTCGTCGATCTCTCATACCGAACGCGTTTATATGAATTATCACTGTCATGGATGTCACTGTCGTACATCTGTGTATTATTTTTGAGACAAAATCTAAAGTACATTTTACTTTCTCTTGTTTCATAAGAACAGAAGGTACTATGAGCATGCGCCGGAAAACTAATTTTAGACATAACAGCCCTTATTGCCGGGCCGTGATAATGAAAAAGTGGATCAGCCTTTTTCCTGTATATAGTAAATTATTGCCTCTAAAATGTGTAGTCAGAATCAATGTGTTGTGGGTACTTGATACCGATTGAAGCCAAAAGTCTGTCAGTTAGTCTTTGCTCAAAGCTGGGCCAAAACCATTCAGCAAATTTTCTCCAAAATTGGTACTCCTCAGTCGATTGAAAGGAACTCGGCTCTCTGAATTTTAAATGGATATTTTGTTTTTTGGGCCTCTTAACATGAATTTTCAAAATCGTTTTCAAAATCCTGTTGTAAGCGACTCCAAATTTACGGATTAAACAGTTTCCTTGGATAGCAGATTGGATACATAAAAGAAGGGGGCACTTCACATTTGCTTGGATATCCCTGACTTCGTAATAATTGGGGAAGTTCAAATTGTTTTTGTTGTCTTCTTATTAAATTATTGAAGATACACGTTTTTGTCCTTAAGAAAATCTCTTCATGAAAACAGTTCTTGAAATCGTCCAAATTAATTTTTCGAAAAAGTCAGTGGTTTTTGTGTGATTTGGCAAAAGCATAGTCACTGGAGAAACCATTTTAAACATTTTCTCAAAAACAACTCCAAATTTTTTCTTTTAATTTTTTGTGATATGTAGATAAGGACGAATTGGTGTTGGATGCAAAAGAAATAGATCAGTGAATTAAGCTTCTAAACAATCATACACTAGTTATCAACAAGACGCACATTGCTCATGCATTTGTCTACAGTCAATGCCCAGCTGGTAGTTCTTGAAATAGCCATATTTCAGGCATTGCTCATAAAACTCCATTCAAGTGAACATGTTAACACAAATCTTCCACATGACAGACAAAGTATAGCGAATCCGAGAGAAAATTATTTTCATGCCCTCGCCCGTGTCTTTGTTTAGTCATAATTATTAGAGGGCGCACTAATTAACATATACAAACAATAGGATGAGACTTAAAAAAGCACATGTGTATATCAAAGCATATGATTGTATGTGAAACAAAACATTTTATTACAGAATAAATACATCGCTTAGCCGTTGCTTGATTACCCATTGCTAAGGCATGTCACTACTACTTCGCAGCAGACAAAACTTGAAATCTTAACAATAATGACCTGAATCTGGCTAACATTCATCTGGCTTGAGAAAGAAGTAACTTTTGTCAACATTTGCATATGTGCTTTTGGTGCTTAACTCTTGTAGAAAATTGCGTGTGTCTTCTCCCTTCCTTTAGAACCTAACGTATTCAGTGTTTCAGTCTTATATACACGATGCTGATGAATCTGTCTATTACATCATCTACGAATAATAAAAACAAGATTATCCTATCGAATAATAAAAACAAGATTTCAGTGTAACATACTTCGGGGAAACAAGAGTCTGCAGTCCACAAGGACACTGACCACCGAATTCAATTTTCCTCCCATACAGAACAGGAATCTGAGAACCCTAAACACAAAGCTTTCTACATTTTGGCACTAGCCAAGAATTAAATAATTGCTCATTTACTGCCTTTAGCCACATTGCCAACTCCCAAATAGCGACTGTAGATATTTATCAGTAAACATGTGTGAACTTGTAGAGTTCGTTTTTCAGAATCACAAAGTTCATTCTAACAAAGTTTTTCTTTCCACAGGTACAGAATATGATACAACAGATGACTTTTTAGACTCGAAGTCTGAAATTCGTAATGGCGTCTCCAGCGCACCCGCATGCGACGATGCGAACTACATAACCCTGGAGACAACAACAGTGGAAGGAAGCGAGAGTCCCATGCGCAAGGAGCAGTCAGCGGAGAATGAGTGTCAGTTCCCGAAGCTGAATACCGCAAAGCATGTAGACGAACGACCCGTCTGTGTAAGGGACTTATCAGAAAGTGGGTGGGAAGTTGGGGTTGAGCAGAAAGAAAGTGGTGGTAATAAACATAAAAGATTGAAGAGAAGACAGATACAGATCCAAAGCGCTAATAGCTCTCATCAATGTTCTCACTGCCAAAAGAGCTTTACAAGTAGAAGAAATTTATTGGCGTACATGAGGATTCGCAGCGGAGAACACCCTCATAAATGTAGCGTCTGCCAAAAGAATTTCAAGAAGAGGGATAATTTAATTAAGCACGTGCGGATCCACAGTGGCGAGCGGCCTCATAAATGTTCCATCTGCCAAAAGAGTTTCACAAAGAGAAGTCATTTAGTTAGACACATGCGGATCCACACCGGCGAGTGCACTTATAAATGTTCCGTCTGCCAAAAGAGTTTCACAGAGAGAAGTCATTTAGTTGTGCACATGCGTACACACAGCGGCGAGCGCCCTTATCAATGTTCCTTTTGCGAAAAGAGTTTCATGGTGAGCGGTCATTTAGTTAGGCACTTGCGGATCCACAGCGGTGAGCGCCCTCATAAATGTTCCGTGTGCCAAAAGAGTTTCACAGATAGCAGTGTTTTAGTGAAGCACATGCGGATCCACAGCAGCGAGCGCCCTCATCAATGTTCCGTCTGCCAAAAGAGTTTCAGAGACAGGTGTATTTTAGTGAAGCACATGCGGATCCATAGCGGCGAGCGCCCTCATAAATGTTCCGTCTGCCAAAAGAGTTTCAGAGATAGCGGTGATTTAGTTAGGCACTTGTTGATCCACAGCGGCGAGCGCCCTCATAAATGTTCCGTCTGCCAAAAGTGTTTCTCAGTTAGCGGTGATTTAGTTAGGCACATGCGGATCCACAGCGGCGAGCGCCTTCACCAATGTTCTGTCTGCAAAAAGAGTTTCACGCAGAGCGGTAATTTAGTTCAGCACATGCGCATCCACAGCGGTGAGCGCCCTTACGAATGCTCAGTCTGCCAAAAAAGATTTGCAAGGAAAAGTTATTTAGTCAACCACATTCGGATTCACAACTGAGAGCGCCGTAATAAATGTTCCGTCAGCCGAAGGGTTACCCAGTGAAGAGTTTTAATTAATTACACACAGTGAAGAGTTTTAATTAGTTACACACACAGTGAAGAGTTTTAATTAGATCCACATTCTTGAACGGCGATAAAAATGTTCCTTGTAAATGATTTTCATTCGGAAGGGTGCTTTATTTGGGTACATGAGGATTCACAGTGTTGAACGCCTTTAGGAAAGGGAATTCCAGGGAGCGGAAATTTAGTGACATGTGGATCAATAGCGATTAATATTGTGGGACTGTTAGGTCTGGCAATGTAGCTTCAACAGGAAGGTGATTCAGTTATCCACAGTGGTTAGCGCTCTCTCTATGTTACAGTTGCTGAAGCAGCCTTTCATGCGAGTTTTATTTTGGGACATGTCAGTTCAGAGAAATGATTACCAAGAGAACGTCACAGAAGATATATTATATGCCCACGCACAACAGTGAACGTTCAAATCAGGAGTTTATCTGCTGGAACGGCTTGGAACCACGAAGTAATTGAGTTACATATATAATAATGCACAGCAAAGACTGTCAAATGAAGAGACATTAATTTTTAAATGAAATTATCATTCCTAAAAATTATCACGAGATTCTATGTTGAACAAATAAAATTATATGAATTAGATAAGCAATGGAACAATAAAAATTCAAGCACAAAACAAAAACTATATTATTTACATTTAATATTTTCACCCAATTAAAGGCCTTTTTATCTCTAGTAACATCATTTTTATTATCAGTTTATTATATCGATGGCTTTGTGTTTTTTTCTCTGTTGATTCCCTTACGTTGATTCTGTGAATATAGCTAGAGATGTTTTGGGAGAGCTTCTGGATAATATTGCAGCAGACCTGTCGATTTAATCCCTTGGCTAACAAGGAAGTTCTGAAAACGAGTAGTAATAAAGAATGAGACACTGTTGTTGTCTGGTATCAATGTTTTTATTTACAGCTGAAAGATCATTTTCGATAGCTGAGCTATCATCATCAGAGCTATCTGGAGAAAGAAAAAAAAGATACAAAATTTTGAAAAGAAAGTTGCATAACGAAAGGTTATTAACAAAATTAAATTTTCGTAAAAAATTGTTGGTGCCAGATGCGTAAGCAAGCTGGATCGTTACCTTACAGCCTCTGGGCGGAAAACGAAGTTCTGCGAATATTTTTGTGTGCCTCTCTCTTAAGAGAACAGAAGGCCGATCGAAAGCATGAAGGGCGGGGGGGGGGCGCCGTAGGTTGGCAGCCGGCGGAGGCGTCAGGAGTCGACGGGCGGCCGAAGGGGGGAGGGAGATTGAGCTAATTTTAGTAGAGGTGACGAGAGTTCAGAGATCTGTTGGTTGAGACAAGTCATGTTCTTTTTTTTATGTGGTTGTGTATATGGATGGATTCTAATTTTATTCTGTGCCAGTACCTATTTCCCATTTCTAAAATTAGTGTGTTGGTTGAATGTGTGTTTAGATTCAAGTGATCAGCGAAGTGTGAGATTGTGGTGTGTTGTTTTTCCAAGAGGTTAAAAGAACACGAGCTAGCTTGGAAAAACAACACCACCACTCGGTACGCAAAGAATTAGTTTATTTGGAATACTTTCTTTAACTTAATATAAACGTTCTCGATATTATTAGGCACTTCATACTTTCATTGTATTATAATGTAGTTAGCACGTACATCAAACCCTCTCAAAACGCCAAAATAATAAATTCTTTCGAACTTGAAATTGCTACCAGTCGATCACAACAGAACGCATTTAAATTATCATTCTCGCGCACTCACGAATCGACTTTTCACGAGGCATGACGAAGTCAAACGCCTGCACTCTCAAAGAAGCTTCGCTGACGTCACGAGACGAATCTACACACCGTTCTGAAAACATCACACGCTCTTAGCCACACAGCTCAGAATCAGAGTCGAGTGAACAGTTTTGCTCTGACCATAAGCACCGAATATTTCCAATATATAAAGGATTTTTTCTATGCATACGGGAATGACTCATTCCATGGAAAGCACGACACTGGTAACTCCACTAGATGGCGTTTCAGTAAAATGCAATTCCCAATTCATGAGAGCTTCATTGTCGCTGAGCGTTGCCGTGGGGCACAGGCAGGAGAACACGAGGAGCAGGCGGCGCAAGTTGATGAGAGGAGAAGGAAAAGAGACGGACAAAGAGAAGGAAAATAGAGAGAGGGGAAATGAGAGAAAACAGCGGGAAAAGAGAGTCAGAGAGTGGGGGAGAAGAGACGCAAAGGGAAAGAAAGAGACAGAGAGAGAAAAGACTCAGGGAGAGGGACCGAATGGGGAAAATAAGAGAAGAGGAAAAAGACTCAAGGGGTCGGAGAGAGGGGGGAAAGAAAGATGGAGGAGAGGAATATTTCCTCAATTATTTCTTCTGGGGCAGCAACGCGCCGGGTACCAGCTAGTATTATGTAGAAATTGAATTGCAGGTCCAATGAAGCCACTATATTTCGAAATCATTTTTTTGTTTTAATAGAATAAATTAATACATTTAAATATGGAAAAAGAATTTAATTTACGTTTAGCGGATGTAGGCGGGAAATTTAAAGACCGTTCAGCGGAAACAAACGAACATAGCGGAACCCCTCTAAACACATCTGTCAACGCTGGGTGGTAAGCGGCAGGCTTCTTCAAGCAGTGAGCTTATAGACAAAACACGACATTCTGCGAGCAAAACTTCTGCCGACTTGACAGCCGGGAGTGGGGGAGAGCGATGTTGCCACTTACTCGGGCGGCAGACTTGTGTTCGTTCTTGCGTCAGATCAGCTGTTGAGGCATACACGTCCAGCTTATTGTATTTTTGGTAGAATTATAATAAAAATGACACTAGTTTATTGGATGACGTTCTGTTACACAATTTTATCGCAGTCCCTTACACTATAATCGTGCTAAAGCAGGGAATAACGAAACATTTTTGCATAAGACTCGCAAAGCAGATGAAAGTAAGTACAGCGATACGCGTTTTAAGAAGGAAGATGCATATACTGCGATTTCTCTTAGTCCCTCAAGGCAACTCAAATCCCATCTTTGCGATGGGATATGTCACGGCATTTCGCGTCTTTCTCGGTCTTGCCGGTAGAAGTCTCATTATCGCAAGCATTCCTTTATACGGTCGCGATCGTGCGAAATCTAGCGAAACGACTGAGAAAGATGCGAAATCCCGTGACATATTCCATCGCGAAGATTGGGTTTGAGTCGCCTTGAGGGACAAGAAATAGCAGTATAGTATTCATTATGAAAGATTTATAAGAGAGAAGTAACTAAAAGCCAGACATCTTGGTTTGAATAAATACCTTTCACAGAACGTTCACAATAAAAAAAAATATTGCAGAACTTTTCGAAGTTACTGACTTTGCCTGTTATTTACAAGGTTTTCAAGGAGGCGTCCTATTGAATGCATTGGCATAAAGATAAAAATTAGAAATGTCCCGTAAGGTGCATTTACTTATACATCGTCATAAGTATATCAGCCTTTAAGTAAGCCTTTATCAGTAGACGGCATAACCGCACACACGATGCATAACCTAACAAAGTAACGGCGCTTCTCTTGCTTTTCAATTTTCAGTTGCTTCGCGTTATTACATTTCATTTGTTTCTTAGTAAACGTCGGCAGCTCTGTAGTGACATCACAATTTGAAGCCTCTGATTGGATAACGGAACCCCCTCTCCCTTCTCAGCCTGTAGCTGTCAAGTCGGCAGAAATATTATTCGCAGTGTAGGTGTCAATTTTCTGTTAAATAGTCCCGATCTTTCTTCGTTGGGGGGTTTTCCTCTGCCTTCAATGGTTTTAAAACGTTTCTGTTTTGTTTAGGTACAGTGTCTCGCAGTGAACTATTGTCTTTTCTCTATAATAAAGTTACATTTTCATGATAACCAAGTTGTGTACGTAATTGGACTGGGAAAAAAGGTGGCGGGAGATGCAGAGAAAGCTTGTTTGATACTCCGAATTTCGTAACTTTACCCCTGACAGAATACATCTGTTGACGGTTTCATCCAATCGAGAGCTTGAACGTCACCATAGTGACGTCACTTTAGGGAAATATAAGCTCCCAATGGGATGGCAGTGAAACAGCTGATTCCTGTCAGGGGCAAAGTTTAAAAAATCGCAGTATAGATTCCCTGTCGTTCGTAGACATCAGGAAAGTAAAAAAACTATAGCATTCTCCGGTCAAAAGTGGATTTCTAGTTTGATGTGAGAAAAGTTAGATGGTTATGTCCAGTTCAAAAAAAATCAACCATCAAAATTTGATTTCTGCACAGGACACTGCAAACGTTTTTTTAAAATCTTGATTCATATTGTAAATAACATTTTTTTTTTGCTCGCGTAAACGCCGATTCGGATCACGCGTACTTGCATACTGCCTTCATTAGGGGGGATCGGCATTTAGCTGAATCTCTGTTTTATCCGCTAGGGTTGTTAGTTCTGGGGCCATGGAATATGAAATGATGACAATGAGGGGGTTAAAGGTCAACACACATTCACAGGCGGGTCTCGAACCTGCAACCTTTTGGTCGGCACTACTGCTTTAGCGATCTCGGCCAGGGGCCCACTAACTATATAATTTTTGTAATTAATACTTCGAAAAATTAATACGTTACATGAAATGAAATTGTGGTTAACCTAGTTTTGGGCATTCCTCCATACCGTGAAAATTTACGAACATTTTGGGGATGTTTATAAATTTTCGAGATTTTTTTCCGAATGATTATTAAAGTTTAATGTACATAATATAAACTACTAGAATTTTCTAAAACAAATATTTAAAAAGACAGTTTGTAAAAGTATACGGAAGGAATAAATGGAATATCTCTTCTACTTGAATAGCGTAAAGCCCGAAATGCGTTGTGAAGTACATCGGAACAATTCCCACATTTTCGTGTACTTCATAAATAAAATTGACGAAATTAATAAAGATGCGGCAATAAGGAACATGTTTATATAGAGAACGGAAAAATTTATATTATTTAGTTATTATATTACAATAATGCAAGTATACAGAGACATTGTTATAAAAAGAAATGACTGTCTTTGACTTATTTTGTCAGGTAACAAGGGAGGAATACCCAGACAACAAACCAAGAATGAAAAAAAAACGACAAAAAAACAGACGAATGAAAACATGGAAATAACTTGGAAACTTTAGAGGGTAATAGAAGCAGCGACTTTCCCATGTTTGGATATTAGAACAATGAGAACGGTGATGAACCAAAAAAATTACCAAGTCGTATAATCCATCATTATTACTTTGAAATTAGTTTCAAATATTGTTTTATTTGTTCTCTTTGAAATGTTAATTGTGAATTATTTTAGTAGCACTTACTCAGTTCTGCAATTGTTTGTCACATTTTTTCTTTCTTTTTTAAGGAGCTTTTCGATATCCAGGAACCTATCTCACCTATCTTTATTAAAATGTAGACTCACCATTCGCTGATTTGACACACGAGATTTTTGGGGAACCTAACTCTCGCGAATGTTGAGGGATTACTGTATTTAATATTCGTGAAAAAAGTTACTTTTTTTATAGAAAACTTTTGCCAGTTAAATGAGTGTATTCCTTAAAAGATTTCTAGACACATTTATTAGTAATTTAACTAGTTTTATTTAAAATATTTTGATATAATGAATCCAACATTTACCTATTAGTCAATATAAATTTGAATCTTTTTTGAGCTATGTAAAAGTAAGATGCAATTTCATAACATTTAATTACACAGTCATTTATATACATTCAGCTTCATGGTATATGGATAGGAGTTAAGTCATAAAAGTAAGTTTGAAGACATATAAAATAGTAAAATGTAAAAACCTTTAAAACTGTTAAATGTACTCTTTAACGTTCTATACCCGAGAAAAAGCAACTTGTTTATTATGTAAAAATATAAAATATATCCATAAGTTTTGGATTTTTTTAATTTTTCAACTCTCAATAAGTTTACCCAAAAAGTGAACTTCATTTTAAAAAAATGGATAATCGACGTTCTACGGAATTGTTTTATACTTGAAATTTTGAAAGACTTTAATATGGAATGTATTACTGATGAAATGCTGACATATGCATAGATAAGTTGTCTTTCGTTCAATGAATATATGTATGTTCTATACCTCAATATGCGGACAGAAATAATGATTGTCAAATACGTTCCGAATAATTTCTAAAAGTCTACTTAGATAACACAAGCTGTACTAAATGAAACATCTTTATTTTATCACTGTCACCATCTCGTATACTCGATTCTTCTTTCTTGGCACACGGGGGGTGCCAATAAAATGGAATATCTTACGGTATTTGGCGTCGTTCTCGGTTGTGCCGCTAAGAGTAGCATGATCGCGACTATCGAGCAGCGCTGGTCCCAATTTAATAAAAAACTAGTGGTGCTGTAGAGTGGCTTTTTCATAGATATTTTTTGAGTTTTCAAAAAATTTTATTTGAAGTCATTTCAAGCACATATAGTCACAAATATGATAATGTTTACAAATTGCTGTTAATGTTGTGATATACCAATATATTATATATTTAGACAATAACATTTGCTGTAAATGGGTTGGGTTGTAAGGGTATGCAAATGGGAATATACACCCTTAGCAACGCCGGCGTAGTGGGTGGCAAGGTCAATAAACTGCATTCAGGCCTTGAACATGTGGGGGCGTTGGCTAGACAGAAATGTAAGATATTTCGGGATTGGTGTAGAAAGAAATGACTATCGAGAGCGTGGCTACTTGATTTGGGAAGAAATGGATGGAAGGGAAAATAGACTGTCTACTCATGACGGAAGTTTGTCGTTTTGTTTAAAAAAATAAGAAAGGAGGATGGATACCGAGGCTTTGAGGGCTAAAAAACGGAGGAGTAAATGACATTCTGATAGAGGCCGTCGAGTGATGCGGATCGCCCGCGAGTTTAATATTAGGGGAGTGGAACTTGTAAGTTTGTCGTCAGAATCAATGGTTTTCGGACTCTGAAAGTTGATGTGCAGCATTTAAATTCGCTTGGGACTTTGAAAGTTTTTTATATTGCGGTGTGTTTATTTTGAACTTTAATGTTTTACCACGTAGTTGGAGAGAACTAGGAACTGTGAGGATTAATTAAGAAAGAACCGGTAGATATTCGAGGCAGTGAGGGCTGGATTCGTCGGCAGCGTCGCAAGATTACAAGAGAGAAGCTGGACTTGGGATTATCATCACCCGAGTGAGAAGATACTGCGAGGCGCCGTCGGTGAAGATTAAATTTAGATAAGTACTGCATTACAAAGGTTTTCTTTTACACGAGGTCATGACCTAAAGGCATAATAATTTACTTCACAAATCAATAAATTGTTAAATTTTCTTTTGGAAATGAAAATATGATTTTCATTTAGTCAATCACAACTAATAAGTAGTTAGAGATATATTTAATTATTTCCTTTCAGATTCCTCGCCATACTGTATAGTTGGCAGATCAAATAATCGGCTATCTAGGCGATAGCGATTATCCATTACGTGACCCATTGACCCAGCTAGCCGGACATTTATCCATTCGTTAAGATCAGCTGTGGAGGCATTGGTTTTAATTATCAATTATCGTGACCTGTTCCTGGCGCCCATAGTTTTCTATAAATTCGGAACGGGTCAAGAATATAACAGTCCTAAGGTATATGATGTAAACTAAAACGGCACGATCTCGTAATAATTTATGGCGAGACATTGTTGGTGTATTTCAATGTGCATATCAAAGAAATGAGAGATCTTTAAAAAAATTACATTTTTGTAATTTTTGAAAAAACAAAAAAAACTCGAAATAAAATTTACGTCATATGAAAGAGTGCAATTAGCACTATCCATTCGGATAGTTTGAAGTTAAAGTTTGGAGCCTGTTATGAGAAAATGGTGTTTGACCGTTTCTGAAAATGCGGAATTTCGAACTACTTTTTACAGAAAACAATTGTCTTTTCGAGAAGCTTTACTTGCCATTATTTAAAGCAAATGTACTCATTAATATATTAATGTGAACAAATCGCCGCTAATGAAAATATTAACGACGTGAGAGAGTCAAAAAATTACATTTTTGTAATTTTTAAAAAAACAAAAGAATAGTGCAATATGGCGTTTATGTCATGTCATTAACCACTATCCCTTTCATGAATTTAAGGAAAAACTTTGGAGCCGTTTTGAGATAATCTTTTTTGTGTTTTATTGCGCAGTATTGCGCGAAAATGACTAAAGTTTTGAAAAAAATGTACATGGGACTAAAGAAAGAATTCACTATGAGGAATAAATTTTATTTGAAGGAGAAACCTCAATCTGCAATCTTGTAGTTGGAGGATGACGCCGAATAAAATTCAATCTTTCGCGATTTTCCCAAAAAAAAAAAAAAAAAACAACAACAACAACAACAACAACAAAAACAGACGGACAGACGTACGTTTCCTTTCAATTGTTTTTTCGATATCAAGGACGCACAAAACAGGGATTCCGGCTACACCACGTGTTAGGGGATTTTTCCCACTTAATTTAGCAACTGGATTTATCCGGTTTTTCGTTATCAGGTCCCGGCAATTAATTTTTGCCGCCGAAAATTCGCCTTTTTTCGCGCAGCATTATATAACTTCTCTGTACTACATATATTACTCCGTATATACCACTGATCTGTATATTACACTGTTATAAACAGATCAGTGGTATATACGTACGTGTACGGGAAAGTAAAAATGTTTCTTCCGTACAATTGACACTTGAACACTTCCGTAACGTTTAATTACATTGGCGTTTCTATTTAGCGCTAAATTACTACGTTCTGACACTTGGAGCGCTAGTGCCAACTTGTTTCCATTGGTTGCCGGGAAGAACGGGGAACTCCTGGGGAACTGTTCGTGCAGCTGTTCGTGGGTGAAACTTGTGGTGTAATATAACCAGATATACTCTTTGAATATAACCGCGTAAAATAGGCAGCCAGAAAGTGATTGAACAGTTGAAGTGTCCAACTTCCTCCTTACTCTCTCTATCTAAGAAGGAAAGAGAATAAACTGTGGACATTGTGCGATTTCCCGTTTTGTTATAAAGTTGTTAGTTCTACACCCGACGGGTAGTGGCCTCTGTGAAAAAATTAGAACTAATTAGGTAAAACATTTTGAAATTGTGGAACCAGTGTTGTACAGATTTTCTGCATAACATGGACCAAATAGAAATATTGTCGGAGAGTACAATTAAAATAGAAAACGTAAGTTGTATTTTTTAATCAGGTATTATGTTCCGAGAAAATGTATTACCAAAGAGTAAATGTATATTTGTGTTTTAAGATTTTCGTATTTCAAATCTTTATTATAATAACTATAAAAGACTCTTAGCATTATGTACATTATTGTAAAGTGTTTTATTAGCCCCTACATTCAACATGTAGTTTTAAGTAATTTTTCTACTTGTAATGCAATTATCTTACTGTTACGATGCAAAGAGCTACAAATATATCTTTGATCCCAGTGAATAAGCTGATAAGTCATGAAAACATAATTGTATAGGAGAGCAAAAAACAACTTTCAACTGATGCTGTAAATCAGGGATTAACAAAACTATTTGTGGATAGGTTTCGTGTGACTAATTTAAATTCCTGATTTACAACATCATTTGAAGGTTGTTTTTTGCTCTGCTGTACAATTAGGTTTTCATGACTTACCAGTTTATTCACTGAGGTAAATGATATTATATTGGTAAAATTATTAATGTCACATTCAAGACTAGATTTGGGTGCACTCGCTGTTTACTAAAAGGTTCTACCTCTCTTCCAGGTAAAGCAGGAAGCTGATGTTCATTCTGAAGAGGAAGTTTACAATTTCACAGTGAGTTGTTCACGATTATGAAATATGAGAAGTTGAGGGTGAAGTTTATTTTGGTTTCCCAATACTGCTGAATTTGGGGAAGACATGTGAATGAATAAAAGACGGTTTTTGACTTCTTAGTAAGAAGAAATACTAGATGTTATTAACAAGTTCTTGTGTTCTTGTGCTAATGAAAGGTGGCCTAGGTACACAGTATTTGTCTTAATTATGAGGATGTAAATTAATATTTCGTAGAGTAGTCTTCAAATTATCTTAATCTTTTGATCAAGATGTAGTGCTTTACGTTTGGAACACAGTTTTAATGGAAATCTCTAGTTATTCAGGAAAAGAAGATGTTTCAGCAGATCTTGTGAGAATATTTGATTGTGAACTTTTCTTCTTATTTGCGTTTAACTTCCAAAATGTGGGTGTGTGTAATGAATAAGGTCTATTTCAGTACAGTTGTTTGGTCACAGACTTGGAAAATTTTCAAGCAGTGTCATTTCCAAATATTTGGATTAACAAATCACTAAATCACATTGAATTATATTTAATAGTCATATTCTGATACAGAAGTTCAATGCAGTTTTCATAGACATTGTAATAAGAATAATAAAATTAATATTGTTAATAATAATAATAATAATAATAATAATAATAATAATAATAAGTTAATGAATTGCATTAACAGTACACGTGAAGAATTAATATACATTATTATGGTGTTTTATTTTGTTATAATTCCCTGGACCCTTCAGGAAAACCAGCACCTTGTGAACCATTGTTTCCAAAGTAAAATGGCTTCATAGTTTCTAACTGTGCATTACTGTAGTGGATGTCACTGGACTGCGAGATTGTTAAGAGTTGAGATTGAATTGCTTTTGTTTATGATATTGAGGCTATGTTACTGGGAACTGCAGCTCCCAATTCGAGATAATGAGGCAAGTTTTCTGATGTTAGATGAGCGTAGTGCTTTGTTGATCTCAAGTATTAAAATGGCAACAATTAGCTGTGTAGATTATTTGATTTTGTTTTCGTTTCATGTGCTTTAATTTACATCATTTCCAGGTTGGCTAAATTTTCCCTGACCTACAAATCCCTGCTACTGTTTGCAAGATTCTTTTACAACATATTTTGCGTTTGTTACTTTATGACTCGAACATAATAACATCAAAGAAAAATTCAGTACCAATAATCATTATATGAATTTGTAACATTGGAAATGGAGGGTTGGGAGGACGGGATGTATCTTTGGATTCACCGCGTAAGTTTGAATTACTAAATATCTTTCAGTTTGACTCTTCAAATGATGAAAATCCGAATTTGATGTGAAAAAATCATATTTCCTAATCACACCAAAATAAAACTACTAAAACCCCAAAATACATACTCTATCAGCGTTTTAAAAAAATCCTGTATTTTTCCAACCCTGCATCATTTCATTTTACAATAGATCCTGTCTAAATAGCCAATAAATCGGATAAGAGGTTTTTTTTAAGCAACACACTTTCAAGCTTCTGGTCGGCTGCTATAATAATAATAATAATAATAACAATAATAACGACAAGTTATTTACTCATATGAACTCAATATTACAAGTCTTGAAGCATCATCATACATAAGTAAACATTCATTAGTCTTTCACTAAAAGTTTTCATATTTTTTCTTTTTTACAATATTAGCATTTCCCCAATGCAGCAACTGTAAATCAATGCACTGTGTCTGTTTGTAGGAAGGAGACGAGCTGTGCTCCTTGAAGGGAGAAGTGAAGATGGAACACGATGAAGAAGTGAGTCGTTGTACCTGTTTCTCCTCTATAGAATTCCTTTTTATTATTGAGTCTTTGTCAGCTTTGTTATATTTGTAGTAACTTTTGTAATTGTTATATTTGTAATAAAATACAGCAATTTCAATTATACTGCGATTTTTCTAGGAAGAGCTCTCAAGATAACTCAAATCCCATCTTCGCGATGGAATATGTCACGGCATTTCGTGTCTTTTCTCGGTCTTGCCGGTAGAAGTCGCATGATCGCAAGCACTGCTTCATACGGTTGCGATCGTGCGAAATCTAGCGGAACGACTGTGAATGATACGAAATGCCGTGACATATTCCATCGCGAAGATGGGATTTGAGTTATCTTGAGAGCTCTTCCTACAAAAATCGCAGTATAGGCCTGAATCAGGTAATTCTGTTTAGAACTTTCTCGGTGAACAGGCCCCAGTTCTGTTCATTGACTTTTCTACAGTGGCCAATGACACTAGGCCGTTGGCACACTCCTGCCTTACGAAATGAATCTTTTTAATAGTGGTGAGCACATTTGTGAGGCCATGAGCCCCATTGGGAAGGACGTTTGCAAATTAATTGAAAAGATCAATTTTGAAGGCAGGTGGGTAACAATGACCTAATGTCATCAGCCTCTACAGGAAAATCTATGTAAATGCAATAAAGTAAGAATGTACATAAAGCAAGAATTACACGTACTTATAAGCAGCTATAATGGAAATATTATTAAGATTAATATGAATCTACTCCATTTCTGAATGAAATTAGTGGACGTACCAGTGACGAGAAAATAGACTTTGTAGGTTAATGTTTTGTGAAACTGTAATTCTGAAATGTTTCTCATGTGTTTCAAGAATTTGATGTAGAAAATATTTTTCTTGTAGAGTCTGCAAGTTTTTATATTGCTTGTCAAAACATACGTATACTTGGGTTATTATTTCTTGGTACGTGAGAGCTTGTGGTCAGGTTGGAATACCTCACGGTATTTCGCGGTGGTCGAGCGACTAGGAGTCCCATTATCACCAAGACTGCTCGATACAGTCGCGATCATGTGGCCCCTTGCAGCACGACCGAGAATGAGGCAAAATATCATGAGATATTTGATTGTGAAGACAAGCCCCCACATGCCAAGAAATAAAAAGGATGGTTGAGGATGATGTAATGCTTCTGTTATACAATATTAAAGAGAACTGCAGTGACGTTGTTTGGGTTTCAGTTTGTCATTGGGAGTTATTTTTAACAAATATGAAAAGAAAGAATTTTAATGTGCATGATGGGGGAAGAATGCTATTGTTCTTGACATTGGAACACCCAGACTTTCTGTACACCCCAGAATATCCAATGATGCCAAAAATTGCCCAATTCTAATTGTACCTTCTTTTATAAATATTGTTCATAGTTGCTTGAAAATGATCCTACAAGAAATGAGAACAAATCAATAAAATATTTTTAATTTTGTAATTTCAAAAAATTTAGCAACATCCCAAAATGAGTTTTGTAACTGATTTTTCATTGTAATACAGAGAAACATCTTATGTGAATCATGTAGTCTTAAAGCTTTTGTGGAAAGTGTTTATGTTGAAAAGTTTGTGGTAGAGCATTGTCTTCTTGTAGTGTGTGTTAATACATGCAGTTTAGCGAGTTCACAGGCATAGCCCGTCATCGTGTGAATGTTTTCTAGAGTTCACTGGGGATCATACCCAATAACTAGAGACAGGATTTCCATGCAAATGCATGTTTTTGTTTAAGCTTCTTAGAGATTTCAAACTTTGTAAAGATTTGTTTCATGAAAAATCAGTTTAAAAAAAAAATACTTTTTCCATACACATTTGCATGTTTTGTTTGTTTTTTGGAGAAATTCATGCATAATGTATATTTTGACTTTTTTTAATTAATACTGCATATCTACTGCTTGTAAAGACTTCTATCTAGCATATTTAAGTACTTTCTTATTATTTCTCTCCATAATTTGTGAATATTACAGCTGACGCATATTTCGTATAAATAGTAGATTGATCTTATTAGATTACTTGGATTTGTGACGTAATTACACATGTGATGAGCAACGATTGCGAAACGAATTACCAATGCCACATCATACGTCACAAAGGATACGGAAAATGAACGAAGCCAAAACTCAATATCCTTTTTTAACTGACAATGCGAGAGGAAAATAGTCAAGGGCACGCTCTCAGTCTGCTTGCATGCAACAGATGATTTCCACAAGTGTCTTAATTGAAAAGTTAAGTTTAAAAGTTTCTTCTAAGGCTTTGTGTGCAACACTCGACAAACAAAGAATTGGAAACAAAGATTTTCTGGAGGACTGATGGAAATATAATTTATTCTAATGGTTATTATGAAGAAGTAGACAATACTGTAAAAATTGATCAATTAAAAAGAGATATCTAATGGTGTTCTTTCACTGGTTGAAATGTTTAGTGCTGAAGTCTAATGTTGCTGCAGAAATTATAGAATTTGGAGTACTGAAACTCAGAAAGGAATAATATCAATGAAATAGATATGAAACGAAAAAACTTCAATTTTTATTAAAGTGAACATAATTATTATCAAAATACTACTTATAATTTTTTTCCAGTCTTGAGATTTTTCTTACGTTCAAGAAATTGTTTTATAGAAACTGTTTGGCACATTGTTTTTAAATAATTATTGTGTATACTAGTATGCATATTCTTTCCAAACGTTTTTCTCCAGTTTCAGAATTTTACCTCTATCATTTTAATTTTATTGAAAAAAAATCTTGGAGTATTTCATATTTTTTCTTTTAGTTTCGTTTGAAGTACTAATAGAATCAATGGGTCTGTAAAAAGAATAATTTTATCAACAAGAGAAAGTAATATGGCAAAACAAATTCGTACTAAACCAGATCGCGAGCGTGGGAATAGGAACAAAATGGGAAGGAAGGTTTGCACTTGGTCTATGGCCGTGTACTTCTCTGGTATTTTTGACAAAGAGATTAGGAAGTCACCCAAATGAATCAGACATCTGGTTGCATCTACAGTTCTGAACCAATTTCTACAGCCATGTCTCAAATTCGAGTTTTGAATTTCTGCCCAGATAGTTGGAACATGAACGTTTAGCTACATACATTTTAGTAAACCACGCTAGTGTTAAATTATATCTGACTTTAATTTGTTTCAAAACATGGTAATTTGTAGCAAAATTCTAATACTCTTTTTAAGAAACATGTAGCTCTGTATAATTTGAATTTATTTATGCAGATTAAATGTTGCAAAAAGTTTCAAATGGGCCAGCACCTTGCACTTCTCGTAGTGTCAAAGCTAGAGAGAGGAAAGAAACTATGTCACACTTAGTGCAAACTGAGGCAACATTGAAGCCTGCAACAAATCCATTTTTAATGGAAATGTGTAATTCTTTATTAGGGGCTAATGTACCCTTCGAAAAAGTAGCAAACCCAGCGTTTAAAGGATTTGTAGAGAAATATAGAAGACAGGACATCCCAGACCCATACACATGAAGAAAAATAGTCTTCCTTATCTTCAGAAATTAGAATCAGTAGGTTTTCCTCTGGTGGTGTATTTAAAAATTGTTGAAGATATTGAAGTGTTTGGAATTAATGTTTGGAGATATTGTGGAGACAGCTACGGAGAAATTACATGAAATGTCAAATTTAAATTGTGACTTGAAATTTCTCCGAAGTGTTAAAAAAAACATTATTTGTGGGGGAAAATCAGAAAATCCTTAATTTGACTATGCATTTGCTAAGATTTTGTCTTAGAACTATGCTCCAATTACGTCTTGTGACCTAAAAAGGTCATTTTCTGCATTCAGCTTTTTCTGCATATTTTTGGACAAAAGAATGAATTTGACATAGAACAGTTTAGAAAACTTGTTAATTTTTCACATTTACAAAAGTCAATATAACTAAAAATTTTAATTAAATAAAATTTGATTGTGCATTTTGTGTCCATTTTTATCCTGCATCGTGCAATTTGGCTATTTGGTAGTGTATGTTTGCATGCATATTTTAGCATTTGATAGTGCTAGGAAATCCTATCTCTACTAACAACCAACACTTACACCTTCAAGTAACCTCATTAACTAAATATAATGTAGTTACAGAAACGAACCAAGACGTAGTTACTTAATTTTGAGTTTGTTACTCTCTGCACTTCACGGTGCAAATTATAAGCAAAATGTGAATTTTCTCCTTACATACGTGTTGGTCCATTGTAATTTATTGAGCATTCCGTGGATCTGACTGTTTCTCCATAAGGAATTGCAGTATCGTAACTTAATTTTTTATCCTTATTAGAAAGTATGAATCATGTTAATTATTGCCATGACCCTGTTCACAACTTCTAGGGCATCATTTTTTCTCTTGTGGCTCCAAATCTATTAAACAATACCTGGGACATGTATACAAATGTTATCAAATATTTCTATTAGTTTCTTATCGACATCATGACTCTTCTGTTTTATTAGGTCTAAAATCGTCCCTCCCCTGAGAAAATGAGTGGCAACTGATCCATTGTGGCCCTTGTTTTAAAGAATAGTTTCACCCCAGTACAAAAACAAACGGTTCTGTCAAAGGGGTGAGGTCAGATTCAAAATATATACAGATTTATGTATATGAGGGCGAACTAGTGTACAAACCACTTGCAGTAGTCTGTTTATAGTTCTTTGGTGTCTGTTTTATGCAGGCCAAATGATAAACACTGTTGATTTTTCTAAATTTGGGGTGTAAAATATTAGTTGAGAGTGTAGACATAAACCCAGGGCAGGAGAGCGCTTCAAACTGATGTCACTACTGTTCTTCTGACCGGAATATCCAAGGTTCAAGACCCGACGATGGCAGGATTTTCGAATGGCTGTTTAAAGGGGAATTGTTGCAGCCAGGTAGTTTTCCATGGTTTCTCAAATGCTGGAGCAGTACCCTAAGAAATGGACCACAGACCGTGCACGATCTTTCCTTCCTCTTCCTTGTCCTATCCTCACCCCTTACTTACACAGACTTACACTGGCATGCACTACACTACCACACATGCCAGGAGACCGGTCGGGGAGTTAGAGCTTGTCTGGGCTGGGCCGGTGCCTTGCTGGTGGTAAAAAAATGATGAATAACCTGAATCAGAAAAAACTTATTAGTGTATTGTTTAATATTCTGGATTACAATGTTGTCAATATTTACGAAGTGCAATAGTTTACTTTTATTTCCCTCATGAAGCAGAGTCATAAAACCACATCTCTTGTGATCTAAACGATTTTGTAAAATAATATTACATTGTAATGTAGAGTGAGTCTCGGTTTCTTTTTGTTTTTAAAAATGTTTTTAAATTTATTTATTATATATGTTTATTTAGCGTCTGTATATGTGTATATTCTCTCTAAATGATTTAAAATTAAAAAGTTTTTAAAATATTCTCAACTCAAGGGTATTTGTATGTTTATAATTTAATTTCACTGTGCAACAGGTGTTGGAAATTCCAACTGCTGTGTTTGTGAAATCTGAACCAGTGGATGAAGATGAAGATAACCTTCAGAACGAAGATGGAGGTAGCATTGAAGATGGTGAAAAAATTCAAAATGAAGAAGAGGTTCAGGATGAATTGGGTCAAGAGTATCATTGGGATCAAGACTATGGAGAAGTCAAATATGAAAAAACAGATCAGGATAAAGATTGGGTAAGGATTATGGAGGGCAGCATAATGTATGATGCTGTTGAAATGCATCATTATGTGATTAATGTTACATGTGGTGTACAGGAGAATTTGCATTTCATTTTTCATTTTAAAGCACTTGTCCACCCGAGTTTTTAATGTATTATTTGTGGCATACATCTGAATTTAATTATTCTTACTTGTTGGTTTAGATATTATAATGTCAAAAATATTGATTTAAAAACATTATTTTAATTAATTCATTCAGTATACCTTCTTTTCTTTCTTCCAAAAACAGGGTATTGATTGTATCATCATAATTCAACAACCAAACATTACAATGTTTTTTCGATGATTTCTTTTTAAGATTGTTGTATGGATTTTACATTAATGGCTGAACCTAAATTTGAGGACTGATAAGGAACTTATATGTACTTTACAGGGATTTCAATTGAACTTTTTTAATGTCACTGGTAACAAAACTGATTATCAGAGCAATGTATTATTGCCAATATGCATTTTTTATAACAATTTCAGATTTAAGCTCAAGAATTTACTTCCTGCATTTAAATAAAAAATGAATTATAAAGAAATCTTAAAAATTAGAAGAATAATGATGTTTCAAGTAGGACCCAGCAAGAGAAAATATACCTTTAGGGAAAAGCCAGATTAAGATTCATTAGCATTAAAATGTCCCAGATTGATATGTTTTGACTTTCTCCTTTCTCTGACTTTTCAAGTATATCTTTGTGCTTTTACTTTCAGATGTGGTCTGTATTTTAGCTATTGATGTTTCCTCACACAGTCACCAATATTCTTGTGAAAATGAAAAAGAAACAATGAACAACTGGTGTCATCATGCTTTCACTAATTGTTCCTTTTTCTGCCACAGGACCCTTTGGAATTGGACGCTGATATTTTTAGTTGTAAAAGCGAGAAGTCTGCTGGTGAGTATTACGAAACAAGTGGTGTCAACAGTTTTCTTGTAATTTAATGCTAGTGGAAATGATGCATTTGTTCATAGAAAGGCTGTTTAAAGGCAGGTGGACAGATGGCCGGATGGACAGTTGGAAGTGAAGACATACAGGACAGGTTGCCATATATAGTATTAACATGTGGTGTTTTTATTATATAATGTTCATAGGCAGGCAAATGAGCCGATAGACAGGCTGACAAGCATGGAGAAGGACCAATATTGTATAAACAATTGTTTTAATGCGTTGCTGACATTAAGAGATAAAAAGGCATTTTTTTGAACCGCGAATAGACACTCCAAGTTGTTAATAAGCGATTGAAATCGGTATTACTGTAACTACTGTCACCCTCCGTTTGCTAATTCGTCGACCTCTCATGCAGAACACGTTTATATGAATTATCACTGTCGTAGATTTGTGTTGCAATTTTGGGAGAAAATCTGAAGTACATTTTACTTTCTCACATTTCATAAGAACAGAAAGTTTTATAATCATGTGCTGGAAAACTAATTTTAGACATAACAGCCCTTATTGCTGGGCCGTGATAATGAAAAAGTGGATCAGCCTTTTTTCTGTATATAGTAAATTCCTGTATATACTAATTATCTAAACTGTGTAGTCACAATCAATGTTTTGTGGGTACTTGATACCGATTGACGCCTAAAGTCTGTCCGTTAGTCTTTGGTCAAAGCTGGGCCAAAACCATTCAGCAAATTTTCTCCAAAATTGGTACTCCTCAATCGATTGAAAGGAACTCCACTCTCTGAATTTTAAATGGATATTTTGTTTTTTGGGCCTCTTAACATGAATTTTCAAAATAGTTTTCAAAATCCTGTTGTAAGCGACTCCAAATTTACGGATTAAATGGTTTCCTTGGATAACGTATTGAATACATAAAAGAAGGGGGCACTTCACATTTGCTTGGATATCCCTGACTTCGTAATAATTGGCGAAGTTCAAACTGTTTTCGTTGTCTTCTTACTAAATTAATGAAGATACAGATTTTTGTCCTTAAGAAAATCACTTCATCAAAACAGTTCGTGAAATCATCCAAATTAATTTTTTGAAAAAGTGAGTTGTTTTTGTGTAATTTGGTGTAAAATGTAGTCGCTATAGAAACCATTTTAAATATTTTCTCAAAAACAACTCCAAATTTTTTCTTTTAATTTTTTGTCATATGTAGATAAGAAACGCAAACAAATAGGTGTTGGACCCAAAAGAAATAGATCAGTGAATTAAGCATCTAAAAAATCATGCACTAGTTATCAACAAGACGCACATTGCTCATGCATGTGTCTACAGTCAATGCCCAGCTGGTAGTTCTTGAAATAACCATATTTCAGGCATTGCTCATAAAACTCCATTCAAGTGAACATGTTAACACAAATCTTCCACATGACAGACAAAGTATAGTGAATCCGAGAGAAAATTATTTTCATCCCCTCGCCCGTGCCTTTGTTTAGTCATAATTATTAGAGGGTGCACTAATCAACATATACAAACAATAGGATGAGACTTAAAGAAGCACATGTGTATATCAAAGCATATGATTGTATGTGAAATGAAACATTCTATTACAGAATAAATACATCGCTTAGCCGTTGCTTGATTACCCATTGCTAAGGCATGTCACTACTACATCGCAGCAGACAGAACTTGAAAATCTTAACAATAATGACTTGGATCTGGCTAACATTCATCTGGCTTGAGAAAGAAGTAACTTTTGTCAACATTTGCATGTGTGCTTTTGGTGCTTAACTCCTGTAGAAAATTGCATGTCTTCTTCCCTTCCTTTAGAACCTAACGTATTCAGTGTTTCAGTCTTATATACACTATGCGGATGAATCTATCTATTCCTCATCTACACATACTGGTTGTAGTAATCAAATAATATAAAACAAGATTTCAGTGTAACATACTTCGGGGAAACGAGTCTGCAGTCCACAAGGATACTGACCACCGAATTCAATTTTCCTCCCATACAGAAGAGGACTCTGAGAATCCTAAACACAAAGCTTTCTATGTTTTGGCACTAGCCAAGAATTAAATAATTGCTCATTTACTGCCTTTAGCCACATTGCTAACTCCCAAATAACGACTGTAGAGATTTGTCAGTAAAGATGTGTCAAGTTGTAGAGTTCGTTTTTCAGAATCACAAAGTTAATTCTAACAAAGTTTTTCTTTCCACAGGCACAGAATACGATACAACAGATGACTTTTTAGACTCAAAGTCTGAAATTCGTAATGGAGTCTGCAGCGCACCCTCATGTGACGATGGAAACTATATAACCGTGTGGACAACAAGAGTGGAAGGAAGTGAGAGTCCCATGAGCAGGGAGCAGTCAGCGGAGAATGAGTGTCAGTTTCCAAGGCTGAATACTGCAAAGCATGTAGACGAACGACCCGTCTGTGTAAGGAGCTTGTCAGAGAGTGGGTGTGAATTTGGGGTTGAGCAGAAAGAGGGACGTAGTAATGAGCATAAAAAATTCAAGAGAAGGCACATACAGAGCCAAAGCGCTGTTACCTCTAATGAGTGTTCTCACTGCCACAAGAGCTTTACACATAGAAGAATTTTATTGGCCCACATGAAGATTCACAGCGGAGAGCGCCCTCATAAATGTTCCATCTGCCAAAAGAGTTTCATAGATAGTTGTGATTTAGTTAGGCACATGCGGATCCACAGCGGCGAGCGCCCTCATAAATGTTCCATCTGCCAAAAGTGTTTCACAGATAGCGGTGATATAGTTAGACACATGCGGTTCCACAGCGGCAAGCGCCCTCATAAATGTTCCGTCTGCCAAAAGAGTTTCTCAGTTAGCGGTGATTTAGTTAGGCACATACGGATCCACAGTGGCGAGCGCCCTCATAAATGTTCTGTCTGCCAAAAGAATTTCACAGAGAGTGGTCATTTGGTTAGGCACATGCGGATCCACAGCGGCGAGCGCCCTCATAAATGTTCCATCTGTGAAAAGAGTTTCACAGGGAGCAGTGATTTAGTGAAGCACTTGCGGATCCATAGCGGCGAGCGCCCTCATAAATGTTCTGTCTGCGAAAAGAGTTTCACAGAGAGGGGTAATTTAGTGAAGCACATGCGGATCCACACCGGTGAGCGCCCTTATGAATGCTCAGTCTGCCAGAAGAGATTCGCAAGGAAAAGTGATTTAGTCAACCACATTCGGATCCACAACTGAGAGCGCCGTAATAAATGTTCTGTCCGCCAAAGGGTGACCCAGTGAAGAGTTTTAATAAGTTACACGCAGTTCCACATTCTTGAATGGCCATAAAAATGTTCCTTGTAAATGATTTTCATTCGGAAGGTTGCTTTAGTCAGGCACACGAGGATCCACAGTGTTGAACGCCTTTAGGAAAGGGAATTCCAGGGAGCAGAAATTTAGTGACCTGCGGATCAATAGCGATTAGTATTCTGGGACTGCTAGGTCTGGCAATGTAGCTTCATCAGGAAGGTGATTCAGTTATTCGCAGTGGTGAGTGCTCTCTCTCTCTCTCTCTGTACTTTACAGTTGCTGAAGCAGCCTTTCATGCGAGTTTTATTTTGGGACATGTCAGTTCAGAGAAATGATTGCCAAGAGAACGTCACAGAAGATATATTATATGCCCATGCACAACAGTGAACGTTCAAATCAGGGGTTTATCTGCTGGAACTGCTTAGAACCACGAAGTATTTGAGTTGCACACGTAATAATGCACAGCTAAGACTGTCAAATGAAGAGACATTATTAATTTTAAAATGAAAATATCATTCCTAAAAATTATCACGAGATTCTATGTTGAACAAATAAAACTATATTAATTAGATAGGCAATTGAACAATAAAAATTCAAGCACAAAACAAAAAACTATATTATTTACATTTAATATTTTCACCCAATTAAAGGCCTTTTTATATCTAATAACACCATTTTTATCATCAGTTTATTATATCGATGGCTTTGTGTTTTTTTCTCTGTTGATAGTTATTCCTGCGAATATAGCTAGAGATGTTTTGGGAGAGCTCCTCAATAATATTGCAGCAGACTTGTCGATTTAATCCCTTGGCAAACAAGGAAGTTCTGAAAACGAGTAGTATTAAATAACTATTAGTGTGTACTTCAGCGTCCCATTGAGTATTGAAATTGTAAGTTTTTACCTTGTCTGAGAGCTAGGAGAGTGTTAACATTGCAACTTGCTCTGCCAGTGTGTTAAAGATTTTTCCACGATTGGGCGCAAAACCCGTTTTTTCATGTATCCTACAGCTATCATAATTTCAACACCAACTTCACTCAAATAAAATTAACTTTCAGTGCAGTTGACTCACACATATTACTTAGCCATAACTTCGCGAGGTGATCCATTGTAAAATCGCTCAGCTACTCTGATTTTTATTTTAAGAAAGATACAATATGCTAAGAAGCCCAACACATATTTGAAACTACAATACAAGCATTAAATAACTTATAAAGCAAGAGACAAAATAGTAATCGAAATCTAATATTAACAATCATAATACAAAGTAAATTAGCAATAATTATACAAACTAAGTTTACTAGTTTTAGAAAATGAATATTGATTGCAATGCAAATCACTACTTGTTACATTATTATTATTTGCAATTCTAGCAAGTCTGGGAATTGCAAAGGCATACATAAATTGAGTTCTACTGAATGTTTCTTGAAGTAGTTTAACATTTCTAATATTAGATTGATTTGAACTTTCAACAAATAGATTCCTCAATGCAACACAATTAATCAGCCCAGTCAGAAGTTAATGCATAAAAAGTACATCATTTTCTTGTCTTGCAGATTCCAATGATGGATTTTTAAATTATTTAGCTGGATTTTCAAGAGTAGCATTAAACGCTGTGTATGAGAAAAATATGTGCTGACTACTTTCAATCCTTTCAATTTCATAGTCCCAGGCGACCATACTGAAGAACAATACATGCGTTTAGATTTGACTAAACAGTTGTATAAAATTGCAAATGCTTTTAATGAAGTAAATTTGGATGTTCGTCTCTTAACAAAACTTAGTAACTTTAAAGAACAATTAATCACATAATCAATGTCTTGAACAAAACAAATTTTACTATCTTCAATACTACCCAAATCTCTCCTCTTGGAAACACACTCCAAGATTGATCCATCAATTGTAGAGCTTTTGAAATTACATTACGCCCCTGATTACAACGAAGCAACTTGCATTTATTTATATTCAAATTAATACAATTTCCCTGACACCACTGTACAAGATTATTCAAATCATGCTCCAAAAGATGTGGAGTAAGAGGTGATGCAACTATTTCTTTGGGTTATGGGGGACGCAACAATCTTTTAGGAGACGGGATTTGATTCTGGTGGGAGCATCGCTGGTTTGGGACCGAGGTTAAAGTAGATATTGCTAGGGACTGTTTGGAGGTTAGTAAAGAATTTAGATGACAGGAAGGGAATGTAATTAGTAATTGGCTCCATGTCAAGTTCTCGATGAAGTTGTCTGTTGACTATATACCAAGGAGCATTGGGAAATGTCTGAACAACTTTATTTTGAAAAGTTTTCCAAGGTTATAGAACGAAAAGAGCACTCTCGCATTGAGGCTGTGCGATTTGTGAAGTTTCTGGAGTGATTTAGAGAGAAGCAGAGAATTTTCAATTTTTAGAGACGGATTTTTATTAATCAGCGGATATAATTAGAGTAAATCTCCATAAGCTTTATTTAATCTGTGGATAAATTGAGACCTCCATCTGACATGAGTATCCGAAAGGACGCCTAGATTTAATTCAAAGAGCCCCATGCAATCGGGTAATTATTTTTAAAGAGGGAGAAATATTTATTTTTGCAGGGTAGAATTTTGATTTCCCTGTCTGAGGGGCTCAACTGTAAGCCTTTTTTTGAGGAATCAGAAAAAATGTAGGCCTTGTCGCAGGTCACTTCATGCATGCGTGATTGAGTTGTTGGACGTGAAGATTGCAGTGCCATCAGCGTAGAGACACATAACACAGTCTGATAGTTGAGAAATATCTTTCTTGAAGATACTCGAGAGAGAAAGAGTTAGTGAGTGTGAGTGAGAGAGAAAACCCATGTGGAACGCCAGGAAGAATTGGGTTATGGTGGGACACAGTATTGTTTATTTTCCCTGCGAAGAGTCTATTCTCCAGAAAACATTGGATTGTTTGGAGTAGATATTCTGAGTCCCAGTTCACATCACTTGAATTATACACCAGTGTGCCCGACTTTATCATACATCTGCGCAAAATTACTGAAGGCCGCTGCGCACCTTTGTTTATTAGCTAGAGCTATTTTTTGGACAATTCTTAATAGTCGATGGGTGTGGAGTGAATCCAAATTGATGTGGCGAAATCGCATTTATTTTATTTAAATAATACTTGATTGAACAAATATTTCCCACATTCAACTTGTCCTTTCACCATTCAAATAACTGTCCACATTTGTGGGAAATACTACAAAAGTTAACACCACTTTGTACCACTCCTGTTGAATAACCTTGAATTACTAAGTAAAGGCATTTAATGATACGAGTATATTTTTAGTGATTTGTCATTTCCTTCGATACACAATTTACATGTTTAAAATTCATCTGCTTGCCAATCAGAGACTCTTGCGAAGTGAATGTTTTATGTTGGAAGATTTCAAGACTTTACCCCCTTATCTATGTTTGTTATGGTGCTTGGAAAGTAGTTTGCAAAATCACCTGAAACTGTAATGTTTTTCGGTTTTCGCTTACATTCATACTTCTCAAATCTGAAGGATGTCGATGAATTCCCATCGACAATCTTGTAGTATGCGGACGGCAATTCAAAGTTGCCGCGCTAACTGCGCGGCAAAGAGCGCCGGCAGCATGTTCCCGCCTCCGGCAGCGCGCAGCACAGAGCGTCGGCATCAGGCGCGCTGAGCTTCGTCAAGCGCGCCAAGGGTGTGCTCAGAAACCAGCCACGCCTGTTACCTGGGCTCCGCGCACTGGTGAACCGGCCAATCAGGGGAAGCCGCGGGAAGCCTTGCGCGGGAGCTGGCCCAAATAAAAGGACGCCGGCGGAGGATCACCGGCAGTAGAGCGCTCGGCGTGGTTTCAGCCAGATGGCAGATTGTTTTTTTGTATATGAAGTTTTGTGGTAACTGTACATAGCGGCCGAGTTGGCCCAGATTTTTGTAAATAAATATTCTTATGGAAAGTGAGTGTTTTTGAGTTATAACAGTGGCGACGAGTAAAAAGGAGAATGAACGCGGAACAATTTTCACAACTGATGGCGTGTCTACAGCAGCAACAGCAGCAGCAGATGGCGATGATGGTGCAGACATTGCAGCAAGCGGCAATTTCGTCACGACCGAGCAGCCCAGCCCCGCCGTTCGCAACTTACGATGCAGCAGAGGAAACCTGCGAAGAATATGTGGCCAGATTGGAGCAACATTTATTATGCTATGATATTAAAGAGGAATCTCGTAAAAGAGCATTTTTTCTGGCCACAATCGGCGCACCGTTAAATAGGTTGTTACGTAAGTTAAGCAAGGAAGAAGAGATTTCGCAGGTGTCATACGATATACTTAAACAGCGGCTGCTAGCTCATTTTTCGAGGGAGACGCATTTAGTGGCGGCACGCTACAAGTTTTATTCATCCAGAATGAAGCCAGGCCAAACGCATGCCGATTGGGCGACGGAGTTGAAGGGTTTGGCGAAGCGTTGTGCGTTTGAATGCAACACAGAGAAATCGTATGCGGAGTCATTGATACGGGACATGTTGGTGATGCATACGCCGGAAAAAGAAGTTCGGTGGGCATTATTGCAACAAAACAACCCGTCTTTGGAAGACGCCTTAAAATTAGCAACATCGTATGAGGTAACGAAGCATACGGCGCATCAGATGACGTTAGGCGATAGAGCAGCAAGAGATGTAGAGGAAATGAGTGTACAGGAGGAAAATTGGGTAGCCAAGCCACGAAGCAGGAAGCAGCAGGAGAAGAAAAGTCCTTCCACCAGCAGAGGCAAGCTATTGAAGTCTTGTAGACAGTGTTTTATTAGTCACGACAGGAAGGTTTGCAGATTCCTCAGAGCGGAGTGCTACAAGTGCGGTAAGAAAGGGCATATTAGAGAAGTGTGCAACAGTGGTTCTGCTGAAAACAGACGACAAGAAATGGACATCGATGAGGTGAGCGGGCACGTCAGAGAAGGGCGCAGCAGTGGTTATGCCGAAAGCCAGCGGCAAGAAAGAGGCATCAATGAAGGGGATGGTGATTGTGTTTATTCAGTTATGCAGTGTGATGACAAAAGTAAATTGTTTGTAAACTTGGAAATAGGTGGTAAATCTGTATTATTCCAGGTGGATACAGGTGCAGCAGCAACTCTAATAAGCATGACTACTTATGAGCAGCTGGGTTCTCCGCCTTGCGCCTCGTTGAACACAGTTTTTTATGGATATGCTAGACAGAGGATCAAGACGAAAGGTAAGATAAGCCTGCTAGCGAAATACAAAGCGATGGAAAGACAAGTAACACTGGTGGTTGTGGACAGTCGTGATGCGGTTAACATTCTAGGAATGGATGTTTTCACAATTTTTGGATTTACGGTTCAGGACGCGTTTGTCATTCAGACTAGCGCCCTGCCAAAGGAGGTAAAGAATGTGATAGATTTGAATTCAGAAGTTTTTTCGGAGCAATTGGGAAAATGCAAATTTTTTGAGGCGCATTTGCAGTTGAAGAAAGATGCCACCCCTAAATTTTTTAAAGCACGACCTGTTCCCCTGGCAGTGAAAGATAAAGTAAAAAAGGAAATCGACAGGTTAGTAGATTTGGACGTCTTGACCCCCGTCAGTACTAGTGCATGGGCAACTCCAGTAGTCATAGTAAAAAAGAAAGACGGTAAAATTAGAATGTGCGGAGATTTCAAGAGCACCGTTAATGCGCAACTCATGGTAGAGCAGTTCCCCATCCCCAGAGCAGAAGAGCTTTTTCAGAAGCTAGCGGGCGGGCAGAGATTTTCAAAAATAGATTTGCGGGACGCGTATCTGCAGATCCCGTTAGATGAAGAGTCTGCGAACTTATTGGTAATTAACACACCGTTCGGGCTTTACCGATACAACCGGTTGCCTTTCGGAGTCGCTTCAGCTGCGGCTATTTTCCAGCGCTGCCTGCATACGCTGACAGCCCAGGTGAAGGGCAGCGCCAACTACCTAGATGATATAGTGGTAACGGGCGAGTCGGAGGAGGAACATCTACAAAACTTGAATCTCTTATTAAAGACTTTAAATGAATGGGGCCTAAGGGTTAACTTGGATAAGTGTGATTTTTTTTAAAGAACAGATTACTTATCTAGGTCACGTGTTGGATAGCTCGGGGATCTGGCCAACCGGAGAAAACTCAACGGCGATTCAGCAGCTTCCGGTTCCTGTTAATTTGCAGCAGCTACAGTCATTTCTGGGGAAGATTAATTACTATGGCAAATTTATCAAGAACATGGCGGAAATAGCAGCACCCCTCAACGCGTTGCGTAAGAAAGGCGTAAAATGGCATTGGTCGGCAGATTGTGACAAGGCATTTCGGAGGTTGAAAGAGAATTTAATGCAGGCAGTTAAATTGGAACATTTTTTGCCAGATAGAACGACTATACTAGCTGTAGATGCATCAGAATATGGTATTGGGGCAGTCCTTTCGCAGAAGGATGCTAAGGGTGTTGAGCGGCCAATTGCTTGTGTGTCAAAAACGTTGAATGTTCACCAGAAGAATTACTCTCAGATAGAAAAAGAAGCTTTAGCAATTGTATACGGCGTGAGAAAATTCAATGAATACTTGTATGGGTCAAAGTTCATAATCATTACTGATCATAAGCCGTTGGTGTCTTTGTTCTCGCCACACAAGCGTATCCCAGATAATACGGCGCGTAAGATGCAAAGGTGGGCGCTTTTCCTGTCTGATTATAGTTACAGGATACTTTACAGATCTACATATCAGCATGCTAACGCAGATGCACTATCCCGTCTTCCGCAAGGGCCGGATGCAACTTTTGACTCTGAGGACATCGCCTGTCTCCAGCTGGACCAAGCCGAAGAGGAGGCAGTATCAGGTTTTCCAGTCTCGTCATATCAAGTGGCAAAGGAAACAAAGAAGGATCCGCAGCTCAGGCAAGTGCTGTACCACGTGCAAACTGGTTGGTCCAGCGCGCATAGGCGAACCAGGGCGCTGACGGAATGGTATAAGCTCCAACACAGGCTGTCGGTTAAGGGCGGCGTATTATTACTGGCTAGCGATGAAGGAGTTAGGGTAGTGATTCCGCATAAGTTGCGACCAAAGGTATTACGCCTTTTACATGAGGGTCATTGGGGTATAGCCAGGACAAAGCAAGCAGCCCGCCGTTATTGTTATTGGCCAGGAATAACCAAAGATATAGAGGAGATGAGCAAGCATTGCGAAGCATGCCAAACTAGTCAGGCAGCGCCGAGAGCGGATTTAAGCTCATGGCCCCAACCCTGCGAGCCGTGGGACCGCATACATGTAGATTTTGCGGGTCCTTTCTTAGGGCATATGTGGTTGTTAGTAGTGGACGCATTGTCAAATTATCCGTACGTGATGCGCATGCAACACACAACTGCACCACATACAATAGATGCTTTGAAGAAAGTTTTCGTAACAGAAGGCCTCCCACGAGTATTGATCTCCGATAACGGCCCGCAGTTCATATCAGCGGAATTTCAAAAATTTTGTAAAAGTAGCGGGATACAGCACATTTTGGCTCCACCGTTCCATCCTCAGTCAAATGGAGAGGTGGAAAGATTAGTGCAGACGTTCAAGTCAGCCATGCTTAAAGCAACTAGAGCGGGTGCATCAGTAGAGCAGGCGTTACTTAGCATGTTGACCACCTATAGGACGTTACCAAATATGTCAGGTAGAAGCCCCGCTCAAGTATTGCATGGTCGGCAGCCCCGTACCTTATTGTCCTTGTTATTTCCGGAAGAAGTGCCAGTGTCAACCAAAGGCGCTAAATTCAAGAGAGGAGATAAGGTACTGGTAAGAGTGTACGGAAGTAATTGTAAGTGGCAACCAGCAATAGTAACTGCAGTAAGAGGAGGCAGAGTTTACGTCCTCAGGACAGAAGATAGAGCAATCTCTCGGCATCAATCACAGATTAGGAGACGGTACTACGATTCTGTAGTAGATAAGCAACAGGCGGGGGGGCCAGCGCAGAGCAGGGCAACAGAAAGTGTAATGCGTTTTTCCCTTTTCAAGCCAGCAGGAGGAGCGGCCCACACTGGATTCCGGCGCAACCATCGAGGAGCCATCTCTACAGTCGCAGCAGCGGCCGGCATTGCGGAGGAGCAACCGACTGCGTCGTTTCACCCCCTACATCACAACTTCGGTGGGGAGGGTGTAGTATGCGGACGGCAATTCAAAGTTGCCGCGCTAACTGCGCGGCAAAGAGCGCCGGCAGCATGTTCCCGCCTCCGGCAGCGCGCAGCACAGAGCGTCGGCATCAGGCGCGCTGAGCTTCGTCAAGCGCGCCAAGGGTGTGCTCAGAAACCAGCCACGCCTGTTACCTGGGCTCCGCGCACTGGTGAACCGGCCAATCAGGGGAAGCCGCGGGAAGCCTTGCGCGGGAGCTGGCCCAAATAAAAGGACGCCGGCGGAGGATCACCGGCAGTAGAGCGCTCGGCGTGGTTTCAGCCAGATGGCAGATTGTTTTTTTGTATATGAAGTTTTGTGGTAACTGTACATAGCGGCCGAGTTGGCCCAGATTTTTGTAAATAAATATTCTTATGGAAAGTGAGTGTTTTTGAGTTATAACAAATCTCATCAATGTCTGAAGCAGTCTCCTCCTCTTAATCTTTTTTATATTTCTTCCATGTTAAGGCCGCTCTACAATAGCCCGGGAACGGGAACGCGAGGGACGTGTGCAGGGCTGGTTCATTCAATGTTAAAAAGCGGGGGACAAAGATTTAGTTCCTCGGTCACTACGATAGCGAAGATAGCGCTGCTGTTGCGTTTTCGCGCGCATTTTGAGTAAAGTTGCGCGAATGCAGATTATGGTGAGTGTAGGGAATATCCATGGGTATTATCTGCTTTTCTTACGTTTTACTACAAATAAATGTATTATTTAACCTCTTGGTTGCCGTATCACAAATTCCCGAAAAATAAACTTAGGCCAGAACGATGGTTGAAAAACAAATCGCGAAGATTTAATTGGTAAAATATGTTTTTAATATGTAAAAAATCAATAAAATTGTATGTACGAATGAAATTAATCAAATAAGCACACCTGGATACGATTGGTGAGACAGAACCTCACTTCTAAGGAGGGGGTATTTTCTATAGTAGAAAATTTACAATCCCCGCAATGAATTGGGATCTGTAGACCATTAAATAATTTCTTGTTTACATATAACAATTTTTAATGAATATTTGACACGAATACATAGATGAAAAACTTGATAGAAAAAAATGATAGAAAATTCCCATTTCATTTAGTTTCAGTTGTAACCAAACATCAACACTCCAGCTACTATGATGGATGCATTAGAGTGGTTACAGATGGTGGCTTTAATATTGTTGGTAAATGTCATTTAACTTTATTACACAATTATTTAAAATAATTGATGTAAAAATAACTTTCATTACATATCCTACTTTTACAATTAATTGCTCATTATGAAAGAGTTAGCACAAAAAAAATTTTTTCTAACATTATATTAAGTTGTCTTTTTCCACAACAGTGCAATTAGGGATCGTGAAATGTGAAAGTTGTTAATTCCGTGTTAGAAAAAACTAGAAAACAGAATAAAAGCTAACATGCTCAAAGTAAATATTTTGTTTGTATATTCAAATGTTTATATAGTCACATTTCTGATTTTTCTATGCGTTTTTGTGGTTTTTTTTAAATAATTTGTGTTCAATGAAAAAAAAAAATAACATGAATGATTTTTAGATTTGAAATTTATTCATCTCTTCTTCAGAATTTTTGTAATCATTATTACAACAAACACAACAACTTATTCATTAACAGATTTTACAATTGTTTTACTGTGTGGAATTTATATTGTATATCTACATTAATATTTTCACATTATTTTTAGTATTATATTTTATATAAATGTTTTATATTTATATAATCTTCAGAAAATAATTATTTTTAGGATTAACTTACCTCATTGATTAAACAGAAATAATTCACCTGTTTAATGTGCCTCATTTGCTGAAAGGAATTCACAATAATCTTCTAACTAAAACTTTGGAAATAGATGTAGGAAATTTGAAGGAAACTAAATTAGCTTCATGGCACATCATAGGAAAAGTCTATTACCTTGTTACATATGTAAACAAAATAAGGTCATGAGGAAATTGTCTCAACGTATGTAACCAACAAAATGAAAAAAATGAGTTAAATATACCACACAGGTTTTTAGTGAATCAGTGTTGGCATACATGGAATTTATATCTCGAATAGATGGTAAATATAAATTTAAATATTTATTTGCTTTCACAATTTCAATTTAATTTCATACGCAGGATTCTTATTCATTTTCAATTTCACATTTATTAATTGTTATCGAATTCTACTCTTAAATTTATTGGATCACATCCCACAAACACTTGAAGTTTAATGTTGTATGGAGCTACAAGCAAAAGTTAAGATGCAATTTCATCAAGTCAAGAACAGAGGGTCCAATATTTTTTAAGCGCTTGTGTTTGCATGGTACATATATATAAAAATTGTGCAAAAATATTTTAGGATGTGTACAATTACCACTTTTTTTTGTAGTTGAATTTGAAACTCCATCTGGCACTTTAAAAATTCCTAATAAAGATGATCTTGCAACAGCAGAGGTTTTACATTTTTTTTATACAATTTATTCAATTCATGCAATGGGAAAGCGGAAGGTCTCAATTCATCATCTGTTGGATCAAATAGTAGCCCTCACAAACCTTTTAACATGAAAGCAAAAGATATTAACAAATGAGATTTGTGAACCCAACAGAGGAAAAAGTTCCATCCTTATCGAATTGGATTTTCACAATTGATGGTTTCCTCTCATTAAGACATAAATTAACCAAACTTTGAGTCAGCCGCTCTAGAAGCAGGAATGTGAATTAGGACCCCTAAGAAATTTTTTTTGCTATATCGGAAATTACAATGGATCTAATTTGAACTCCGCTCCTCAATAACTTTTTAATTCACACAGGACATTTTTATTTAATAACATGAACCATGCCAAACTTATTGAGAATTGTGACAAAACAGAAGGAAACTTTCTGTTTACTTAAAAAAAAAATTGTTTCCCAGCCATATGAACAAACACATGAAACAGGAACATATGAAGTAGAGATGCCTGCGATGATCCCTGAAATTCCAACCCCAAAAAAAGTATTTTTGGAATCAATTCACCTGATTGTATGACAAAGTAATTTTTAAAAACATTCAACTGCAAGACTTGTAAAGAATCATTCCAAAATTTAAATTATAATTCATTCTTTTTATCAACTGTAGAGTTATTCACATGTTTTTCCTTTTTAAAAAATTGCACCATTTTCTTCTGTTAAGGCTACAATATGAGATTTTTCATTTTCTATAGCAATCTGATTGGTTACTGCACATCTTGAGTGTGTCAATTTACACCATGTTGACACATAAACTATCATTGAAATCAACAAATAAGCAGAACAATACTGAATTGTGACTTACTTTTGACAGTATATTCAGTAAAATTCGAATAGATTTTTCCTGTAACTAACAATAATATTATTGATACAGGATTTATTCAGATGATTCATTTACCAATTCAAATTTGGCTACATGTAATTAAAAAATCATCATATTAACCTCTTGTAACACTGAAGTATGTGAAATATACAAAAATATTTTCCCTAATTTGGACAGTGCCCTTAATATTTATAAATTTGCAAAATAAACTTTAGATAATGAGAATACAATATTTATTACACTCAGTTCTTTAATTACACATTCTGAAATCAACGTTTTCTTAATTGTTCACAAACTCTAAATTGGTTTCATTATTTATTTAATACATTTCCAGTACTTGTTAATCAAGTTTTTCTAAACAACTCTATACTCTATGCTAAACAAGGCAAATATTAATTGATTTATAAGTTATCAAAATAATATACTTGTCTATAATATTATTCAGACTCGCACCAGCTTCAAGGGGGAAAAACTTTACACTGGCACACTTAGTAATAGGATTTTCTTGGAACGTTCTTTGAAAACAGCGTTGGGCTTATAGGAAACACTGCTGGTGAAGTTCCATCTTCTAGCGTTGGTAAAGTCAAATTTTTTTATATCTTGCCATCACATCATACTGCAACTCGAATATCACCTCCAGAACGGAAACTTAACTCGTACATCTAAGCAAAGTAAATTAATTACATTTTGTCATAAACTAATGAGAGTGTACCTATTCTAGAAATGCAAACAATAATGAATTATGTACATTTATTTATTTCTATTTATTTGGTCAAAAACAGTAAAAACTGTCTCATTTGAAAATGTGACATTTTAAATAATTGGGCAATGCAAATAATGGATTAATATAAAACTTGTCCAATACCATGCGAAGTGATCAGTTGGAAATAATATAATTAAAACACTTTTAAACCAATAGTACAGAATAAATGACACATCTACTTAGGATAGGTTAGACTATATGGATTTAAGGATTTTCAAGACTATTTTGCACGGTAGAAATGCTCGCAAATTAAATAATCAATTACAATTATGCAATAAGATTTCAAAATGAATTATAAATACCTCCACTGCTGGATGGGCGAAAATCCAAGCGATGTATTGCCTACCTCCAGTCTTCTTAAAATCTTCCAAAAAGCCGAAAATGAAGTTTTAGACACGGCAAATAAATGTCTTGGCATGATTCACTCTATTTAAAAGGCATGACATTCTAAATACTAACAAAAAGCTGAAAAATGTCGCCTGAGTTTCGCGGGCAGGCCGCGCGGTCGATCAGCTGGAAAGCTTCGCCTCCATTTGCTGTACTCTCATTGGTCGAGAGGCTTCCCGTTCCCGGGCCGAGATAAATGTTGGCCATCTTTCGCGTTCCCGTTCCCGTCGTGTTGTGAACGCCTGCCTGAGATGTCCGCCTTTCAACTTTCTTTACGTTCCCGTTCGCGTTCACGGGCTGTTGTGGAGCTGCCTTTAGGGGGGCCATCTCCGGACGAACGTTCAACGTTCTCTTATACTGTTTGTGAAGTCACGGCACGTGTTAATTGTACGAAACGCCACAGCGGCCGTCGATCGCTCATAGATCGCTCCTCGAGGCTCTAATCCCTCTGCACCCCACCCCCCTTCCGGTGGCGCTGATCGGGACTGCAATACGTGCGAATCTCAGAAAGATAAGGGAAAAGGCCGATATACACGGTACGGTTTTCGTGTAGATTCTCATACAGTTTCTGTATAGAAACGTCAAGATCTCAAACTGAACGTATAAAAGCCAAAAAGTAGCGCATACACGGTCTATACGCTTTCTGCATGAATCGCCATAAGCCGCCGGGGGGGGGGTGGCCTAGCGGGAGACAACAGAATTGCGTCGTCCCGAGTACTTTCAGTGATGGTATTTCTATGCGGGCGTTCTGGCTATGATATTGATTTAGTATTAATTAACCATGAGGGGCGTAGAGAATAAGAATTGGAAGGCAGGGACAAGGAAAGAAGTAGTTTCACTGCATTCAGGCCTTGAACATGTGGGGGCGTTGGCTAGACAGTAATGTATTTCGGGAGTGGTGTAGAAAGAAATGACTATCGAGAGCGTGGCTACTTGATTTGGTAAGAAATGGATGGATTGGCTAAGGGAGAATAGACTGTCTACTCATGACGGAAGTTTGTCGTTTTGTTTAAAAAAACAAGAACGAAGGATGGATATCGAGGCGTTGAGGGCTAAAAACGGAAGAGTAAATGACATTCTGATAGAGGCCGTCGAGTGGTGCGAATCGCTCGCGAGTTTAATATTAGGGGTGTGGGACTTGTAAGTTTGTCATCAGAATCAATGGTTTTCGGACTCTGAAAGTTGATGTGCAGCATTTAAATTTGCTTGGGACTTTGAAAGTTTTTTATATTGCGGTGTGTTTATTTTGAACTTTGAACTTTCATGTTTTACCACGTAGTTGGAGAGAACTAGGAACTGTGAGGATTAATTAAGAAAGAACCGGTAGATATTCGAGGCAGTGAAGGCTGGATTCGTCGCAGCGTCGCAAGATTACAAGAGAGAAGCTGGACTTGGGATTATCATCACCCGAGTGAGAAGATACTGCGGGGCGCCGTCGGTCAAGATTAAATTTAGATAAGTACGGCAGTATAAAAGTTTTCTTTTAAACGAGGCCATGACCTAAAGGCATAATAATTTACTTCACAAATCAATAAATTGTTAAATTTTCTTTTGGAAATGAAAAGATTATTTTCATTTAGTCAATTACAACTGATAAGTAGTTAGATATATATATATATATAATTATTTCCTTTCAGACTCCTCGCCGTACTGTATAGTTGGCAGATCAAATAATCGGCTCTCTAGGCGATAGCGATTATCCATAACGGGACCCATTGACCCAGCTAGCCGGACATTTATCCATTCGTTAAGATTAGCTGTGGAGGCATTGGTTTTAATAAATTATCGTAACCTATTCCTGGCGCCCATAGTTTTCTATAAATTCGAAACGGATCAAGAATATAACAGTCCTAAGGTAAATTATGTAAATTAAAACGGCACGATCTCGTAATAATTTATGACGAGACATTGTTGGTATATTTCAATGTGCATATTAAAGAAGTGAGAGATCTTTAAAACAATTACATTTTTGTAATTTTTGAAAAAGAAAAAAATACATCGAAACAACATTTACGTCATGTAAAAGAGTGCAATTAGCACTATCCATTCCGAAAGTTTGAAGTTAAAATTTGGAGCCTGTTATGAGAAAATGGCGTTTGAGCGTTTCTGCAAATGCGGAATTTCGAACTACTTTTCCCAGAAAACAGTTGAGTTTTCGATAATCTTCACTTTACATAGTTTAAAGCAAATGTACTCATTAATATATTAATGTGAACAAATCGCCGCTAATGAAAATATTAACGACGTGAGAGAGTCAAAAAATTACATTTTTGTAATTTTTGAAAAAACAAAAGAATAGTGCAATATGGCGTTTATGTCATGTCATTAACCACTATCCCTTTCATGAATATAACGAAAAACTTTGGAGCCGTTTTGAGATGCTCTTTTTTTGTGTTTTATTGCGCAGTATTGCGCGAAAACGACTAAAGTTTTGAAAAAAATGTACATGGGACTAAAGAAAGTATTCAGTATGAGGAATAAATTTTATTTGAAGGAGAAACCTCAATCTGCAATCTTGTAGTTGGAGGAAGACGCCGAATAAAATTAAAACTTTCGCCATTTTCGAAAAAAGAAATAAAAAAACCAGACGGACGATTCCTTTCAATTGTTTTTTCGATATCAAGGAGGCACAAAACAGGGATTCCGGCTACACCACGTGTTATGGGATTTTACCCACTTAATTTAGCTAATTGGATTTACCCAGTTTTTCGTTATCAGGGCCCGGCAATTAATTTTTTCCTCGAAAATTCGCCTTTTTTCGCGCAGCATTATATATCTTCTCTGTACTAAGGTCCGATTAAATTAAGAAGGTGATTGACATTTGTGAGTGGAGGGGAGCGACGTTGCCAGGTCGCAAACCACTGAGCACGTGTTACCGGGACACGAAAACAAACACTTCAAAAAATGCGTGTAAAAGCGTAAAAAATACGACAAAAGCCTAACCTCAACGCAACTCATCACAACACAGTACACTTTGCGCGCGCAGCACAGGCAGAAACGCGGGCGGCGCGGCGGCAGGGAAGTCGTTGTGCGATGCTCAAATGTTCCCCATGTTCGGCAGTGGCAACTGAGCGACCTGACACGCCACGTTTTGCATCTCTCGTTGGCAGCTGCCATGGAAACGAGAGAGGCGTCCTGACGTCACACACAACTGTCAATCATCTTCTTAATTTAATCGGACCTTACATATTTTACTCCGTATATACCACTGATCTGAATATAACACTGTTATAAACAGATCAGTGGTATATACGTACGTGTACGGGAAAGTAAAAATGTTTCTTCCGTACAATTGACACTTGAACATTTCCGTAACGTTTAATTACATTGACGTTTCTATTTAGCGCTAAATTACTACGTTCTGACACTTGGAGCGCTAGTGCCAACTTGTTTCCATTGGTTGCCGGGAAGAACGGGGAACTCCTGGGGAACTGTTCGTGCAGCTGTTCGTGGGTGAAACTTGTGGTGTAATATAACCAGATATACTCTTTGAATATAACCGCGTAAATAGGCAGCGAGAAAGTGATTGAACCACGAAGTCTACAAGATCTACTTCGTGGATTGAACAGTTGAAGTGTCCAACTTCCTCCTTACTCTCTCTATCAAAGAAGGAAAGAGAATAAAATGTGGACATTGTGCGATTTCCCGTTTTGTTATAAAGTTGTTAGTTCTACACCCGACGGGTAGTGGCCTCTGTGAAAAAATTAGAACTAATTAGGTAAAACATTTTGAAATTGTGGAACCAGTGTTGTACAAATTTTCTGCATAACATGGACCAAATAGAAATATTGTCGGAGAGTACAATTAAAATAGAAAACGTAAGTTGTATCAGATATTATGTTCCGAGAAAATGTTTTATCAAAGAGTAAATGTATATTTGTGTTTTAAGATTTTCCTATTTCAAATCTTTATTATAATAACTATAAAAGACTCTTAGCATTATGTACATTATTGTAAAGTGTTTTATTAGCCCTTACATTCAACATGTAGTTGTAAGTAATTTTTCTACTTGTAATGCAATTATCTTACTGATACGATGCAAAGAGCTACAAATATATCTTTGATCCCAGTGAATAAGCTGATAAGTCATGAAAACATAATTGTAGAGGAGAGCAAAAAACAACTTTCAACTGATGCTGTATATCAGGGATTAACAAAACTATTTGTGGATAGGTTTCGTGTGACTAATTTAAATTCCTGATTTACAGCATCAGCAGAAGGTTGTTTTTTGCTCTGCTGTGCAATTAGGTTTTCATGACTTACCAGCTTATTCACTGAGGTAAAAGATATTATATTGGTAAAATTATTAATGTCACATTCAAGACTAGATTTGGGTGCACTCGCTGTTTACTAAAAGGTTCTACCTCTCTTCCAGGTAAAGCAGGAAGCTGATGTTCATTCTGAAGAGGAAGTTTACAATTACACAGTGAGTTGTTCACCATTATGAAATATGAGAAGTTGAGGGTGAAGTTTATTTTGGTTTCCCAATACTGCTGAATTTGGGGAAGACATGTGAATGAATAAAAGACGGTTTTTGACTTCTTAGTAAGATGAAATACTAGATGTTATTAACAATTCTTGTGCTAATGAAAGATGGTCTAGGTAAACAGTATTTGTCTTAATTACGAGGATGTAAATTAATATTTCCTAGACTAGTCTTCAAATTTTCTTAATCCTTTGAACGAGAAGTAGTGCTTTACATTTGGAATACAGTTAAATGGAATTCTTACGTTATTCAGGAAAAGAACATGTTTCAACAGATCTTGTGAGAATATTTGATTGTGAACTTTTCTTCTTATTTGTGTTTAACTTCCAAAATGTGTGTCTGTGTAATGAATAATGTCTATTTCAGTACAGTTGTTTGGTCACAGACTTGGACAATTTTCAAGCAGTGTCATTTACAAATTGTTTGGGTTAACAAACCACTAAATCACATTAAATTATATTCAGTACTCATATTCTGATATAGAAGTTCAATGTAGTTTTCATAGACATTGTATTAATAATAAAATTAATATTCTTAATAATAATAATAAAAAAAAGAATTTAATGAAAATTGCATTAACAGTACATGTGAAGAATTAATATACATTATTATGGTGTTTTATTTTGTTATAATTCCCTGGACCCTTCAGGAAAACCAGCACCTTGTGAACCATTGTTTCCAAAGTAAAATGGCTTCATAGTTTCTAACTGTGCATTACTGTAGTGGATGTCACTGGACTGCGAGATTGTTAAGAGTTGAGATTGAATTGCTTTTGTTTATGATATTGAGGCTATGTTACTGGGAACTGCAGCTCCCAATTCGAGATAATGAGGCAAGTTTTCTGATGTTAGATGAGCGTAGTGCTTTGTTGATCTCAAGTATTAAAATGGCAACAATTAGCTGTGTAGATAATTTGATTTTGTTTTTGTTTCATGTGCTTTAATTTACATCATTTCCAGGTTGGCTAAATTTTCCCTGACCTACAAATCCCTGCTACTGTTTTTGTTTTAACCCTACATAAAGAAACCTACAAAAAGATTTAAAATATTTTAATTATGTCAAAAGAAGTAAAACGTTAAATTAGTATTGAAATAATAATGAAATTTCACCTCAGACTCCTACAAAGAATTTTGCAAAACAATACAAGTACAAAATGAGGTAAAGTGACTTTCAAATACAAACTTCTTTGCTAGTATTTGAGACAACTTCAATTTGAGCAGATAATTGTAAAAAGGCACTCTTTCAGTAAAATTTCAGCTTCTTTTGCAAAAATTCAGTTACCTGTAATCATTATATGATTTTGAAATATTGAAAATGGAGGCTTGCGAGGATGGGGTGTATCTTTGGATTGTTTGACTCTTCAAATGAAGAAAATTCGAATTTGATGTGAAAAAATTAAAAAAATCGTACTTCCCGATCACACCGAAATAAAACAACTGTAACTCCAAAATACGTACTCTGTCAGCATTTTAAAAAAAATCCTGTATTTTTCCAACCCTGCATCATTTCATTTTACAGTAGATCCCGTTTAAATAACCAATAAATCAGATGAGAGCTTTTTCAAGCAACACACTTTTCTGGTCGGCTTCTATAGTAATAATAATAATAACAATAATAACAATAAGTTTTTTACTGATATTAATTCAATATTACAAGTCTTGAAGCATCTTCATACATAAGTAAACATTCATTATTCTTTCACAAACTTTTTCATTTTTTTTTCTTTTTTACAATACTAATTGGCATTTCCGCATTGCAGCAACTGTAAGTCAGTGCACTGTGTTTGTTTGTAGGAAGGAGACGAGCTATGTTCCTTGAAGGGAGAAGTGAAGATGGAAGACGAGGAAGAGGTGATCTGTTTCTCCTCTATAGATTTCTTTTTTATAATTGAGTCTTTGTCAGCTTTGTTATATTTGTAATAACTTTTGTAATTGTAATTATATTTGTAATAAAATACAGCAATTTCAATTAGGCCTGAATCAGGTAATTCTGTTTAGAACTTTCTGGTCTCTCGGTGAACAGTCCCCAGTTCTGTTCATTGATTTTTCTACAGTGGCCAATGACACTAGGCCGTTGGCACCCTCCTGCCGTACGAAATGAATCTTTTTAATAGTGGTGAGCACATTTGTGAGGCTATGAGCCCCATTGGGAAGGACGTTTGCAAATTAATTGAAAAGATCAATTTTGAAGGCAGGTGGGTAACAATGACCTAATGCCATCGGCTGCTATAGAAAAATCTACGTAAATGCAATAAAGTAAGAAATGATAAGTAAGAATTAAAAATTCACAATTTCTAGGGAATTATTTTTTCTCTTGTGGCTACATATCTATAAAACAGTACCTGAGACATGTATACATATGTTGTTAAATATTTCTATTAGTTTCTTATCGATATCATGACTCTCCTGTTTTATTAGGTTTAAAATCGTCCCTCCCCTGACAAAACGAGTGGCAACTGATCCATTGTGGCCCTTGTTTTAAAGAATAGTTTCACCCCAGTACAAAAACAAACGGTACTGTCAAAGGGGTGAGGTCAGATTCAAAATATATACAGATTTATGTACATGAGGGCGAACTAGTGTACAAACCATTTGCAATAGTCTATTTATAGTTCTTTGGTGTCTCTTTTATGCAGGCCAAATGATAAACACTGATGATTTTTCTAAATTTGGGGTGTAAAATATTAGTTGGGAGTGTAGGCGTAAACCCAGGGCAGGAGAGCACTTCAAACTGATGTCACTACTGTCCCTCTGACCGGGAGATCCAATGTTCGAGTCCTGACGGTGGTAGGATTTTCGACAGGATAGTTAAAGGGGAATTGTTGCAGCCAGGTAGTTTTCCGTGGTTTCTCAAATGCTGGAGCAGTACCCTAACAAATGGGCTATGGACCGTGCACGATCTTTCCTTCCTCTTCTTTGTCCTGTCCTCACCCCTTACTTACACAGACTTACACTGGCGTGCACTACACTACCACACATGCCAGGAGACTGGTCGGGGTGTTAGAGCTTGTCTGGGCTGGGCCGGTGCCTTGCTGGTGGTAGAAAAATGAAAAGATGAATAACCTGAATCAGAAAAAACTTATTAGTGTATTGTTTAATATTCTGGATTACAATGTTGTCAATGTTTACAAAGTGCAATAGTTTACTTTTATTTCCCTCATGAAGCAGAGTCATAAAACCACATCTCTTGTGATCAAAATTATTTTATGAAATAATATTACATTGTAATGCAGAGTGAGTCTGTTTGTTTTTATTTTTACCAATTTCTTTTTTTAATTAATTTATTATTTATGTTTATTTTGTGTCTGTATATGTGTATATTCTCTCTAAATGATTTAAAATTAAAAAGTTTTTAAAATATTCTCAACTCAAGGGTATTTGTAGTTTTATAATTTTATTTCACTGTGCATCAGGTGTTGGAAATTCCAGCTGCTGTGTTTGTGAAATCTGAACTAGTGGATGAAGATGAAGATAACCTTCAGAACGAAGATGGAGGAAGAATTGAAGATGGTGAAAAAATTCAAAATGAAGAAGAGGTTCAGGATGAAGTGGGTCAAGAGTATGGAGAAGTCAAGAATGAAAAAACAGATGAGGATGAAGATTGGGTAAGGATTATGGGAGGCAGTATAATGTATGATGCTGTTAAAATGCATCATTATGTGATTTATGTTATATGGTGTGCAGGAGAATTTGCAATTCATTTTTCATTTTAAAGTACTTGTCCACCCGAGTTTTGAATGTTTTATTTGTGGCATACACCTGAATTTAAATATGCTTACTTTTTGGTTTAGATATTACAAATTAAAATTTAATTTATTTAAAAAAAAATATTTTAATTAATTCATCCGGTATACCTTCTTTTCTTTCGTCCAAAAATTGGATTGGAACTTTTTAAAAATCACTGGTAACATAACTGATTATCAGAGCAATGTATTATTGCCAATATGGATTTTATATAACAATTTCAGATTTAAGCTCAAGAATTTACTTCCTGCATTTAAATAAAAAATGAATTATAAAGATATCTTAAAAATTAGAAGAGTTATGATGATTTAAGTAGAACCAAGGAAGAGAAAATGTACCTTTAAGGAAAAGCCAGATTAAGATTCATTAGCATTAAAATGACCCAGGTTGATATGTTTTGACTTTCTCCTTTTTCTGACTTTTCAAGTATATCTTTGTGCTTTTACTTTCAGATGTGGCCTGTAATTTAGCAATTGATGTTTCCTCATACAGTCACCAATGTTCTGGTGAAATAGAATAAGAGTCAATGAACAACTGGTGTCAACATGCTTTCACTAATTGTTCTTTTTTCTGCCACAGGACCCTGTGGAATTGGACGCTGATATTTTTAGTTGTAAAAGCGAGAAGTCTGCTGGTGAGTATTATGAAACAAGTGGTCTTAATTGAGAGTATGATTGTTGTGTATGTACTGTGTCACCAGTTTTCTTTTAATTTAATGCTAGAGAAATTGATGCATTTGTTCTTAGAAAGGCTGTGTAAAGGCAGGTGGACAGATGGGCGAATGGACAGTTGGAAGTAGAAACATAAAGGACAGGTTGCCAAATATTGTATTAACATGTGGTGTTTTTATTATGCAATGTTCATAGGCTGGCAAACAAGCCGATAGACAGGCTGACAAGCATGGGGAAGGAGCAATATTGTATAAACAATTATTTTTAATGCGTGTATAGCGTTAAGAGATAAAAAGGCATTTTAGAATCCCGAGTAGACACTCCCAATTGTTAATAAGTGATTAAAATCGGTATAACTGTATGTACTTTCATTCTCTGTTTGCTAATTCGTCGATCTCTCATACAGAACGCGTTTATATGAATAATCACTGTCATGGATTTCACTGTCGTAGATTCGTGTAGCTATTTTGGGAGAAAATCTGATGTACTTTTTACTTTCTCACCTTTTATAAGAAGGGAACGTACAGTAATCATGCGCCGGGAAACAAATATTAGAGAAAGAACCCTTATTGCGGGGCCCTGTTGATGAAAAAGTGGATCAGCCTTTTTCCTGTACATACTAAATTAGTGCCTCTAAAATGTGTTTTCAGAATCAATGTTTTGTGGGTCCTTGATACCGATTGATGCCAAAAGCCTGTTCATTTGTCTTTGGTCAAAGCTGGGCCAAAAGTATTCAGCAAATTATCTCCAAAATTGGTACTCGTCGATCGATTGGAAGGAACTTGGGTCTCTGAATTTTAAATGGATATTTTGTTTTTTGGGCCTCTTTACATAAATTCTCAAAACCGTTTTCAAAATCCAGTTGGAAGTGACTCCAAATTTACAGATTAAATGGTTTCCTTGGATAGCATACTGGACACATAAAAGAAGACAGCACTTCACATTTACTTGGATATCCCTCACTGCATTAATTGGCGAAGTTCAAACTGTTTTCGGTGTCTTCTTACTAAATTAATGAATAGAGACTTTTTTGTCCTTAAGAAAATCTCTTCATCAAAACGGTTCTTGAAATCGTCCAAATTAATTTTTCGAGAAAGTGAGTTTTTGTGTAATTTGGCGTAAAACATAGTCACTATAGAAACCATTTTAAACATTTTCTCAAAAACATCTCCAAATTTTTTCTTTTAATTTTTTTGTCATATGTAGGTAAGAATTGCAAACAAATGGTGTTGATGCAAGAGAAATAAATAAGTGAATTAATCTGTCCTCTAAACAATCATACACCAGTGATCAACACGACGCACATAGCTTATGCATGTGTCTACAGTCAACTCCCGGCTGGTAGTTCTTGAAATAGCCATATTCAGACATTGCCCATAAAACTCCATTCACGTGAACATGTTTACACAAATCTTCCACATGACAGCCAAAGTATAGTGAATCAGAGAGAAAATTATTTCCATACCCTTGCCCATGCCTTTGTTTACTCATAATTATTAGAGGGTGCACTAATTAACATATACGAATAATAGGATGAGACTTAATGAAGCACATGTATACACTGAAACATATGATTGTTTATGAAACAAAACATTCTATTACAGAATAAATACATCGCTTAGCCGTTGCGTGGTTACCCATTGCTGAGGCATGTCGCTACTACATCGCAGCAGACAGAACATGAAAATCTTAACAATAATGACCTGAATCTGGCTAACATTCATCTGGCTTGAGAAAGAAGTAACTTTTGTCAACATTTGCATGTGTGCTTTTCTCCTGTAGAAAATTCTATGCCTCTTCTTCCCTTCCCCAATTCCTCATCTACACATACTGGTTGTATTAATTGAATAATACAAAACAAGATTTCAGTGTAACATACTTGGGGGAAACCAGAGGTTAATGACAACAACTACACCGACAACCAAACTCAATTTTCCTCCCATAGAGAAGTGGACTGTGTGAAACCTCCTCACAAAGCTTTGTACGTTGTGGCTCTGGCCAAGAATTAAATAATTGCCCATTCACCGCCTTTGAGCGACTTGGCCCACAGCCATATACTGGCTGTAGAGATTATTATTTAACATTAGTTATGTTGGAGAGTTCATTTTTCAGAACCACAAAGTTCATGCTAACAAGTATTTCTTTTCATAGGTGGAGAATATGACACAACAGGTGACTTCGTAGACTCAAAGTCTCAAATTCGTAATGGCGTCTGCAGCGCACCCTCATGCTACGATGGAAACTACATAACCCTGGAGACAACAAGAGTGGAAGGAAGCGAGAGTCCCATGCGCAAGGAGCAGTCAGCGGAGAATGAGTCACAGTTCCCGAAGCGGAATACCGCAAAGCATGTAGACGAACGACCCGTCTGTGTAAAGAGCTTGTCAGAAAGATGGTGTGAATTTGGGGTTGAGCAGAAAGAGGGAGGTGGTAATGGTCGTACAAGTTTCGAGAGAATACACACACAGAACCAAAACGCTGATAGCTTTCATCAATGTTTTCACTGCCAAAAGAGCTTTAGAAATAGAAGAAATTTATTGGCCCACATGAAGACTCACAGCGATGAGCGTGCTCATCAATGTTCCTTTTGTCTAAAGAGGTTCACAGAAAGAATGAGTTTAGTTAAGCACGTGAGGATCCACAGCGGTGAGCGCCTTCATAAATGTTCTGTCTGCCAAAAGAGTTTTACACAGAGCAGTCATTTAGTTCAGCACATGAGAATCCACACCGGTGAGCGCCCTCACATATGTTCTGTCTGCCAAAAGAGTTTCACAGAGAGTGGAAGTTTATTTAGACATATGCGGATCCACAGAGGTGAGCGCCCTCATCAATGTTCTGTCTGTCAAAAGAGTTTCACACAGAGAAGTGATTTAGTTAAACACACGCGAATCCACAGCGGTGAGCGTCCTCATCAATGTTCTTTTTGCCAGAAGTGTTTCTCAGAGAGAGGTACTTTAGTTACTCACATGCGGATCCACAGCGGTAAGCGCCCCCATGTATGCTCTGTCTGTCAAACGAGTTTCGCTCAGAGCAATAGTTTAGTTAAGCACATGAGGATCCACAGCGGCGAGCGCCCTCATAAGTGTTCCGTCTGCCAAAGGAGTTTCATTGAAAGCGGTAGTTTAGTTAAGCACATGCGGATTCACAGTGGCGAGCGCCCTCATAAGTGTTCAGTTTGCGAAAAGAGTTTCATAGATAGCAGTAGTTTAGTTAAGCACATGCGGATCCACAGCGGTGAGCGCCCTCATAAATGTTCCGTCTGCGAAAAGAGTTTCACGCAAAGTGGTAGTTTAGTTCACCACATGCGGATGCACAGCGGTGAGCGCCCTTATGAATGCGCGGTCTGCCAGAAGAGGTTCACAAGTAAAAGTGATTTAGTTAAGCACATGCGTAGCCACACCGGTGAACGTCCTTACGAATGTGCGGTGTGTCGGAAAAGATTTTCAAGGAAAAGTGATTTAGTCAATCATATTCGGATCCACAACTAAAAGCCACGCTATAAATGTTCCATCAGGCAAAAGAGTTGCACAATGAAGACCATTTTAATTATTCGCATGCAGATCCACAGCCTGGAATGCCCATAAGAATGATCCGTATACTAGAAGATTTTTATTGGGGAGGATGCTTTATTTAGGCACATGCAGATCCACAACACTGAACCCCTTTAGGAAAGGGAATTCCAAGGAGTAGAAATTAAGTAAGTCTCATGCGGATCGCCAACGATGAGCGTGATAGGAATTGTAGGTATGGCAAAATACAGTAAACTCACTAATTAGAAACCCTCTTATTAACGAAAATCTCTAAATAATGAACTAAGTCGTTGGACCCCACTGTTACCCCATTAAGTTCAATGCATTTTTTTCTGTATGCTATGAACATTAGCCTTCTAATTAGCGAAAATTGTTTCCAAGTGTGCTGGTTTTGTCACATGGCTACTGATGAAATTGAATATTTGGAAATTGAGCTCAGCAATTGGCTAATAATGACATGATTGGTTGTTGATAAACTATGACAAATTGCTTTACTTTTGTGGAAAAATGGAGCCTTTAGAGGTGTTTGCATGCGGCTACAATAGTTGCACGTTCTTCCACCACAGTGCCCCAATTCGCTATTGAGACGGAATACTGATGCTGATTGCAATGCTCAATACTCATTTGGATTGTGTTTGCATCGGTTTCCCTTTGGAGAGTATTGTAAGAGTGAACGAGGAGTCCTGTAAGCATTTGCGAGGACAAGGACGTGCCACATTTCAAAATTTGCCTGTTACATTGGGCTAGCGTGTATTGTGTATATACGTATTCTGTATTTACTTTGTGGTTGTGTGCGACGCTATGGATAAAGTAAAAAGATGTCGCAAGCAGCTCAAACTGAGTCAGAAACTTGAAATTTTAAGAGCAGTTGACAGTGGAAAGAAGAAAGTGGATATAGCATCAAGATATGGGATTCCGAAGTCCAGTCTTTTCACAATTTTGTCGCAGCAAATGCACATAGAGGGGAACAGTGTTGCATTTCCCGAAAGTCGCACTCGTGGATGCCAGTGCATGAATCTGGAGTTGGATAAAAATATTTTTCATTGGCTAATTCAGGCAAGAAGATTGTTTGTACCGGTTAGTGGGCCAGTATTAGAAGAAAAGGCTAGGCTAGAGGCTATAAAATTAGGAATTAATGATTTTAAGGCATCTGAGGGATAGTTAGATAAATTCAAGAAGGGGTGGGGTATTGTGTCGCTGAAAGCAGCCAGAGAAGGTGGCGTTGATCCTGAAATTGAAGTGGACTGGCGCTCAAAGCTGAAAAATTTAACTGAAGGGTACGACTCAAAAAACATATTTAATGCTGACGAAACAGGCTTGTTTTTCAATTTGCTGCCTGACCACACATTGTCATTGAAAGAGGAAACAATTTCATGGGGGCAAGCAAAGTAAACAACGATTTACTATGCTGCTGTGTTGCAACAGTGATGGCTCAGAGAGATTTATGCCACTTGTAATTGGCAAGTACGAGAAACCAAGATGTTTCAAAAATGTCAGGGAACTACTATGCATTTACAAATACAACAGCAAGGCATGGATGACATCATCCTTGTTTAGAGAATGGCTGCAGATTCTGGATGCAAGAATGTGGGAAAGAAACAGGAAGAGATAGCTTTAAGGGCCACAACGCAGCTCATCTTCCTCTGAATAACATAAAGGTACTAGTTTTCCCTCCAAATTGTACCAGCAAATTACAACCAATGGATCAAGGCATCATTTCCCTTGTGAAATACAATTACAGACGACAGCTGGTGCAACATCTGTTGAGGCAAATGGAAAGAGAGATGACCTTGTCCAAATGGAACATTTTACAAGCAATGCAGAGAATGTGTGTGGCTTGGGACAGCATTACATCAAATGCTGTACAAAACTGCTTCAAGAAAGCTGGATTTTTCTCCCATCACGATACTGCAACAATTGATGAACCAGACGGACAAGAACTACAGGAAACTGAAGATGAATAGAGGGAGCTAACAACACACATGAATGTACAAGACCTTCAGTTTAATGACTTTGTTAATGTAGACAATGATATTGAAGTTCAAGGAGGCCCACTGAGGCCCTTCCTTGCAACCTAAATGACAACAGTGAACTGCATGAAGATGTTCCAGAGAGAGAAGAAGATGGAGATGAGTACCAACCAAACCGCCCAATTGCGTGTGAAGTCAATAATACACTTAATGTGTTAAGAGTCCTTTATCATGTTGTCAGATAATTGCAATAAAAACATGAAAGTGTTCCGTGAACTTGAATGTGCTATTTTAAGTAATTTAAGGAATGAAAAAAAGCACGTTAAAATTACTAATTTTTTTCTAGAGAAAACACTCATTATTTGGTAATAAAATTAATATCCAATGATAATAAATGAAATTACATATAATTATGTGTCAGAAGTTATTTATCACGAAAACCCTCTTTATAAAGAACTCCCTAATTAACAAACTTCCCAAATTTTGGTCCCCACGAATTCGTTAATTAAAGAGTTTACTGTAGCTTCCAACAGGAAGGTGATTCAGTTATCCACAGTGGTGAGTGCTCTCTCTACTTTACAGTTGCTGAAGAAGCCTTTCATGCAAGTTTTATTTTGGGACATGTCAGTTCAGAGAAATTATTGCCAAGAGAACGTCACAGAAGATGTAGTACATGCCCACACACAACAGTGAACGTTCAAATCGGGGGTTTATCTGCTGGAACGGCTTAGAACCACGAAGTAATTGAGTTACACATTATAATAATGCACAGCGACGAATGTGTCGAATGAAGAGAGGTTATTAATTTTTTAATGAAATTACCATCCCTTGGCAAACAAGGAAGTTCTGAAAAAGAGTAGTATTAAATAAGTATCACTGTATACTTCATTGTATGTCTCATTGAATATTGAAGAAATTGTATGTTTTTACATTGAGAGCAGGGGGAGTGTTTTCCTTGTAATTTGCTATGCCTGAGTGTTAAAGATTTTCCCAGGATTGCGCACAAAACGCATTGTTTCGTGGATCATACAGCTGTCATAATTTCAGCACCAACTTCACACAAATGAAATTAACTTTCAGTGCAATCAACTCCCTCGTATTACTTGGCCACGACCTGGCAAGGCGATCTGTTGTAACATCGCTCAGCTACTCTGATTTTTATTTTTATTTTAAGAAAGATACAACAGGACTGGGCTACAACTGAAGCACAATACATGTTTGAAAAAGTGTTTGTACTTGAAACTACAATACAAGCATTAAATAACATATAAAGTAAGAGACAAAATAGTAAACGTAATGTAATATTAAGAAGCATCATACAAAGTAAATTAGCAATAATTATACAAATGATGTTTAATAGTTTTAGAAAATTAGTATTGATTGCAATGCAAATCACTACTTGTTATATTATTATTTGCAACTCTAGCGAGTCTGGAAATTGTAAAGGCATAAATAAATTGAGTTCAAAAGAAAATTTCTTGAAGTAGTTTAACATTTCTAATATTACATTGATTTGAACTTTCAGCAAATAGATTCCTCAATGCAACACAATTAATCTGCCCAGTCAGAAGTTTATGCATAAAAGTACATTGCCAACCAAAAGAATAAGGACACCCCTCTCCATCACATTTCTTTAAGGTGTTGCTATACATTTGTTTAGTGATATCTTGATGCCTTATTAAATTAAGCCCAAAAAGGTCCACCTTTCCATAAAACAACAGATTGCTAACTAAAAGAATGAATGAGTTCTGAAAGATTTTCGTTTATCGGCAAACTGAAAAGAATATCAATTTTTGATGTTTAAAACATGCCCAGTAAAAAAACTTACTAAACTTATATCAACCAATTGTGGCTTATAAAATGTATCTATTTAATGCTTAATATTCGACTTGGGCATACCAACTATCATCCATTTTTGTATCGTTAGATGCACTTTCAGCCCCATTTGGAAGAGCACAAAAGTAACTTGACAAAATACATACAACTGATCTCAACAGAAAACAACCAAAACACGACCAATAAGCATATTGTAATACTTTTAAGGTGTTATCAACATACCCTTAATAATTCCAAAGAGTAAAGTCACCAATTGGCGTGAATTTTGAATTTCTACCGATTCTCTTGGAAAATGTTTTATTTTTCCTATTAAAAAAAAAAAACTGAAAACATTACAAGCTTAATAAATTCTTCGAAATTTTTGTTTCAGGAAAAAGTTTTATAGAAGAATGTACTGAAAATGTGAATAAAATTCATTTGGGTTACATATTGTGAATATTAGGAAAAAAATCGTGAATTTATTTTACGTTAGACATTGTTATGGAGAAAATTGAACTTAGAAAAAGGCAGCAGAGATGATGATAAAACAGCATCGGAATGAAGAAAACAATGAAAAACAAGAGAAGCGTTGGGGAGTTGAGTTGTGACAGATTAGAAGTATGAAAGCCTTAGGAGAAAACGGGATGTACAGGATCCTCTTCTGCCTCTTGGCCAGTTGATCTCTGCAGAGGTCCGTTAGCATCCATATTATCTACATGGAAGGTCCCAGGGGGCACGGCGGGGACGTGGACATGGCTCGCCCCCTTATGATTATTATTATTATTCCACTACATCACGACTAAAGATTTTATGTGTCGGCTGAATATAAAATCTACTCCAGGTTGCAACCAGCTACCTAAGGAGTAGATCTAGGGACTGTCGGTGCCTCTACAATACTTTGCGCAAAATGTGGGCTGTTCCAAATAAAGCGATTTCTTGCACTTCCCAGTCCTTTGAATTACCGGGGAGTTTAGACAATTTGTTTAGACAACAAATTTTGCGGAACAAATCCCAGAGCTCCGATAACTATCGGGACGACCTGTGTTTTTACGCCCCACATTCGGCTGATCTCGATTTCCAAACTCTTGTATTTAAGACGTTTCTCTGCCTCCTTGGTAACGACGTTTTGATCGCAAGGTACAGCAACATCGACAAGTAAACACGATTTGTTCTCCAAATCCCGGATGACTATATCTGGTTTGTTTGCCGCTATCGTGCGATCAGTTTGAATTTGTTGGCCGTGCAATATCGTACACAATCCAACAGACGTCACCGGTTTCGGTGAGTGTTCGTACCACTTGGGGCATGTGTTCGGAACTTCGAGGGCTGTGCAGATCTGCCAGTGTACTCTTAATTTCTGAAGATTGTATCAAAATAAAACATTAATATAAAATGTAATACTAAAAATAATGTGAAAATATTAATGTAGATGTACAATATAAATTCCACACAGCAAAACTATTGTGAAATCCGTTAATGAATCAGCCATTGTGTTTGTTGTAATAATGATCTTACAAAAATCCTGAAGAAGAGATGAATAAATTTCAAATCTAAAAATCATAATTGTTATTTTTTTCACTGGACACAAATTATTTAAAAAATCCGCAAAAACCCATAGAAAAATCAGAAATGTGACTATATAAACATTTGAATGTACAAACAAAATACTCACTTTGAGCATTGAATAACTTTCACATTTGACGATCCCTGATTGCACTGTTGCGGAAAAAGGCAATATGTTAGAAAACAATATTTTTTTTGTATTAACTCTTTCATAATGGGCAATTAATTGTTAAAGTAGGATATGTAATGAAAGTTAGTTTTACATCAATTATTTTTAAATAATTGTGTAATTAAAGTTGAATGACATTTACCAACAATATTAAAGCCAGCACCTGTAACCACTCTAATGCATACATCATAGAAGCTGGGGTGTTGATGGTGGTCGCAACTGAAACCAAATGAAATGGGAATTTTCCATCATTTTTTCCACGTTTTTTATCTATGTATTCGTGTCAAATATTCATTAAAAATTGTTATATGTAAGCAAGAAATTATTCAATGGTCTACAGATCCCAATTCATTGGGGAGATTGTAAATTTTCTATTATAGGAAATGCCCCCTCCTTAGAAGTGAGGTTCTGTCTCACCAATCGTATCCAGGTGTGCTTATTTGATTGATTTCATTCGTGCATATAATTTTATTAATTTTTTAAATATTAAAAACATATTTTACCGACTAAATCTTCGCGATTTGTTTTTTAACTATCGTTCAGACCTAAGTTTATTTTTCGGGAATTTGTGATACGGCATCCTTTGAGAGGTTAAATAATACAATTATTTGTAGTAAAACGTAAGAAAAGCAGATAATACCCATGGATATTCCCTATTCTCCCCATAACCTGCATTCGCGCAACTTTATTTTCAAAACGCGCGCGAAAACGCAACAGCAGCTCTATCTTCGCTAAGTTAGTGACCGAGGAACTACAACTTTGTCCCCCGCTTTTTATACTGCGATTTTTGTAGGAAGAGCTCTGAAGATAACTCAAATCCCATCTTCGCGATGGAATATGTCACGGCATTTGGCGTCTTTTCTCGGTCTTGCCGGTAGAAGTCGCATGATCGCAAGCACTGCTTCATACGGTCGGGATCGTGCGAAATCTAGCGGAACGACTGTAAATGACACGAAATGCCGTGACATATTCCATCGCGAAGATGGGATTTGAGTGGCCTTGAGAGCTCTTCCTACAAAAATCGCAGTATAACATCGAGTGAACTAGCCCTGTTAATCGTCGATGAGGGCGTTGGTTTCTCGTCTTCCGCTGGTCCTCCGTTGTATACTGCGATTTTTGTAGGAAGAGCTCTCAAGATAACTCAAATCCCATCTTCGCGATGGAATATGTCACGGCATTTCATATCATTCACAGTCGTTCCGCTAGATTTCGCACGATCGCAACCGTATGAAGCAGTGCTTGCGATCATGCGACTTCTACCGGCAAGACCGAGAAAAGACGCGAAATGCCGTGACATATTCCATCGCGAAGATGGGATTTGAGTTATCTTCAGAGCTCTTCCTACAAAAATCGCAGTATAACATGGGAGAGATCTCTTCGGATCGCTGTATCCGTGGATGCTCTGAGACAGATTGTGGTCTCCGTGAACATTAGAACACGGTAAAATATATACCGAAATTGTGTCAAAGCAGTGTTCTGTAAATTTTTTTCATAACATGGACCAAGTAAAAATATTGTCGGAGAGTGTGATTAAAGTAGAGAACGTAAGTTTTATTTTTTAATCAAATATCATTTCCCTTGTTAAGGTATTTATTGAAGAGTAAGCATTTACTTGTGTTTTTAAGGTTACTAAAGTTCATATTTTTATTATTTATTATAAAAATATGAAATTAATTACCTGAACAATAATAAAGTAATAGCATTATATACATTTTTTATTAAGGGTTTTTTTTAGCTCTCACGAACGTGCAATTATAAGTAATTATAATGTGTAACTTATTTAGTAGTAATGCAATCTTCCTCATGAAATATGACCTACTAATATATTACGTTGAAAAACTGATGAATATCAGATTTGCGACTGGATATGGGTGCAGTGAGTTCACTAAAAATGTCTATCTCTCTTTCAGGTAAAACAGGAACCTGAGGATGATCCTGAAGAAGAACTGTACAATTTCATGGTTAGTTGATTGTTTGCTCTCTAAATATGAGAAGTAGAGGCTAATTTTGTTTCCAGACACGGGAATTTTGGGTAGACATGTGAATGAATTGGGGATGGGTTTTGTGTGTTTTGTAAAAAGAAAGGTGTAGGGTTTTTTAGCAAATGTTTGTGCTAAACACTGATGACCTAGGTAAACAGACTTTGTCTTAATTGTGAGGATGTGAAATAAAATTTACTTGAGTACTCTTGAGATTTTCTTGAATCTTTTGATCAAGAAGTATTTTTTGTTTGGAATAGAGTTAGATTGAAAATTGGGATAGTTCAGGTTATAGAGGAAAGGAACAATTTTGAGCAGATTTTGTGAGAATATTACATTCAAACTTTTTTTTATGTGTGTTTAATTACAAAGGTCATGATGTATATTTTTTGCTCTTAATTAGGAAACTTATTTTGAAATGTCCACAATTTCATGAGATATTATATTGCTAAGTGTTATTAAATATTGACAAAATTTGTTATTCTTTGGTTAAATATCTGTATGATAATGGTTGCTACTAAATTGTAGTGAATAATGGCTAATTCATTATAGTTTTTTGTTCACTATTAAAGCATTTCATTTACAAATTGTGGGGATTAACAAATTCTCATTAAGTTACAAATTAATACAATTCAAGGAAAAATCTGAAAGCTACATAAATTATACTTGGAATTATTCGGAGCTGCGCATGAAGTAAATCAGCTTTGACGTTTTCATTCAATCAGCAACTTGAATTTTACCATAGTGATATGTGAACTCCCAATTGGAAGACACCATTACAGCTGATGACCTGTCAGGCAGCTGTGAATAAATCCAAGTATATACATTATAATAAGAATCATATAATTATAGTAATGTTAGTAAGTTGGTATTAGTAATATGAAGTTAAGGAATTGTGGTAAGTTACTTGTTAAGTATTAATGTACAATGATATTTCATTTTAATGAAATAAACGCAACATTATAATTAGCTGGACTTTTGAGAGAGAATGTGGCATCATCTGAGTCGTTGTTTTCGAAGTGACAGTAGCTTCGTAATGACCGCTGGCTTCTAAACTGTGCATTACTTTAGTGTAGTCCCCTGGACTGCAAGAGTAACTGTTGTAATATTGTTAAAGAGTTCAGATTGGATTGCGCACATAATCAACTTGTTCCTATTGTTTTATTGTAAAAGATCATTTGTGTCATTTTCCTTAAATTTTAAAAAGATTTCAGGTTTCTGCACTTTTCTAACCACCCATGCTAACAATGAATTAGGTAAACCAGCATTTCAACATGCAGCATAAATGGTTCCTCTCTTTCCTGGTGTAATGATGTAAAGAAATGTAGGTTTTCACATAGATTTCAGAATGCAAGTTGTTAAGATTAGCCAAAAAGTAGTCTCAGGCATTCTTTCTCTAAAACCCATATAAGAACTACTACATACCAACACATAGATAATCATAATCAATTGACTTGAGATGTCCCGTTTTGATGTCTGTGATTTTTTTACTAACTGACCTAAATGCTTAGCAATAATGGAAGTTGCAAATCACACAAAATCATCCATATGTTTGTTTTCAACCTATGTAAGTACTATCATATATCTGCTTACTAGAAAAACACAAAAAAAGAATATTGCTGATCCTGTTGTTGGTCCTTAAAATCTTGTTGTTCCAGTTGCTTTCAAAGGCACTTCTAAAACCATGAAAATGCTTGTGCTAGGATGACTATATTCATCATTATTACTGTGCATAAGTCAGGACAACAATGCCAGACAGGAAGTCTTATAATATCACCGTAAGTCGAAACTGAAAATCCCTGTCTAAGCTTTTTAAGCAAATTAGTAACTTTTGAAAGTGGAAAACTCAATGTGAAGCCTGTATTAAAAAAGAAATTGAAAGTAGTTTACATATATCTTTCCAAAAAAATTTTTTGAAAGCGCACTATTCTCCTCAGGGCTTTAACTCGTGATACAGTAAAAGCTAATCTTATTACTTCTGATGCAATCTTTGCTAATGAACAAATTGCATTGCAATATCCAAAGTAGTCCTTTGCTTTACTTCTTTGTTTACAAATAGCCTGTGATTAATTTAAATATCAATTTCATGCTTTGTTAACAGGGCATCTTACTGTATAATTTTAACAATTATTTACAATGTAATTTATACAATTTTTAACACTTATTCATTAATTCCATTTATATACTCATTAACAATTCAAGTAAGTAATTTGTCAATAATTCTTTAACAGTACAACATATTCTAATACTTATTTTCATATTCAAGTCTTTTGAACCAGACACCAGGTCTATCTCTAAATTTTCCAACTGACTCAAGATTGCTTTATTTGTTGTGATAATTCATTGTACATTGGTATTCCTCTATTAAATATTCTTCTGTAAGCTTTGCTGCTTTGCACATTTTTAGCCTGGTTTGCATAGTACTGATAAAGTTCAAAATTTTTTCTTACTAAACACTCCAAGTATTCTGGTAATACTTTATTTTCTAATCTACAAATAAAAGTTAGTACACTTTTTACTTCCTTTCAATTTGTATCTTTTCGATTTCCTTTTTATTTACCATAAAATAGATTAACAATAACACAAATGCATTAAAATTAGTTGAAAAAAGAATTCCTTTCCTGGTCTTGAAATAACTTTCTTCGATTTAGATAACAAATTAACTTTCTTGGGTATTTTGATGTTAATATATTCAACATGATCTTTGAAACTTAGGTGGTTATTGATAACCATCCCAAGATGTATGTCCTAACCTATTTCAAATTTTTACCTTAAAGCACAATTGATTGTCTTGATCATACTTCTTCCATATATTGATCTTTCTCCTTAACGCTAAGCAAAATTCAGAATAAATTTCAGTTACTAGTAATTTTTATGCAAATTTGAAGTCTTAAAACTAGAGTGTTGCGGGTGGTCCTTGAATTCACCATAAATGTTAGCAAAATTAAATATCTTTTGGTATGACTGTTCAACCAATAAAGATCTGTATTTTATGTGAAGAAGATTTAAAAAATCTTAATTTCCAATCCATCCGAAATAAAACAGATTAAACTGTAAAGTACATACAGTGTTGGTGTTTTTTAAAAACTTATGTTTTTTTCCAATCCTGCATTATTATGAGCATTTCTCAATTGCAGCAACTGTACAGTAGTGTACTATTTTTGTTTGTAGGAAGGAGATGACCTGTGTCCCTTAAAGAGAGAAATGAAGATGGAAGATGATGAACAGGCGAGTTGTTTTGTCTTCTCTTATTTACTTTTTTTTATTCCGTCTTTGACACCTTTGGAATATTACTGTTATATTTCAAATAAAGTATAGTAATTTTCATTAGGCTCAATATACAGTTTCTATACTGTATGTCTGTTTAGCTTGGTTCTGGTCTCTTAGGGCACATACACTAAGCAATAATATTAGAAAAACAAATTTAAGTAACTATAATAGCAATATTAATAAGATTAATATGAACTACTGCATATTTGAAAGAAATTAGGTGAAGTAAGGCAGTGAAGAGAAAATAGGATTCCAATGGGTTAATATTTTTTTGAACCTCCATAGCCCGCAAATATTTCTCAGGTGTTTCAGACTTGATGTAGAAAGTTCTATTTTCATAGAGTTTGTGAGTTTTTATGTTGTGTGTTAATACATGGTGGTTGGGAATGATTTAATGCTTGTCTTATATAATACTAGAGTAAATTTGAGTTAAAATTGTTAGATGTTTCAGTTTGTCATTGGGAGTTATTTGTAATGGAGATGAATAATTGGATTTTTAATGTGCTTGATGGGGTAAGAATGGTATAGTTCTTGGCAGTGGACCACCCAAACTTTCTGTGCACCCTATAACGTTCACACATACCAAAATTGGCACAGGAGTAATTATAGCTTTTTTTAATAAAATGTTGTACATAGTGTCTTGAAAATCATTCTACAAGCATTCTACAAGCAACTTCAATAAAAGTATTTTCATTTTTTAAAAATATTGGTAAATAGAAACTGAATGTGAAAGTTTGTTAATGTACATGTTGAACATCCTGAAATGTTTTTTGCATTATAATAAAGGGAAATCCCTAGGTGTAAATTATGTTGGCTTATAGCTTTTGTTTCATATTTACAAATGGGCAAATACAAACATTGTTTAATAACAACATTCTTGTCATAGTAACAAATTCAATTCCCAACATTTGCTGTAATATTTACAATAATCCGAGAAAATGTTATAAAACAAAATGTTTAGAAAACTTTTCAATTGACGCGATGGTTTACTTTTCGTTTTGGTGCAATAGATCCTTTTCGTTCTGTGCATGATTATAAAAACACCTACATTTTTCTGCATTATTTTGAGGTTTGCGTTCCAAGTGTGAGCGAAATCGAGCTTCTTGAATACAGGAGAAAATTAAACTCTTGCATTGTTGAGAATTTCGGCGAAAAAGTTTCCATAGTTTGTGAGAAAATTTGGTTCAAACATTTAAGAAAATTTGCCAATTCAAGTTAGCCCTTTTACTCAACGTTTAAACCTCTTATGGACATTTCAAAGACCATCATTAGAGATACTTCGAAAGTTGTGTGTTAAGAAACGCACAGAACAATGAAATATATCTATAAGGTAAATTTTACCCCCCTAGGGAGTACATGACCTTGACGCTGGTGGAGGGGCTTGTGTACCCCAATGACCCTGAGAGCTATGCCGGCGGTAGCGTAGCTATTGGTAGGGCCTCCCTTGCCGGACAGGTCGATGGGGAGGAGTCAGACAAAGAAGTACTCCAGAAGAGGACCTCAGCAAGACCAGAAGAGAACCACCAGATTGAGGGGCGGACAGAGCTCCCAGCCGTAGTGAAGGCAATCTGTCTAGGGAAGGAAGCCCGATATAAACCATGCAAGTTGGGAAGCTGTAAGGTGGCAGCCCCATCACCCAACTATATCTGCGCAGCCCTCGTAAGGCAGCCAGACGAATCCTTCATTACTGAAAAACCTCACAGAATTAATATGGCTACCCCAACAATACGACGAACTAGGCATGAAAAGGACAAACGACTTGGAATTTCGGAACACATTAAAGTAGCCACATGGAACGTGAGATGAATTGGCATTAGAGAGGCTGAATTAGAAAACATAATTAAAGAAAGAGAGATACAAATCTTGGTGGCAACTGAAACTAAGAAAAAGCTTAAAGGGACAAAAGAACTGGAAGAGTATATTATGATATACAGTGGTGTACCTCAAAACATTAGGGCAAAAGCTGGTGTAGCAATAATAAATAAAAAGTGGAAATCAAGAATAGATAGCTATGCATTCATAAATGAAAGAATAGTTACGTTAAGACTAAAGATCAGTAGAGGATATATGACAATCATCGGAATATATGCTCCAGAAGAAGGAAAACGTGAAGAAACAGAAATATTTTATGATCAGCTGCAAAAACAATTGGAAAAAATCAACAAAAATGATTATATTATTTTATGTGGGGATTTTAATGCAAGAGTTGGAAATACACCAATTCCGGAAATAATGGGAGATAATGGAGAACATCATTTGAATGCCAATGGGAAAGAACTGAGACAATTTGCCACAATGAACCATCTAAAAATTTCCAACACATTTTTTAGAAAACGTGACATCCACAAATACACATGGAGTGCAAGAGGGCTGCGATCAATCATAGATTATTTTTTAATAAATGAAAAAATGAGACCGCAGATAATAGATGTCAACGTATATAGAGGATGTGACATTGCCTCTGACCACTACTTGGTAGTAGCAAAATTAAGAATATGGATGAAGTGTCAAAAATCAAGACAAAGAATACAGGAAGAGGTTTACAAAACCTACTTGCTGCAAGAAGAAAGCATTCAACGTCTATACCAACAAAGACTGCAACATTATCTTCTGGAAACACCGACAGTAGAATGCATAGAAAATGAATGGGATAATGTAAAATTTTGCATAGAAAAAGCAGCATCAGAAGCCATTGGTAAAAAGAAAAAAATAAGACGTAGAAAAGGATTAAGAGTCTGGAATGATGAAATTCAGAATGCTATAAAAAATAAACAAGAAGCATATTGCCGATAGTTACAGCAAAAAAATGAAGAAACAAGAGAAAACTACACGAAGAAGAGAAATACAGCAACTAAAATTGTGAGAGAGGCACATAGAATCTCTTGGGATAACTTCATAAGCCAAATAGAGCAAGATGTACATGGGAGGCAAAATTTTGCATATAAAGTTTTAAAGAACTTCAATAGGTCTGAAAAAGATGATGCCAGAATAGAAGTAATAGAAGACACCGAATGGATAAATCATTACAAGAAGTTACGGTATCAAGAGAACACCGTGCAAACAAACTGGGATAACACAAATCTAACAACTACAGACCTAATTACTATTGAAGAATTACAAGAAGCCTTGAAACAGTTAAAGAATAGGAAAGCTTCTGGAATAGATAAAATTAATTCTGAATGACTGAAGTATGGTGGGATGCTTTTACAATGGAGGTTGCTACACATAATAAACACTTGCTGGCAGAAACTCAAGATTCCAAATACCTGGAAAATAGCAGAAGTAATATCCATCTTTAAAAAGGGAGATAAGAAAAATTGTGAAAATTATAGAGGAATAAGTTTACTCTGCACAATGTATAAAGTCTATGCCAGAATAGTGAATGCAAGAATAAAAGCAATATCTGAAGCCTTATTGGGAGAAGAACAAAATGGGTTTCAGAAAGGTAGATCAACCTCCGACAATGTATTCATCCTACAGCAAATTTTAGAGAAAAGGAGAGAATTCAATCTGCCAACACATCTTTCTTTTATTGACTTTGAAAAAGCATTTGATAATGTTAATAGGACAAAATTATGGGACATAATGGAAAAACAAGGCTACCCATCACACATTGTAAATGTAATGAAAACCATGTATGAAGGCTCAAAAATTATAATAAACACAGGAAGAAAGAAGACGGAGGAAATACCTATTAATAAAGGAGTCCGACAAGGGTGCCCAATATCGCCCACGCTTTTTAACATATATATAAATGACAATCCAAAAATGGAAGCTTATTATAAAAAAAGGAATATGTATTACAGAAAATGTCTATTTAAATATTTTATTATACGCTGACGACGCCGTAATACTACAAGAAGGAGAGGATGACTTACAGAGATCAGTACACCACTTAAACAATATATGCAAGGGATATGACATAAAAATCTCAAAAGAGAAAACAAAAGTTATGGCCTTTTGTGGAAAATCACCTGTTAGAACAAAGATTGTAGTAGACAACAAAAACATTGAACAAGTTTCTTCTTTCAACTATTTAGGGTGTGAAATAGGACATGATGAAGATACCAATAAGAAACTGTCAAAATTTCAATCAGTATGTGGTATAATTCATAGGACAATGAAAAACAAAACAAGGAAAGATACGAGAATAAAGTTCTATAAAACAATGGCCATCCCTGTCCTCCTCTATGGAAGTGAGAGTTGGGTCCCTAAAAAGAGCACTTACACACAATTACAAAGTGCAGAAATGAAATTTCTTAGAAGAACTAAAGGTTGCACAAGAGAAGATAGATTTAAGAATGATGAAATAAGAGAAGAACTGAATGTGAAGAGCCTCAATGAAAGAATGATGGAGTACAGGAACAAGTGGCTACAACATGTACAAAGGATGGATAATTCTCGTTTACCGAAGTTGGCCTTCCTATATAAACCAAGAGGAACAAGAGATATAGGGAGGCCGAAAAAGAGATGGAGGTAAGTTCTGTGAGGCCGGAACAGGCAGACGCCTAATCCTGGAAGTGAAGAAGAAGAAGATGTAAATTTTAACGTGAGTGACAAGTCAAAAAATTACATTTTTGTCATTTTTGAAAAAAACAATGTATGGAGCAATATGGCTTTTGTCATTAGATAGGGTACATTTAGCACCATTCCTGCCAAAAGTTCAAAGAAAAATATTGAAGCAGTTTTAGAGAAAATCTTGTTTTCGTAATTTTTTAAAGTTGCAAATATTATGTGAAATTTTTATTAAAATAAAAATGTACACGACCTTAACAAAAGATCTCACTTTGGAGAACAAATTTAATTTGAAGGAAAAATCTTTATCTTCAATTTTGTAGTTGTGGGATGATGTCGAAAAAAAATGCAAACTTCTGCAATTTTTAAAATTTGGGAGTAATCCATGGTAATCAGACCTATGCCGCCTTCATAAATGTATTTTACTCTATTCTCACAAGAAATTTAAAGAAAAATCTTGGAACCGTTTTTGAGGAAATTTTGAAAATGTTCGGGATGAGGGGGCTTCATATAAAGTACCACCAAAAATTAATGAATGGTTTTCAAAATTAAGTTTCGACTCAAGACAGAGAGACAGGGATTTCTTCAATTTGGAAAATATCCTACTCACAGTTTAGGCGCTAGTGTTGTTCACATACACAGGACAGACAGACGGACGAACGATTTGCTTTCAATTGGTTTTTCGGTATCAAGGACCCACAAAACAGGGTTTCTGGTTACACCACGTGTTATACTGCGATTTCTCTAACTTTGTCTCTCAAGTTTATAGGTTAAAATGCTTCATCCATGTAGATTATAGACAACACATTAGACACATTAGTCTTATTAAAACATTTTTAATACATATTTATTCTTCAATCTTCTTTTACATTATTTTTTGCAACGTTTCGAGGCCAGATTGCCTCATCATCAGGCTCTATATATAAAACATACATATGTAAACACTTCCTTTTACTTATTATTAAAATACATACACACTATTTAAAAACATACTTTAAAATACATATTATTTCCAAGCTTTAAGGTTCCGTCAGTGGCGTAGGCTCAATGCATGCGAGTGATGTATTACATCCCCTAGTTTTCCATCACTTAAAAATATTTTCAATAAAGTATTTTATTTTCTTCTGTTAAGTATCTCCCTTTGTTTCTCTATTCCCTCCCGCCATATACGTGCGCGGCCCAATAGGCGTTAGTTCCCTCGCTGGATGTGACGGGCCGAGAAACATCCCTTCAACGACCTCACTTCGTTGGCGAGGTTATTGAACTCACGGCCACGCACTGTGTTTAAGCTGCGTGGTTTCGACTGCCGGAGATGTGACATAGCTTCTCACATCAAAGGCTTCTCATTGGCGTTCGTGTATCCCCTCCCAATAACCTTCCATACCCCCTCCTCTCTCTCTCTCATAATTCGCAGCACGCCTGGGAATCCCGGAAGTCACGTGCCACTATTGTGACCCGGTAGCGGGCGCAGACTGCGCGATTGTTTTTCTTCACAAGTCAAGCAAGTCTGCCAACTATGCTTAAGCACATTTCAACCTAATTCTGTACAACTGGGTACTGAATTCAGTACAACTGTGTTAGGAGGCCTGACAAAACATCACTCCCATCATATAAGGAAATGGTGACAGAGACAATCCGCGAACTCGAAACGGTGCGCGCGATGTTATTTCTTTCATGTATGTCCTGCGTTTTAGCGTAAATGCTGTTTACCACTGAATGTGCGTTAAATAGACTACTTTGCCTAGTTGGTGATATGTTAAAGAGAATCGTGAATTCGAAATTGTAATGCGAAAGAATAAAACTTGCGTGTATGTGTGCGTGTGCGATATGGCGAGCTCATCCAGTTCATTTGTGGTAGTGGGTGAGTTATTTGTGGCAGGGAACAGTAGTGAAACGTTTTATTGTGTCATAGACAGGATTCGTGAAATTCCGTGCAGTTCTTTCTCCTATTCCGAAAAACTTAAGGTAGATTGTGATGGACAACCAAGATAACGCGAATAGATCTCGAGTTTAAAAATTAGGTATGTACTTTTTTGTGGTTATTTTTTTAGTTTTATTGTTTTGTTTATGTAAGTTAGTGCATGCAATGGGAAAATGATTTTCAAGGAAGATTCAGAATGTGTCTAATTTGCAACATACCCTTCTAAAATACTTCAGAGTAAAGTGGAATGACGCAGACTTTAAATATTTGGAATTATGCGTTCAATTTGTAATATCATGATCGCATCCTCACATCTACTAGCCAGGAGGACGCCACTGGGTTCGTACATTAGTAATTTTTTGTTTTAATAAGACTAATGTGTCTAATGTGTTGTCTATAATCTACATGGATGAAGCATTTTAACCTATAAACCGTATAATACGAGAAGACAACTAAATTAAAGGATTTTGAAAAATTTGTCCCTCAAGGCAACTCAAATCCCATCTTCGCGATGGAATATGTCACAGCATTTCGCGTCTTTCTCGGTCTTGCCGGTAGAAGTCGCATGATCGCAAGCGCAAACACTGCTCGATAGATGGCGATCATACGAAGTATTTAGAATAAGATTTAGATAGATAAGACTTTAGAATTTTGTAAGTATTTAGCCTTACCAAACGTTGAATTGGCAGAATATTTTGCATATTCTTGCTATTACTCACGCAGTATAAAGTATTGTAATGCTCTGGGGAATATCGATTTTTTGACTGTAAATATTTTCTTCCTTAGTAAATTCCTGCCTGTACCACGTTGTGTAGAGAGAAGCCATGTTTTGTGGGTCCTTGATACCGAAAAGTTGATTGGCGGCAAAGCGTCTCCGTTTGTGGTGAACGCTAGCGCCTGAACGGTTCCGTCAGTTTTCTCCGAAATTGATTTTCCTCGATCGATCTGAACCAACTCGAGGCTTTGGGGGTTTCAAACGGACATTTTGATTTTGGGGATTTTTTTACACGACGCCGGAACAATTTCAATTTTTTAAATTGATCAAATTTGTTGCTTAAACTGTGTCGTCTGATAGTATAGAGGAGGCTTAAAAGGGCACAGGTCTCAGTATCGTTGAAATCGCAGATTTTTCGAAACCGACAAAAATTCAGTATTTTTTCGAAGACTTTCCTTAACTACAGTATTAAGATTGAGTTGTTCAAAGATAACTTAAAAGAAGGACATGTAATTTTTTTCGAAAATACGAGTAAGTACCGTGTAATTCTTTGTGAAATATATGTAATTTCAAAAACATTTTAAGCAATTATTTTCTCAAAATTGGCTCTACTTTTGTTTATTACGTGGCGTTGTAGCACTACAAGTTTGTGTATGTTTGTATTGCCCGAATGGATACATTGTTTTTTTGGATGTCACGAACTCTCCACTTTGTATTGTGATATAAGAAAGAAAAAATCTATGAGAGTTTTGATCCACTTGCAGGAGCTAAAACCACCAGTCAGTGTGTTTCTGGATCCTGAAGAAGTTCCCAGTGGAGAGTTGAAGAAGGAACTCGAGGTAGGAACAACACCATCTATCCCAATTTCATTTTAAACGATTCACTCCATTTGTTTTTTCTGAAAGTGGTTTAAAAAACTGTTTGTTACAATAAGAGATATGTTAGTGATTATGACAAACCAAAATGTATTCCCTTCAGTTTGACACTGGACAAGTTTACTGAAAATAGCTGTCAGAAGTTATTTCATGAAAAAAACTACAATCAAGAATAACATAATCATTTTCTTGACTTTGAGATCAATGCAACAAGTAACTATTTAGCATTCAATCGTGTTTCATTAAGGTGGTTAGAGCGAGATGCCTGTTATGTTAAGAGATTCTTCTATGTTGTGGGAAAGTTTTAATAGATTTTACCGTCTAGTTTTCGCGTAACGAGACCGTAAAGTTTGTTGTTTTAACACGGGCTCTTATGGTGGCCTGGCAGATATGACCTGAAATTTTAAAATTGTGAGAAAATTAACTGTTGAAAATGTTTTTAAAAACCCTTCTTTAGGTAGTTAGCATCTCGAAGAATCAATATGCGCAATTTGAAAGACATCTACCGTCTCAAATGGGAGAATTTTGCAAAATTATAAACCTAAATCAGTCCACGGGGAGACGTTCGCGCGCTTTCTAGTGTCGGGGACTGTAACGCACAACTCGGCAACACCGTGCGCGCCGCGCGCTTCATTCAAATCGAGTGACAAGTCCTCTCGTAGAGTTCTTACATTCCTCGGGATCCTCTAGGCGCAATTAAAAGATCCAAAAGGTTCATATTCCATTTTTACATTCCCGTATACGTACACGGAGTGACATACTCCGCCTCCTATCACCCGCCGCCCATCACCCGCCGCGAGTGAACGATCTTCAAAAATTTCCTCATCCGAATCGGGAACGATTAGCATGTCTTCAGATTCGTCTGAAAGGTCTTGGGTATTGATAATGTATTTTGCCGTGTCTCTGGGAAAAGAAAATTATTTTGAGCAACAATGCGTACGTGTTCACTTTGTTGTTCTCTAATAATGTTTTGCAAAATGCTGTTACTTGCAGTTTTCGTTGTTTCGATGCCGAACTGGCATCGGCGCGTGATGATGATGATGATGATGCTGCAGTCTTTTCTGCCATGGCGCGGTGTGCTGTCGTCGTCTTCGTCGTGAGACAGTGAGCGAGTGAGCGGTGTGAAGGAAGTGTGGACCTCTTTTAAAGCCCTTACCGTTTCGTGATTGACGTCATGTATTTTCAACTGATTATGATTAAACACCAATTGGCAATGAAGCCTTTCCGTCGAAGAACGTTTCCTGTCGCGATGTTAATGTCCTGTGATTGTGTTAATGATGTTTTTCGGCGTGCAGTGCCTGTCGCTATCTCTTCCTGTGTTGGAGTAATGAACGGCTCATGGCAGCTGCACGTGCGGAGATGCAATGTTGCCACTCTGATAGTATGTGTGTGTGATAACGTGAAACTTTAAAACATCACGTCCGCAGACTTCCGGTTTTAGTCGTACGTTCGCCATGTTCGTGGACCGTGCTGCGGAGATCCTAGTGCTAGTTTTTTTCGTGACGATCTTTTTTTTAAAATTATTTACGCCGTGGTAGTGACGGTAGTATTGACTGACACTTTTCAACGGTTTGTTAGTAAGTTGTCATTTTTCGTATTGATTCATTGTCGATCGAGGTTTTTCAATTTTTTAACATTGTATTTATTTTTTTTGTTTGTTTAGAGAAAGGGTTACGCATGAATAGTCATCCGCAGTCGTCTTGTTCTTCCGTCATTGCAAACGCTCTCCAGTGGACGGGCGTCGCACACTCTTTAAACGACAGCGTAGTTCTGGGTGTCATTGTGAATCCTCCTCCCCTCACGACAACGCGGATCCGGTCGAGTTTCTCAACCCTTGTCGTGTTCCCTTCCATCTGAAGATGTTTGAAGAACTCAACAACACTCTCGATCGACCTTGTTTCAAAATTTACGCGCAACTCGAGTGTCAGTTTTTGATTGAGAAAGAGAACGTCGAGACGCACGAAATCGTAGGGGTGCTGCAGCCCATCTTTCTTTCGGCACGGACTGCGGTGCTCACCCGAGGTGATGACGTTTCGGAATTTTTCCTTTCTCGTATCGCGCATGCTATCCATTCCAGATTCGACGAGTTTTCCGAGAGATTCCGGAAAATCGTTGGCCTCTATCGTCGCTCTTCATGTTTCGGCTCACTTGTTCGAACCTATCGCTCATTCTGCCTCTTCTTTTCTTCGTCTTCCGGCACCCATTGCGAGTCGTCACGCTGTGATTAACGTGTATAATCGAGACGAGAAATGTTTTCTGTGGGCGCTGGTTTCGGCTCTCTTTCATAAACGCCAGCACCCACACACCACAATTGCGCGTTCAGAACGCACTTCTACATGCCGAACCCTTGTCGATGAATTAGAAAACAGTCTCGATTTGCGCGGCATCTCCTGGCCACTTCCCGTTCACGAGATTAAACGTTTCGAACGACAAAATTCTAGTTTTTCGTTTAACGTTTTCACGTTAGTTTGATTCGGCCAACACATCTTGGAAAATCGTAGGTCCTGTGCACTTTTCGAAAACAAAGAAGGAGAACCATTTCAATTTCTTGCTGATTCATGGCGACGGCGGTCAGTCCCATTACGTTTGGATTAAGAATTTAGGCAAACTGGTTCAGTCGCAGCATGCGCCTCGCAAGGGTAGGATTTTTGTTTGCGACAGATGTCTGAACGTGTTTTACACGCAATCGTATCTGGAGGCTCACGAAATCGATTGTAGATCCGTGGGGTGCCCCGCACGTTTGATCCTTCCATCGGAGACGAACGAGGAGGAGCGCTTCATGCAATTTCGACATTTCGAAAGACAACAACGGTGCCCGATTGCGGTTTACGTTGATTTCCAAGCGCTCTCGCTCCCTGTGTCTTCGTGTGAGCAGTCGTCGAGCGGATCCTACTTCGAACCGTACCAACTTCACGAACCCTTTTCGGCGGCGCTTCAAGTGGTGTGCTCGTTTGATGAGTCGCGGAATCAGCTGGTCACCTTTCACGGTCCCGACGTCGCGATGCAATTGTTAGCGTTCTTGGAAGGTCTCGCGAAAGATTACGAACATCTTTTGAGACATCCTTCTCCCCTCGTGATGGGGGACGAGGACGAAGTGTGTTTTCAAAATTCCGATCTTTGTCACATTTGTAAAGGCCCTTTTTTTCCCAAATTCCACCCGCGTCAGGGATCATGACCATTTTTCGGGTGTCTTTCGCGGCGCGGCTCATCAATCGTGTAACGCCAACTTTCCCGCGCCGAAGCACATCCCCGTCACAACGGGAGCGGTTACGATTGGCATTTTCTCCTTCAAGCCTGGGGCGACAAGAACTGTATGAACAACGACGGGTTGCGAGTGGTTCCGCACAATCACGAGAGATTCGTGGCGATTTCCCAAAGAATCGGGAAAGTGGAGCTGCGATTTTTGGACTCTTTGAAATTTTTAGGTGCATCGCTCGACTCTTTGAGTCGATCACTCGATTCGACCGATTTGATATTCACCCGTGCGGCTTTTCCCGACTATTGTCTTTTCGCTTTGGCCAGAAGGAAGGGGGTGTTTCCCTACGATTACGTCAACGACGTGTCTAAATGGGGCGAAACGAGGTTACCGGCGCCCGAAGCGTTTTTTCAGTCGTCTCACAGACACATCCGTTTCGGACTCGGAGTACGCACATGCGCAGGCCGTGTGGGACGCGTTTTGATTTTGTATTTGAAAATCGACGTCTTGCTAGAAACAGATATTTTGGAAAAGTTTCGAAATTTGTTTGGAGGTGTACGGGCTCGATCCTCTGTTTTACTACACCGCTCCCGGGCTTTCGTGGGACGCCATGTTGAAAACCACCGGGGTTCGACTAGAGCTACTCACGGACAACGACATGGTTCTCTTTTTCGAGAGGGGCATCCGGGGGGGGGACTCGTGCAGGTGATCGGTCGGCACGCCGAAGCCAATCACCCCTTTGCGGGTGAACGCTTCCACCAGGTGATAAGGAATCTTATCTCGCCTACGTCGACTCGAATAACTTGTACGGTTTTTCGATGTCACATCCGCTTCCGGTGGGCGACTTCCGGTGGATGACCGAAAGTGACATCGAGCGGTTGAACCTCACAGAGGCGGCTGCGGAAGTCGATCGGGGGTACGTTCTGGAGGTCGATCTCGACTACCCAGACGAGATCCACGATCGCTTGAGCGATTTGCCGCCCTGTACGGACAGCAGGCGAAGAGCAGGCCAGTCAAGTTGCTGGCGACGCTTCTTCCCAAGCGTCGATACGTTGTTCACATTCAAAATTTAATTCAGGCCCTCGAGTTGGGAGTGCAACTCACGAAAATGCATCGCGTTGTTTCGTTTTCGCAACGTCCTTGGCTTGCCGCGTACATGGACCTCAACAACGCGCGTCGACAGCGCGCGTCCTCCGACTTTGAAGATAAATTTTATAAACTCATGAACAATTCGACTTACGGCAAGTCGATGGAGGACGTGCGCCACCACCGGCGCATTTATCGATGGAGGGGAGGTGCGGGGCCAGACGTCTCATCGCCGATCCCGCTTTCGTGCGTAGTCACCACGTGAACGGCGATCTCACGACGATCGAGTTGCGTAAAACGAAGGTGAAGTCTATTTATTTGGGTGTTTGCATTTTGGAAATTTCAAAACATAGAATGCACGATTTTTGGTATAGTTATTGTCAAAAAATTGTTCGCGATCTTCATCTGCTCTACATGGATACGGATTCAGTCATTTTTTCTACTTCCACGAGCGTGTACGCTGAGATGAATCGTCATCCATCCTGGTTCGATACTTCCTGTTTCGACCCGGATAACCAATTTGGCGTGTCACCTCGGAACAAAAAGGTATTAGGGTTGTTTAAGGACGAATGCGGAAGCGATCCCCTGCTCGGCTACGTAGGTTTACGTCCAAAAATGTACTCCATCGAAACCCGATCTCGGGCGAAGGGAGTACAACGTTCGGTCGTAAAACGTTATAAATTTCAAAATTATTTGGACTGTTTATTTTGAAACGAACGTAGAATCGACAAACAATGTGCTATTCGGTCGAAATCCCACGTGAACTATTCGTTTGTCCAAAACAAGCGTTCGTTGTCCGTGTCCGACGACAAACGCTATTGGATCGATAAATTTACGAGTCTGCCATGGGGTCATTTCCGCATCATGTGTACGCGTCCGTCCATTTCTTCTTCAGCGTGCACGCTCGTCCCTGCAGGCGGGGTTCATGTAAATTAGAATTATTTTTAATACTTTTTATTTATTTCAATAGTATTTATTTTTTACTTGTAGTAGTAGTAGTAGTAGGGGAGTTTTATGATTAGTCACTTTTCAACGTTGAAGTCTATCGCATGATCGCCGACGTCGCCGCTGATGTGATGTGTGCCGCCCGACGCTGTCACGAGGAAGAAGAAGATCCAACAGATGGCGGAAACAAAGAAGAAGAAAAGGAAAAAGCTCTTCACGATCTCGCGGTTGCATATCACGATAAAGTGCTGTGGATCGTGATGGTTCTCGGCGAAGTGACCTCCTGCGAGTGTCAGGCTGACGGATTATCCGCGCGCTATTGCGCCATCCAGAAAGCTTTGAACGCTCCCTGCGTCTCCTTCCTCACGGGGGACCCCCTCCCTTTACCATCGACGGTGATAAACAATCACCACCACCGTCCCACCACACCTCATACGAGGCGGAAGGTGCCGGTAAAAGGAGAGCTCCTGAACCGGAAGAATTTATTTTAACAGTGCACGCTGAAGCGTTTAGCAGTCGTCGAAGCTCTCGGACACCTCCTTCAAGACCCGTACGGTGAAGCACTGCGACGGCGAGTCTCTCGCGTTCAAGTCATCCAGTCGCGTCGTCCGCCCTTCGAAAATAGTCCTCCGACGCACTCTCCATCTCCAGCTGACAAATGGCCCATCTACGTCAGTGCAATCGCGAGTTGGATCTTGTCATGCAGCGTTTCATCAACGACGTTGTTCTCTTCTCGGACTCGACGATCGCTCTCTGAAGCTTCTGCTTGCTAATACATTGGGCCGCGAAGGACGTGCCTTCTGTCTTCCACCGCCTGTCAAAAGACGTGCAGCGAGACCGAGACATTCGTCGACTCCTGCCGTGTCTTCGACATTACAACAACAAAAACAACGGGCTCGCGCTCATCGACGACAAACCGCCGTTGTCGAAGTGGAAGTATTTGGAGTGTAGGCGAGAAGAAGTACTGCCTTGTTTCGAACACGCGCCGCCGCCGCCGAAGTGGAAGTGCATCGAGTGTCTTAAAGAGGACGTTTTGAGTACATTCTAACTGTTCGTTATGGTCGCGGGTACGCGCATCGAGAAATATTTTAGGATGATCCCGCGTACGGGTTTCACTCCCTTCCACCTGGCCTTCCAAGCCGGAATCACCGCCATTGTACTACGCTGCTTGCAAGAATGTGCGGGTGGTGCAAACTTCGTCGACGTGCGTGATCGAGGAGGACTGACGCCGCTGGAACACGCGGTACACTTCCGGCAATATTCGATCGGTAGACTGCTCCTCCAACACGGCGCTGACAGAGAGATAGACTTCAAGGGCTTTACTCTTAGCGACCACGTTAAAATCGGTGAACATTGTGAAGCACTCGCACTTCGACTACTAAGAAAGGGAAGTTTAGTATTAGGAAAGGATTTTGAAAGAATTCGCAAAGCACTTCTGAAAAGAATTCGGAAAAGAATTCAAAAAGAAATCAGAAAAGGATTCTATGTAAAATTCATTTGATTTCAATAAAAAAATACTTCTTTCACTTACACTTTTTCATTTGTTTTTCCCTGTTACCGCCTTGTAGGGTTTCCTTCTTTTCCAAACTAGATATTTACAATTCATGAATATAAATAGGTCTTTTCAAAATAAATAAAAAAAGGTGTGCCCGAACAGGGACTCGAACTCTGGACCCTGAAGTTAAGAGCCTAATGCTCTACCGACTGAGCTATCCGGGCTCTGTCCTAGCAGGTCGCGTCACTGAAAGTCTATGTCGCTCACAGAGCGCGCCAGCGCGCTTATCAACCTCCTGCCGCTGCGCTATCACCACCACCATCCGGGGGCCCCGACGACGCAGCCCGCGCGCGTACTATCAGTACCCACAACCACGCACCTCCTTCGACGCTGTCGCCGTGGCTCAGAGTCAGAGTGCTGGGCACCCCCTCCCTCGGGCACACAGGAAACGGGGCTCCGTCTGATTCGAATCCGCCTCGGCCGGCGCATTTTTGAAACACACACCCGACACCCACCACACACACACGCTACCCCCCTTCGCCGCCAGAGCGCGCGCGCGGCGCACACCCCCCCTCCCCATTCCCCATGCGGGTCCGGCCCCAGCAAGTGACGTAAGATAAGCCTCTTCCGGGCCCCTCGCCCAGGACATGACGTCGCTGACGTCACTCTGGGCCATGGGGCCGGGCGGGGCTTCTCTTACGCCACTTCCTGGGGCAAGATCCGCCTATCTCCCACCACATGGTGTCTAGAGTAGGTGAAATACGTTACGGTATTAAGAAATAGAAGTTGTGTGATAAACAGACATTGGTCATCTGGTAGAAAGCGTTTAAGACTAGTAAGAGACAAGGTGTGCAGTTTTGAGACTACATCGGTCGCAAGCTTGTTTATATCCGATGCCACCAAACCTAACATCACTTTGTACCTCAGTTGTCGCTTCGCTTCGCAATTTCGAATTGGAGACGAATTGGGCATCAGTCTTTGCGAAGGAGCCTTGACTCTGTGCAGCGCGAAATTTCCAAACCTTTCAAAAACCCAAATCTTCTTCCACTACCCAAGACAGAAATCTCGGACCACCTCTTCACTTTAGCCAGCACCTCAGGATAATGCTAATATTGTGCAGTGAAGATGTCCGTAATTAACCGTTCACCCAAAGGTTTATCTAAACCTTGGTTTATCCAAACCATGTGGCTAATGTGCGGTTTCACCGCCTGCCTCTAGCTTCAGCCGTATTTCGTTGCGATTTGAAACAATGGTGTCCGTCGTCCTGTGAAGAAGCTGGGGGCAAAACCGTGTCGGGGATTTTCACCAAAATGTTTATTCCTTGACCGAATGGATGTGTCCGATGTCGCGCCCTCTGAATTTGAAACGAATAGTTTGATTTGAGTGACAAATTTCTCTGTTCTCATATTCTTCTCGAAAATGCCTGCAATTTTTCGGAATTTTTTTCACAGATAGGGCAAAAAATGGCGTCGAATCGATTTTCGTAAACATCTTTGAACGTTCGGAAATCGCAAAAATGAAAAATTATTTATATTTAATATCGACTTTCGCTTAGTGAAATATAATAGTCCAAGTTTGATCTTGAAATCAAGTCACGTACAACATTTTGAAAATGCAGTTTTGCTGGGAATGGAGACAATTTTGAAACAGTGTACCTGGACACTTTTAGAAAACAGCACAGGTCCAAATTTCGTTGATTTGTGTGAATTTTCGAAATTTAAAAAAAGGTACGAATAATGAGAGAAAGTATGTTTTATATAGTTCCAAAGAGCTTAGTGCGAATCTACTTTTTTACTTTTTATCACATATGTGGGCATTGTGGTAGTAACGAGATTTCATTACCCAGTGAGCTTAGAAACCCTTTGAACTCTTAGTGGAAAGCTGCATTAAATGCTGGTTTACCACTCTTCCGGTAAAAATGAATAAGAGGCACTAAACAACTAGCGTCATTTTGCTTTCACTAATTGTTTTCCTTTTACAGGACCCTTTGGCCTTGGATACTGAAATTTTTCGTTGTAAAATCGAGAAGTGTGCTGGTAAGTATTAGTAAACAAGTAGTCTTAAATACCATTATCATTGTTGTATGTACTATTTTAATAATTTTCGTTTAATCAACTATTAATGCAAAATATGTTGGTTCCTAGAAAGGCTGTGTAGAGGCAGAGGGGCAGACAGACGAAAACACAATGTTAAAAATACGAGAAACCTCCTGTGGATTTTTTTGCTTTTGATAATTATTTCAAATTGCCTAGAAAGTTCCGCAGCAATCGAACCAATCTTACGGTTTGGTTACGTCCAAATTCTAGAACAATTTGGGTGAAGAAAAGCCGGAGATATTAGCGAATGTTTATAAATGTCTGTGAAAATCTTCGACTGATAAGTAATAAAGTAGTAATTTTCATTTAAAGTATAACATTTTTATAATGTTTATTAAGGGTCAATATTGTAGATCAAAAAGCCTACAATTTATTTCTGAAGTATGTACATACACATATAAAATACATTTATAAAATGTTAAGTTCTCCTGTAACTACTTTGGAAAATAGATTATAATATTGATATTTGAAAATGTTTGTTTGAAATGTTTTTAATGAGTCTTAATGTTTTTTGTTTTTTTAACGGGTGTTTTTTTGGGTGTTGGTGAAAATTGTCAACTCTGGCCATGTTGGAGAGTATGTTTTCAAAATCACTAAGTTCATTCTAACAAAGTTTTTCTTCCCACAGGTACAGAGTACGCTACAACTGATGACTTTTTAGACTCAAAGTCCGAAATTCGTAATGGCGTCTGCAGCGCACCCTCATGCGACGATGGGAACTACATAACCCTGGAGACAACAAGAGTGGAAGGAAGCGAGAGACCCATGTGCAAGGAGCAGTCAGCGGAGAATGAGTCGCAGTCCCCGAAGCTGAATACCGCAAAGCATGTAGACGAACGACCCGCCTGTGTAAGGAGCTTGTCAGAAAGTGCGTGTGAAGTTGGGGTTGAGCAGAAAGAGGGAGGTGGTAATGATCGTAAAAGATTTAAGAGAAGGAAGATACAGAGCCAAAGCGCTGATAGGTCTCATCAATGTTCTCACTGCCAAAAGAGCTTTACACATAGAACTAGTCTACTGGCCCACTTGAAGACTCACGGCAGTGAGCGCCCTTATAAATGTTCCGTCTGTCAAAAGAGTTTCTCGGTTAGCGGCGATTTAGTTAGGCACATGCGGATCCACAGCGGCGAGCGCCTTCATCAATGTTCCATCTGCCAAAAGTGTTTCACCAAGAGCAGTAGTTTAGTTACGCACATGCGGATCCACAGGGGAGAACGCCCTTATAAATGTTCCTTTTGCCAAAAGAGTTTCACGGAGAGCGGTATTTTAGTTAGGCACATGCGGATCCACACCGGCGAGCGCCCTCATAAATGTTCCGTCTGTCAAAAGAGTTTCACACAGAGCAGTAATTTAGTTAATCACATGCGCATCCACAGCGGCGAGCGCCCTCATAAATGTTCCGTCTGCCAAAAGAGTTTCTCAGGGAGAAGTAATTTAGTTGCGCACATGCGTATACACAGCGGCGAGCGCCCTCATAAATGTTCCATCTGCCAAAAGTGTTTCACCAAGAGCAGTAGTTTAGTTACGCACATGCGGATCCACAGGGGAGAACGCCCTTATAAATGTTCCTTTTGCCAAAAGAGTTTCACGGAGAGCGGTATTTTAGTTAGGCACATGCGGATCCACACCGGCGAGCGCCCTCATAAATGTTCCGTCTGTCAAAAGAGTTTCACACAGAGCAGTAATTTAGTTAATCACATGCGCATCCACAGCGGCGAGCGCCCTCATAAATGTTCCGTCTGCCAAAAGAGTTTCTCAGGGAGAAGTAATTTAGTTGCGCACATGCGTATACACAGCGGCGAGCGCCCTCATAAATGTTCCATCTGCCAAAAGTGTTTCACCAAGCGCAGTAGTTTAGTTACGCACATGCGGATCCACAGGGGAGAACGCCCTTATAAATGTTCCTTTTGCCAAAAGAGTTTCACGGAGAGCGGTATTTTAGTTAGGCACATGCGGATCCACACCGGCGAGCGCCCTCATAAATGTTCCGTCTGTCAAAAGAGTTTCACACAGAGCAGTAATTTAGTTAATCACATGCGCATCCACAGCGGCGAGCGCCCTCATAAATGTTCCGTCTGCCAAAAGAGTTTCTCAGGGAGAAGTAATTTAGTTGCGCACATGCGTATACACAGCGGCGAGCGCCCTCATAAATGTTCCATCTGCCAAAAGAGTTTCTCAGTTAGCGGTGATTTAGTTAGGCACATGCGGATCCACTGCGGCGAGCGCCTTCATCAATGTTCCGTGTGCCAAAAGAGTTTCAGAGATCGCGGTCATTTAGTTAAGCACATACGGATCCACAGCGGCGAGTGCCGCCATAAATGTTCCGTCTGCCAAAAGAGTTTCTCAGTTAGCGGTGATTTAGTTAGGCACATGCGGATCCACAACGGCGAGCGCCCTCATAGATGTTCCGTCTGCGAAAAGAGTTTCACAGATAGCGGTAATTTAGTTAAGCACTTGCTGATCCACAGCGAGGAACGTCCGTTTGAATGCTCGGTCTGCCAGAAGAGGTTCAAAAATAAACGTGCATTAGTAATACACGTGCGTATACACAGCGGCGAGCGCCCTTTTAAATGTTCCGTCTGCGAAAAGAGTTTCACAGAGAGCGGTAGTTTAGCTAGGCACATGCGGATCCACAGCGGCGAGCGCCCTCATAAATGTTCCGTCTGCCAAAACAGTTTCACAGAGAGCGGTAGTTTAGTTAGGCACATGCGGATCCACAGCGGCGAGCGCCCTTACGAATGCTCGGTCTGCCAGAAGAGATTCGCAAGGAAAAGTCATTTAGTCGACCACATTCGGATCCACAACTGAATGCGCCCTAATAAACGTCCCAGCGGCCAAAGGGGTACCAGAGGTACAGTGTTTTCTCAAATCCTCTGTGTGTATCAACGTAATTTTTACAGCAGTATTGTGAAAGCTGTACACCAAGGTAACAAAATGTTCGTACCTATTTGTTGATTCAATAAATTGTTTTTATTTTACCTGCGATTGCCTGCTATGGAGTGTGTCAGCGTGAGTTAAAGTATGTGTGTGTATGTCTGTGAGGTGACTTTTTACGAGGGCAAGAGGAAATCGTGTAAAGACACTGCGAACCCCGCACTGTGTAGCATGTGGGATTCATAACTAGCCCGCGCCTGCCCACTAAAGGTCTTCCCATTCCCCCGATTCCCTTTCCACGGCACCGCCCTCAGGCATTGCATCACGGGAAGGGCAGAGCGACCTATCGCTCTGTGCAGCGTGTGGGATTCACAACTAGCCCGCGCCTGCCCACTAAAGGTCTTCCCATTCCCCCGATTCCCTTTCCACGGCACCGCCCTCAGGCATTGCATCACGGGAAGGGCAGAGCGGCCTATCGCTCTGTGCAGCGTGTGGGATTCACAACTAGCCCGCGCCTCCCCACTAAAGGTCTTCCCATTCCCCCGATTCCCTTTCCACGGCACCGCCCTCAGGCATTGCATCACGGGAAGGGCAGAGCGGCCTATCGCTCTGTGCAGCGTGTGGGATTCACAACTAGCCCGCACCTCCCCACTAAAGGTCTTCCCATTCCCCCGATTCCCTTCCCGCGGCACCGCCCTCAGGCATTGCATCACGGGAAGGGCAGAGCGGCCTATCGCTCTGTGCAGCGTGTGGGATTCACAACTAGCCCGCACCTCCCCACTAAAGGTCTTCCCATTCCCCCGATTCCCTTCCCGCGGCACCGCCCTCAGGCATTGCATCACGGGAAGGGCAGAGCGGCCTATCGCTCTGTGCAGCGTGTGGGATTCACAACTAGCCCGCGCCTGCCCACTAAAGGTCTTCCCATTCCCCCGATTCCCTTTCCACGGCACCGCCCTCAGGCATTGCATCACGGGAAGGGCAGAGCGGCCTATCGCTCTGTGCAGCGTGTGGGATTCACAACTAGCCCGCGCCTCCCCACTAAAGGTCTTCCCATTCCCCCGATTCCCTTTCCACGGCACCGCCCTCAGGCATTGCATCACGGGAAGGGCAGAGCGGCCTATCGCTCTGTGCAGCGTGTGGGATTCACAACTAGCCCGCACCTCCCCACTAAAGGTCTTCCCATTCCCCCGATTCCCTTCCCGCGGCACCGCCCTCAGGCATTGCATCACGGGAAGGGCAGAGCGGCCTATCGCTCTGTGCAGCGTGTGGGATTCACAACTAGCCCGCACCTCCCCACTAAAGGTCTTCCCATTCCCCCGATTCCCTTCCCGCGGCACCGCCCTTAGGCATTGCATCACGGGAAGGGCAGAGCGGCCTATCGCTCTGTGCAGCGTGTGGGATTCACAACTAGCCCGCACCTCCCCACTAAAGGTCTTCCCATTCCCCCGATTCCCTTCCCGCGGCACCGCCCTCAGGCATTGCATCACGGGAAGGGCAGAGCGGCCTATCGCTCTGTGCAGCGTGTGGGATTCACAACTAGCCCGCGCCTGCCCACTAAAGGTCTTCCCATTCCCCCGATTCCCTTCCCGCGGCACCGCCCTCAGGCATTGCATCACGGGAAGGGCAGAGCGGCCTATCGCTCTGTGCAGCGTGTGGGATTCACAACTAGCCCGCGCCTGCCCACTAAAGGTCTTCCCATTCCCCCGATTCCCTTTCCACGGCACCGCCCTCAGGCATTGCATCACGGGAAGGGCAGAGCGGCCTATCGCTCTGTGCAGCGTGTGGGATTCACAACTAGCCCGCGCCTGCCCACTAAAGGTCTTCCCATTCCCCCGATTCCCTTTCCACGGCACCGCCCTCAGGCATTGCATCACGGGAAGGGCAGAGCGGCCTATCGCTCTGTGCAGCGTGTGGGATTCACAACTAGCCCGCGCCTGCCCACTAAAGGTCTTCCCATTCCCCCGATTCCCTTTCCACGGCACCGCCCTCAGGCATTGCATCACGGGAAGGGCAGAGCGGCCTATCGCTCTGTGCAGCGTGTGGGATTCACAACTAGCCCGCGCCTCCCCACTAAAGGTCTTCCCATTCCCCCGATTCCCTTTCCACGGCACCGCCCTCAGGCATTGCATCACGGGAAGGGCAGAGCGGCCTATCGCTCTGTGCAGCGTGTGGGATTCACAACTAGCCCGCGCCTGCCCACTAAAGGTCTTCCCATTCCCCCGATTCCCTTTCCACGGCACCGCCCTCAGGCATTGCATCACGGGAAGGGCAGAGCGGCCTATCGCTCTGTGCAGCGTGTGGGATTCACAACTAGCCCGCACCTCCCCACTAAAGGTCTTCCCATTCCCCCGATTCCCTTCCCGCGGCACCGCCCTCAGGCATTGCATCACGGGAAGGGCAGAGCGGCCTATCGCTCTGTGCAGCGTGTGGGATTCACAACTAGCCCGCGCCTGCCCACTAAAGGTCTTCCCATTCCCCCGATTCCCTTCCCGCGGCACCGCCCTCAGGCATTGCATCACGGGAAGGGCAGAGCGGCCTATCGCTCTGTGCAGCGTGTGGGATTCACAACTAGCCCGCGCCTGCCCACTAAAGGTCTTCCCATTCCCCCGATTCCCTTTCCACGGCACCGCCCTCAGGCATTGCATCACGGGAAGGGCAGAGCGGCCTATCGCTCTGTGCAGCGTGTGGGATTCACAACTAGCCCGCGCCTGCCCACTAAAGGTCTTCCCATTCCCCCGATTCCCTTTCCACGGCACCGCCCTCAGGCATTGCATCACGGGAAGGGCAGAGCGGCCTATCGCTCTGTGCAGCGTGTGGGATTCACAACTAGCCCGCGCCTCCCCACTAAAGGTCTTCCCATTCCCCCGATTCCCTTTCCACGGCACCGCCCTCAGGCATTGCATCACGGGAAGGGCAGAGCGGCCTATCGCTCTGTGCAGCGTGTGGGATTCACAACTAGCCCGCGCCTGCCCACTAAAGGTCTTCCCATTCCCCCGATTCCCTTTCCGCGGCACCGCCCTCAGGCATTGCATCACGGGAAGGGCAGAGCGGCCTATCGCTCTGTGCAGCGTGTGGGATTCACAACTAGCCCGCGCCTGCCCACTAAAGGTCTTCCCATTCCCCGATTCCCTTCCCGCGGCACCGCCCTCAGGCATTGCATCACGGGAAGGGCAGAGCGGCCTATCGCTCTGTGCAGCGTGTGGGATTCACAACTAGCCCGCGCCTCCCCACTAAAGGGCTTCCCATTCCCCCGATTCCCTTCCCGCGGCACCACCCTCAGGCATTGCATCACGGGAAGGGCAGAGCGGCCTATCGCTCTGTGCAGCGTGTGGGATTCACAACTAGCCCGCGTCTCCCCACTAAAGGGCTTCCCATTCCCCCGATTCCCTTCCCGTGGCACCGCCGTCAGGCATTGCATCACGGGAAAAGCAGAGCGGCCTATCGCTCTGTGCAGCTGATTCCGCGGGATATTCCTTCGTAAACGCTCATCTAAACGAACCTCCTTCGAAACTTTGCGGCGAAGATGGCTACTGCAGTAGTTCTCTAGTGACACTAGCAACCTAGTGACGATGCTAGCAGGAGTCTGTGCAGGGTGGCCAGCGAACTTGTATTCCTCGAAATCACGAAAAAAATGGTAATTGGAAAATGCCTTCAGAAACCGGTAATTTGATTTGAAAACCGGTATTTTTAGTATTGGCTGAACGGTTTAGCCATCCGCACAGACGGACGGTTGGGGAGACAGAGAGTCGTTTTGCCGTCATTCGATTTTCTGTATGAAGGACTCAAGAAACATAGATGCAACCATACGCGGCTTAGGGACATGTTTTTTCTAAATTTAGCAACTGGATATATCCATATTTTTCGTTACCAGCCATGTAATGAGTTTTCCTTCGGAAAATTTGCCTTTTTTTGTTTAGCATTACATGACTTTCTCTCTACTATCTAACTATTGTATTAAAATTGATAATCTCAAACCTGGAAAAACGCGTAAAAACCTTGAAATTAAAAAAACCTGATTGCTGGTCATCTGCACTGGCGTTGTGGACCCTCCCTTCGAAGAAGCGTGGGCTATAAAACTCGTTCTACACATCTCCAACCAGAGGATCACATATTGGGCATGAGGAATCATCGTCCAACCGGAAACGGAGTTTGTTTGCACGGTAGTGAACGAAACGAGAGTGAACCTTGAAAATTGATGATCTCAAACCTGGAAAAACGGGGGGGAAAACTTGAATTTCAAGAAACCAAATTGCTGGTGACCTGCACTGGCATTGTGATGATTGCTGGTGACCCTCCCTTCGACGACGCGTGGACAATAAAACTCTTGCTACACATCTCCAACCAGTGGCTCACATGTTGGGCTTGAGTCATCGTCCTACCGGAAACGGAGTTCGTTTGCACGGTAGCACCCAAGCCCCATTACAACTCGGCCAAATAATGATCCACTTTGTTACGTCACGAATAAGACGAAATGTCCATCTACCGGCGGATGGTGGAACCCATGGCCGTTGCCTCTGGCCCATTTGTCACCTCCCTCTCTTCTATTTGTCGCTGCCCCTCGCGTACGTCTGAAGAGCGTGGCTCTTTCTGGTGCCACGAGGTCTGCAGGGGCACAGCCAGGGCCACCCTCTCGGCGGACCTTCTACGCACTGACTTCGCCCCGCGGGCGAGCGCCTGGTTCCGAAAGGTTTCGGCTGGGGGGAGCAGAGATTACGCAGGAGCCTCCGGTTCCTTCGCCTTGGACCCCCAACGCGAGCCATAATTCGTGCCAAGGCGGAGGCCATTTGAGACGCTTTGTCGCAGACTATACCCTAGGGCTCGTCGGGGTGCAGGCTCGCATCAATCTGGACTCGTATCTTACACGCAACACTCACCGTGCTGGATACTCGGATTGACACGAAATTTTACCAGCTGGTTCAGCACCTTTCAAAACCCCTGCCTACAATTTTTTGTATTTGCTATGGAGGCTTGTGAGTAGTGTTTTTGCGACAATTAGTATTGGGACTTTTCAAAATAAAACTAGTGGTGCTTAACAGCACATACTTTCCCGTGTTATTGAAAACAGCTACGTATGATTGAAATATTGCACTTTTTACGCTACTAACGTCTTAGCTATTATTTGAAAACGTACGATTCAAACAAAAAGCAAACATCTCACTGTTTCTATCGGAGTGTTGTCAAAACTATGTGAATTCTACAAATGCATATAAATATAATACAAAAGGTTTGTAAGCGTGTATTAGAAAAAGAAGCCCGATACCAGACAGCTATATCAAGTCACAACAATGACACTTAACTCACAGACATTCGCGGAAGAGAAACGGAATTCCATTGTTACATTCCCTGCATTGTCGATACTCCCTTAAAAAGCTAACAATTTTTATTTCAAAATGAATAATTCCTAAAAGATTAATGTGTAAGTGTACAACAAAGGGTCGATTGTAAGAAACGAACTAAGAAATAATATACAAAATTGCTTATTCTAATTTACGATGTATCCGGCTGTCTGAAGCGCCGTAAATTTGCCGCTGGCTATTATGTTTGTCACGAAGCTATAGAAAAATACTCATATTTTCAAAAAATTAAGCATGACGTCATTTGAACACGTAGTTTTGAGAAATACAGATCATTGAGAAAACCAGCTCCCATCTATCGCCGTCCAAAGAACATTTTTTTTACCTTGTCTCATTTTTTCGGTTTCCTAATGGTAGAACGCAAAGATTAATTTTAGAATATTAAAGAACACAAAAACCTCGTCCTAAATGCTGAGTGGTAGGCGGCAGGCTTCTACAAGCAGTGAACGTATGGACAAAACACGATTTTCTGGTGTCGATTTTCTTTTAAAACGTCGCGATCTTCGTTGAAGATTTTTCTCTGCCTGTTAAGGTTTTAAAACGTTTCTGTTTTGTTTAGGTAGTGTGTCGCAGTGAGATGTTCTCTTTTCTCTCCAAAAAAGTTATATTTTCACGATAACTAAATTGTGAACGGTCTTTGGACTTGTCCAAAAGGAGGCGGGAGACAGTGAGCTTTTAGATTCCCTGTCGTTCCAAGAAATCAGGGAAGTAAAACTATAGCATCCTTCGGCCGAAAGTGGATTTCTATTTTAAAGCAAGAAAAGTTGGATGGTTATTTCCAGTTTAAAAAGAAAATCAATTATCAAAATTTGATTTCAGCACAGGACACAGCAAACCTTTTTAAAAAACATTTATTCATATTGTAAATAACTGTTTGTTGTGTTTTGCAGGCGTAAAAGCCGACTGGGATCACGCGTACTTCCTTTACAGGGACTCGGAAACTTCATTAGGAAGGATCAGCATTTAGCTGAATCTCAGTTTTCTCCGCCAGGGTTGTTGGTCCTGGGGGCATGGAAGATGAAATGACAATGAGAGGGTTAAAAGTCGACACACACACACACACATTCCCCCATGTCAGAGGCGGGTCTCGAACCTGCGACCTTTTGATCTGCACTTCTGCATTAGCGATGTCGGCCATCGGGCCCACTAACTATATATTTATTATAATTAATACTTCGAAAAATTAATACGTTGAAATGAAATTGTGATTACCCTAGTGTTCGACGTTTCTCCATTCGTGAAAATTTACGAATATTTTGGGAATGTTTATGAATTTTGGAGACTTGTTTCCGAACGATTATTGAAGTTTAATGGACATATTTCTCCCAATGACATTAACTACTAGAATTTTCTAAAACAAATATTTAAAAAGACAGTTTGTAAAAGTATACGGAAAGAGTCTGTTCTACTCGAATAGCGTGGAAGTCCGGAAATGCATTGTGAAGTACATCGGAACAATTCCGGCATTTTCGTGTACTTCGTAAATAAAATTGATGAGGAAATCAATAAAGATGCGGCAGTAGGGAACGTGTAGAGAATGGGAGAAATCATATTATGTAGTTAATATTGTATTGGAATAATGCAAGTATACAGGGACATTATCATGGGAAAAAAAGACAGTCTTTGACGTAGTTTGACAAGTCACAAGGGAGGAATACCCAGACAACAAACCAAGACTGAAAACAACAACAACAAACGAATGAAAACAAAAGATGTAGATTTATAAAAATTATTGGCAGAAGTGGTATGATCGCGGTAAGGTATGGATCGTGAGCTCTAGGATAAGACGTCAGATTTTTAAAAGTTATTGGCAGAAGTGAGATGCTAGAGTGACGAGATCGAAAGTACAATGTTCAGACGTGACATGAACGGTTTATGCAAATATCAAAATTACGTAATTTTTATGTGTGGATGGAGTAGGAATGGATTTTTGCAGCCTACACGAAAATGGTAATTTATGGTAAATGGTCGCAGCAGGCGACGGTCAAGAGTGCGGCACAGCCTGTCAACAGGGAAGTATAATCGGGAGGATATAAGAACATTAAATCCGTCCCAGATATCGTTGTTCAAGGCCCGAGAATGTTGTAAATTTAAGTTAAATTTAAGGTTAAGAAAAAAATTGTTATCCAAATTACTTGATGGTCACCTCAAAAGAATTACTAAAATCTGATTTTTGGAAAAAGTATATTAAAAAATTTTGAAAGGAGATCATTAAATAAAGAGCGCGGTCGACACCTCATGTCGCTAAAGTTACAGAGGAATACTATTGTGATTAATTGGAATAGGAATAGTTCATAGTGATAGAATAGTGTTCTTTAAATTACATTTGTGAAGAAGATGCGCAGCCAGAATCTAAACTAACCGGAAGAATACAAAAAGTATTGTAAGTAACAAATGTGATATGAAATGCAAACATCAGGCAGACGCATAATTCAGCCAAAAACGTACTAATTCGCAGGAATTGCTTAGGCGCCGAGGAAAGGATGTCACCCAATCAGCACCCAACTGTTTCCCGCCAAGTCTTGTGACGTCATTGTGGATATCGGTATTCAGTTGTTACCTGGTGGACCCCCTAGCGGCGCTTTAGGGCGATTCATGCAGAGGTTAGGATTGACGCAGAAAACGAACTGACTGTGCATGGCCGTCTTTTGGCTTTTGTGTACTTCCAGTTTGGGATCTACTAGTTTCTGTACGGAAACTGTTGAGCTGTACCGTAGATACTGGCTTTTAAAGGAGTTTGTAACCGTGCTCCGGACGGTGTGTGGCCACTGTGAAAAAATTGAAACAAGGTTAAATTTTCTCTTATTGTTGACCCAGCTCTGGACAAATTTTTTACATAACATGGATGAAATAGAATTATTTTCAGAGAATATAATAAAAGTAGAAAACGTAAGTGGTGTTTTTTAATCGTGTATTATTTTCGAAGATGAAGTAATTTTCAAGAAGTAAATGTATACTTAAGTTTTAAGGTTTTCAAATCGTAATAATAAAAACAAAAGAGTTAGCCATATATACATTATTATGAAGTGTTTTATTTGCTCTCACATTCAACATGTAGCTGTAAGCAATTATTTATCTGTGTATGCAGTTATCTTGCTCAGACCTACTAATAAATCTTTGATCCTAGTGAATAAGCTTATAATCCGTTATTTAGAGGATAATTTAAATGTTGCCTTTTGGTCTCCTGTACATTATGCTTTCATGACTTATTAGTTTATTAACAGAGGTAGAAAATATTATATTGAAAAAATTGTGACTATCACATTGAAGACTAATGTGGGTGGATTGTTTACTAAGTTTCTACCGTTCTTTCAGGTAAAACAGGAACCTGATGATCATCCTGAAGAGGATGTATACAGTTTGACAGTGAGTACATTGTTTACCATTACAAAATAAGAGAAGTCGAGGCTGAGGTTTGTGTAACACTGAGAAATTTGGGGAAGGCATGTGAAACGATAAATGATGGCTTGGGAGTATTTAGTAAGAAGAAATAGTAGATGTTATTAACAGGTTTTTGTGCTAATGAATGGTGACCTAGGTAAACAGTGTTTGTCCTCATTATGACGATGTAAATTAACATTTATTAACTCTCACCTGGCAGTGGTGAAAATTCTAGGTTAAAAGTGGAGTGGTGGATCGAAAATGATACCATCAAATATGGATGAAACTAAGCTCTTTACGAGTTGTATAATTTTTAATTTATATGAATAATGAATAATATGGATAATAATGAAGAACTGTGCCAGAAATTCTATGAAAATAATTCATGGAAAGTCGTATAATAATTAAAAGAAAAGTTATTGCTGAGAATAGTATCTTGAGTTATTTAATAATGAAATGAATAATTCTCCATGATAACACTTAATAATACTGATCACGCTCGTACATCACAGCAGAATAATTAAACATTTGGTAACAAATTGATCATCTGGGTATTATAATAAATTTCATTTCAAAATTTCTGATTACCACATTCTTTGCATATAACGCATTGACATGCCAGGCAAACAGGGTGATCACAACTAACTTGTCTTTTTTTCATTTGAACGAGGACGCAATAAACGTTGCTTTCTCTTCGACTCTCGGGGGGGGCCTATTTCTTTTATTGTAGAGATTTCTAAGAAAGCAGGGAAATTGTCTTCCTGAGTTCCTTTGAAAGGCGGCTATTTGCTAGTCTTTTGTTCAAATACAATTCTGAGAGCTGCCCTTCCAGAGTTTTCAAGAATTGGAAGCGTTCAATGGTGTTGTACTCTCTACGTGGTGTACACAGTACATTAGTGTACGGGATCTGTGAACCTGAAAGGTCAACCAGCATGGCGCAGGTAATATTGACAGCGGCTTCACGAACACAACTGGAGTCGTGATGTCCTAGGATACCACTTCCCTCTCCAGCTATTTATGGAAACAAAAATAAATCCTCCCAGATCGTGACATAATGTGTGAGTCAACGACGACAAAAGTGAAAGCTATAAGAAACAGAAGAAAAAAAAGGTTTTAGTAAATTCCCCAGGGATTGTACAGTGTTACTGGTATTGAAAAAGACCCCACGACTTCACTTAAGAGTTATAGTACTGTTCAAATTTTATTGAATCCTTTGGTCGAGAAATAGTGTTTCAAGTTTGCAGTTCATTTTGATTGACATCTCACATTTTTCGGATCATTCAGGAAAAGAATATATTTGAGCAGATTTTGCAAGAATATTCCATTGTGAACTTTTCTTGTTATGTGTTGAAGGTCATGATGAAGAAAATTTTTCTTTTTGGCTCTTAATGAAAGAACTCACTTTGATATGCCCATAAGTTTTTTCCAATGTCTTTTTTTTTTGGCTTTTTTACACGCTCATTGGATTGTGGTCAATATGTTCAAAGTCAATATGTTATTAAGAGTTGCTAAATATTGAACTGTTGAATCGAAATATTGAACTTCTTTTTTCTTTGGTGAAAAATGAATGCAAAGTAATTTTTGTCTCTGTAATGTGTATCATCAACTTCAAAATTTTTTGGGTCAAAGACAAACAATTTTCAAGCAGTGTCACTTACAAATTGTTTTTGGATTAACAAATGACTTAATCTCATTTAATCGCAAGTTAATATAATAATACAAAGGTACAATATAAGACATTTTAAATAACAATAAAATTAATATTATTATTAATATTAATATGAAGTTAATGAATTGCAATTATATTACACATTAAGTTCTAATGTAAAATTATATAATATTATAATGTGATTATTTTATTGTAATTAGATAGAACACTGAGAAAAAAAGATGCCTTGCAAATCATTGTTTCCAATGTTCTAATGGCTTTATTGTGACAGCCAGCTTCTGAACTGTGTGGTACTGTAGTGTAGGTCCCTGGAGTGCTAGAGTAAGCTTGTAATTTATTTGTTGGGAATGTTTATTAGTAGTAGTAGTTTATTCAGGTGTTATATACAGATACAGATGCAAAAATACATATATATGCATAAGGTTTACAATAAATATACTCCGCACCTCGCTGAGGCCAAAGCCTGTGCGCGAGCCCGAAAAACGCATTATGTAGATAATATCACTAAAGGTAGTACACTAGTAAAGAAATAAAATATAAATTGAAAAAAAAGGAAACAATTTTTATAGAGATAACATACATTAGAACTAATTACATAAAAGAAAAGAAAGAAACTTTATAGTACTATACTCAATGAAATACAAATGAAAAAGACAAATTAAAAAATCTAACATATTTTCTATTACAATACATATATAAAAGCCAAAACATAATTTACAATAGGTATAATATTACTTCGAAGAAGGATTTCAAAGTAAACAAGGGATTACTCAATTATGGTCTTCAGAACAGTCTCAGATGAGTTTAACAACCAGTATTTTATCATAATTTTAGTTGATATTCTATTCACATTCAAAATTTTCAGATTATGTGGAAGCAAATTGTAAACCTTATAACTGATATAATCAAAATTTCTTCTGCTAATATCTTTTTTAACGTCTGGAGGTTGCAAATATTTTTTTATTGGCCTTTACTTTTACATCATAGATATTTTGTAAATAAGAGTAATTCTCCAAGACTGACTTCAACAGAAAATATTTCCTAATATCAATTATTTTATTTTCTCTATATAGGATTTCTGAAGAGTGTCTTCTATTCTTTCCAAATATCTGTTTAATGATTCATTTTTGAATATCACTCAAAGGTTTCAAGGAATTAGCATAAGCTCCTCGCCATACCGATAGACCAATAAAATGCATAAAATATTATTAGAAGTTGTTTTGTATTAAAAATTTTAGTAATTTTATAAAAAATATAAAAGAGATATCTTAACCTATTTGCAATCTTTGATACATGGTGTCCGCATTTTAAATTGCAATCTATAAGAATACCTAGATATTTCGTATGATATTCTCTTTTTATCTCCGGACAAGTACAGTTTTGACTATTGCAAGAATTTATATGTATTCTCAAAGCACACCGATCCAGAACACTGTCCTTATAGCTACCATAAGTAGAGTATACTGTTTTTGTTATATTAAGGCTAAGATGGTTTGCACATAACCAATTAGCTAACTGATTTAAATTGACTTCAGCTCTTTGAAGAACATCAGTCCATGATTTATCTTTGACAATATCACAAGGACCGTCAGCAAAAGATATCAAATTTCCTTTTGGCAAGGTTAGAAACATGTCATTTATGTACAGAATAAAGAATAGTGGTCCCAATATTGTTCCTTGTGGAACTCCACAAGTGACCACTCGTTCTCTACTAATAACATTGTTTATTTTCACTACTTGTTTCCGATTAGTCAAGTAACTTTTAATCAGATCATAAGTAATTCCACGAAAGCCATATCTACAGAGCTTCACCAGTAGCAATTCATGGTTAACGGTATCAAATGCCCTAGCCAAATCCAGATAAATAGATGTGCAGGGCACACCACCATCCATTTAAGTACAGATCTGACTAGTTACATACTTAATAGCATCATCAGTATTTCTACCCTTTTGAAAACCAAATTGGAATTGATTTATAATATTATGTTTATTTAAGTAGTTTTCACATCTAACTTTCAATAATTTTCAAATATTTTCGCAAAATTTGAAATTAGTGAGATAGGTTGGTAATTAGTGGTTCTATCTTTATCACCTGATTTGTAGATTGGAATAATCTCACCTTTTTTAAAGTGTTAAGGAAATACACCTGTCTCAATGCTTTTATTAAATATGTAAGTTAATGGTTTTAATATATGTTCCGAAACATGTTTAACAACTGAAATTGAGATTTGATCGACACCCGCAGACTTTTTATTGTTCATGGCATTCACAATATTTAATATTTCTTGCTCCGTAGCAGGATTAAGCAAAATAGAATGTGTAAGGGATTGAACGGAATTCAATGTCTCAGTTGGTATTACATTCAGATTTTTAGCCATATCAGGACCAACTTCAACAAAAAAGTCATTAAATTTGTTTGTTACGTCCATATCATTTTCAATGAAAATGCCATTAACATTATCAAACAATTTTTGAATTGGTGTATTATCATTTTTCTTTTTATCAAGTGTTTCATTTATGAAATTCCATAAATGTTTCACATTGCCAGATATTTCTTTCAGAATACCATAATAATAAGAGTCTTTAGCAATTTTAATTAATACATCTAATTTTTTTTTTGTAATTAAGATACCTATCTTTAATAGCATTATCATGCAGATATGATCTTGTTTGTTTATATAAGAGATTTTTAATTTTGCAAGATTTAATCAATGCTTTTGTAATCCTTGGTTTCCTAGGTTTAGTTTTGGAATTCAATTTAAATGTTACTTTAGAATGTGTAAGGGATTGATGGCATCTTATAAAATTTGAATGAAATTAAAAACAGCTTTATTTACATTTTCTTCTGTATAAACACAATTCCAACTCGTATTTTTTATGATGTTCAGAAGTTTTCTGAAATTAATTTTAGCTTTTAGTATATGGCCTTTATTAATATCATGTAATTTTTTGTCTGCACTTACTAATAGTATTGTTGCTTGATGGTCTGTCAGCTTAAGGTCACAAACAAACGGTTTAACCTTTATACTTGTATCAATTTTACCAAAAATATGAATCAATACAAGTACTCGAGTCTCTGACGACCCTTGTTGGAATATTTATATAAGAGATTTAACCAGACTCATAGAAATTACTTACATTTTCAGTAACTACATTATAATTTTTTAATAAGTCTAAATTCATATCACCAATAATAAGATGATTTGTAAGTAAGTAATTTTTGTCTCTGTAATGTGTAACATCAACTTCAAAATTTTTTGGGTCAAAGACAATTTTCAAGCAGTGTTACTTACAAATTGTTTTTGGATTAACAAATGACTAAATCTCCTTTAATGGCAAGTTAATATAATAGTAGAAAAGTACAATATAAGTAGTAAAGTTGGATAGTTATTTATAATCTCCCCAAGATATTTGTAAGTCCTAATCCACTTTAATTTTTCATCTTTAAGACAATCGATTACCTTGATTTTACTTCTTCCGTATGTTGGTCTTGCTCCTTAACTTGGTTTTAGCAACATTCACAGTAAAAATAATCATGCTCAACCAATCACTATCAAATCTCTCAACTGTACCTATTCTGTTGATCTCATCTAGTACAGTATTACCATACAGATAAATTAATGTCATGTGCAAACATGGAGTTTGCATTGCTTTACCATTCCTGGTAGATCAATGCAAACATGGAGTTTGCATTGCTTTACCATTCCTGGTAGATCATTTATATGCTAAATAGTAGTGGTTCTAATTTACTTCCTTGTGGAACTCCATGTATTCCTTGTTTTTTATCTGATGCACTATTGTTAAATCTGACATTCTGATACCATCTAGGTAAATGTTTGAACCATTCATACCACTTACATTATATGTCTTTCAATTTTTTCAATTGTTTCAACAGTAACAATCTATTAATTGTTTCTAATGCATGCATGTAGTCCTCACACAACTGCCACAACCCCATCGCCTCTATGAATAGATCTTAACCAGTTCTCATTTACCATTTGCAATGCGATCTCTGTGCTATGCTTTTCATTACTGACATTTTGGATGAAATTAGGTTAGGTGTGATATGAATTAGTGCTCTCTCATCTCATGTTTGAGAATGTTTCTTCTGTTATGGCTGTCTTTATATTCATAAAATTAAGACTATTATGGCCATCTTTGTATTTAAGAATAAAAAACAAATAGCAATAAAATTAACTTAACTCCCATCTATGAGGATTTTATGAGAATCATCCTTGAAGAAGATAGTAGAAACAATTCAAAAGAAAAATTCAGTTACCAGTAATTGTTATGCAAATTTGTAGTCTTCAAACTGGAGCGTTGCGGGCAGTCCTTGAATTCACCATAAATGCTAGCAAAATTAAATATCGTGTGGTATGACTGTTCAATGAAGATCTTAATTTTATGTGAAGAAAATTTAAAACATCTAATTTCCTAATCCATCCCAATTAAAACAGATTAAACTGTGAAGTACCTACGGAGTCAGTGTTTTTAAAAACTTCTGTATTTTTGCAATCCTGCATTATTTGTTGCACAGATGAGCTTTTCTCAATTGCAGCTACTGTACAGTAGTGTATTATTTCTGTTTTGTAGGAAGTAGATGACCTGTGCCCCTTAAAGAGAGAAATGAAGATGGAAGATGATGAACAGGTGAGTAGTTTCGTCTTCTCCTCTATATACTTTTTTTTTATTCAGTCTTTGACCCCTTTGGAATATTACTGTAAAATTTCTAATCAAGTATAGTAATTTTAATTAGGCCTAATATACAGTTTCTATTGTGTATGTCTGTTTAGCTTGGTTCGGGTCTCTGAGGACAGAGACTAATACTAAACAATAATATTAGAAAAATGAATATAAGTAGCCAAATAGCAGTGTTAATAAGATTAATATGAACCTACTAACTATGAACGTATTTGAAAGAAATTCGTTGAAGTAAGGCAGTGAAGAGAAAATAAATTTTCAATGTTTTTTTGAAGGTGCATAATGCTCAAATATTTCTCAGGTGTTTCAAACTTTGGTGTAGAATGCTGTATTTTGATAGAGTATCTGAGTTTTATGTTGTGTGTTAATAGATGGGGCTTAGGAACGATTTAACGCTTGTTTTGTATAGTACTAGAGTAAATTTGAGTTAAACTTGTTAGGTGTTTTAGTTTGTCATTGGGAGTTATTTGTCATGAACATGAATAATTGGAATTTTAATGTGCATGAAGGAGTACGAATGATATAGTTCTTGGCAGTGGACCATCGAGACATTTTGTGCAGAAAGTTCACACATGCAAAAAATGGCACAAGAGTAATTATACTTCTTTTATAAAATGTTGTATGTAGTGTCTTGAGAATGATTCTACAAGCATTAAGCAATACTGCAATTAAAGCATTTTTATTTTTTATAAATATGGGTAAATGGAAACTGAATGTGAAAGTTTTAGAATGTACATGTTGAACATCGTGAAATGGTTATTGCATATTAGTACAGGGAAATATACAGGTGTAAATTATGATGGCTTATAGCTTTTGTGGAAAGTCTTTTATTTTTCAGAAGTTTGTTGTAGAATATTGTCTTTTTGTAGGATATTTTCATGTGTAGAAGTTGGCAAGTGCACAGGCACAGCCCCATCTTCTGTGATTCTTTTGTTTAGTTCGTTGGAGATAATAATATATAACTAGAGCCTAAAACCTAGAGCCTGGAAGTTCAGGCTAATACTAAACATGACCCATGCATTCATGTTTCCATAGATATATCTCTCTATATTTCTCTCTCGATCTCTCTCTCTATATATACAGATATAGAAATATCCAGCTTAATAGAGATTGGTGCCATGAGACAAAATGTGAAATGATGAGGTAAAAGGCAAAAATAAGACAAAATCGCTAAATAGACATCTGTTGCCAATAGAGACCCAAAAAAAAGAGAGAGAGAGAGGGAGGGGGAGAGAGAGAAACTTAATTTATGTGTGTGTGCGCGCGCGTGCGCGTGCGCGTGTGTGTAAAAAAGGAATTCAGCGTTAATTTTGTTTGGTTTCGTTTTGCTGATTTTTTTGGAATTTGCACTTTATCACCGGAAGCGTCATCTCGACTCGTGACGCCTTGAATAAAATACCCTCGTAACTGTTTTGTTTTTGATGGAAGAATTTCGTGACTTGAAATCCTTGTCAGTTATTTACAGAGAGTGAAAAATTGAATCGCATAAAATTTATAGTTAACGAAAAATAATCGAATTTACATAGAAAGCCCGCGAAACGCCATTTCGACTTCTTGGATATTGACCCGATCTTGTAGCCCTCTAATACTCTTTGGTATCTTCTGTTTCGTATATTTCAACGGAAAAAAAGAAAAATTGAGAAGAAACTCTTCTAGTAATTCAAATGTCTTTTCATGGAATATGGGAGTATTCTTTCCGCTTTACATTGTTTTACGGTCTTCATGTTCAATAATGTAAAGTCATGAATGTTGAGTTGTTGTTTCTTTACGGTCCAGTTAATACATCACTAAATTTCGAAAAACCAATTATCACATGAAAGAAAAGGATTGTTTCATGCAAGCATGCTAAGATGTTTCTTTGACTTTCATTCCCGAAAGTGGTAATTGCAAGAAATGTTTAAAATGCATTTAAGTTGTGTCATAATACTTATATTGTACTCTAAATTATCATTTATTGTTATTGTAACGTAGATGAATATTTTTTCCAGCGCTTACTTTTAATAAGGATCGTTGAATGTTCGTGGTCGAAGCGATCGCGCTGGGCGTTCTAGTGTTATGAGGGATAAATGATGAACCTTACTTTAACACTTGCTTTAAATAGTGTGAAATATTCAATAAATATTAACAGTGAAAGGTCCAAAATATAATCTGGAAATCCGGGAAATTTGTTTCGGGAAATTAGTGGCTTCTTGAAATTTAATGTTACCGTAAAAGTTTAATATTGTTTTTTAGTCAAATTGATTGAAATGTTTACTGTCATATTCTTAAAGAGGTATTAAATTAGTGGTTTAAACCTGGTCGTACTTTCTCGCCCTTAGTAATGGTTATGTAATACTATTTATACCACAAATTCTCTACGAATCAACATATCTCAGTCAATTTTTGTTGACTCCTTACAAATCTTACAACATTTGGGAAGTAAACTAAAAACTTTGAAGCAAATATCAACACAATGTTGATGAGTAAAATTTGCTTTTAGGATCATTAAATACCCACTGTTCAACCACTAATGTTTTAGATAACCTTCATCTGGAGCAGTTACCACTTCTGAGGGGAAAATACGTACATGATAATTCGTGTACAATCGGATTATCACTCTATCGTTAGCTAGTGCCGCGCAAAATGAAACCTGTGAAAGCATGAGTTCGAACTACGAAAAAATTTGGAGCCATTAATGGGAAAACTGCGTTTGAGCGTTTATGAAAATGCGAGAGTTTGAGCTAGTTTTCACAGAAAACGGTTGAGTTTTTGAAAAACTTTACTTGACATTATTTAAAGCATATGTACTCATTAATATAATGTCAACAAATCGCCCCTAATGTAAATGTTAACCACGTTAGAGGAAAGTCAAAAAATTAAATTTTGCAATTTTTTTTAAAAAAAAAAACAAAAGAATAGAGAGATATTTGGCTTGTCATCTAATTGAATACATATGTCACTATCCCTACCGAAAGTTGAAAGAAAAGATTTGTAGCCGTTGTTGACCTAATCCGGTTTCTCTAATTTTTTTATATTGCACATTTTGCACGCAATATTGCACGAAAACTAAAATTTTCAAAAAAGTGTACGCGAACTTTATGAAAGAACTCACTTTGTAGAACAAATTTCATTAGAAGTATAAATGTCTAAAGCCGCCGAAATCAAGCGTCTTAAATATGGGAGAGAATTGAACTCTCTTTCCATCGTTGAGAATTTCGGCGAAAAATTTTCTGTCGTTTTTGAGAAAAGTTTTAACATTTCAGGAAATTTCCTAATTCAGTCCCTTTTACTCAACGATTATGGACCACTTACAGACTTTTAAAAGACCATCATTAGAGGTACTTTGAAATTTGTGTTAAGAAACGCACTGAACAATGAAATACATCTATAATGTCAATTTTAACGATGTGAGAGACAGGAAAAAAAAATTCCGTTTTTGTGATTTTTGAGAAAAAACAACGTATAGAGCAAAATGCCGTTTATGTCATCAGATAGGGTACATTTAGCGCTATCCCTGCCAAAAGATTAAAGAAAAAATTTCTGTCAGTTTTCTCCGAAATTGATATTCCTCCATCGATCAGAACGAACTCGAGGCTTTGGAGGTTTCAAACGGATATTTTGATTTTGTTAGTTATTTGCACGGAGCGTGAACAATTTCAATTTTTTTAAATGACCAAATGTGTTAATTAAACATTGTCCTCTGATGGCGTAAAGGGAGCATAAAAATGGCACATGTCTCAGTTTCGTTGGAATCACTGATTTTTTGAAACTGATAAAAATTCAACATTTTTTCGACTTTCCTTAACTATAGTATTTAAGATTCCGTCGTTCGAAGGTATCTTAAAACAAGGACATGTAATTTTTTTTCTAAAATACGAGTAAGTACCATATGTTATTTCAAAAACGTTTTAAACAATTACTTTCTCAAAAATGGCTCCATTTCTGTCCATTACATGCTGTTGTAGCACTACAAGTTTGTGTATGTGTCTGGATGGATACATTAGTTTTTGGATATGTGTCACGAACTCTCCGCTTTGTATTGTGATATAAGAAAGAAAAAAATCTATGAGAATTTTGATCCACTTGCAGGAGCTAAAACCACCAATCGGTGTGTTTCTGGATCCTGAAGAAGTTCCCAGTGGAGAGTTGAACCAGGAACACGAGGTAAGAACAACACCATCTATCCCAATTTCATTTTAAATGATTAACTTCGGGTTTTTTTTCTTCTGAAAGTGGTTTAAAAACTGTTTGCTGCAATAAGAGATACGTTAGTGATAATGACAAACCAAAATTTATTCCCTTCAGTTTGACAATAAACATGTTAACTCACAATAGCTGGCAGAAATCATTTCATGAAGAAAAATGTCATCAAGAATAACATTATCATTTTCTTGACATTGAGATGAATGAAGAAGTTACTATTAGACATTCAATCGTGTTTCATTAAACTGACGGTAGCAAGGCTGGTGGTTAGTGTTGAGATGGAGTGGGCCTAGGCTGAGTTCCGCTCCCTTCACCTACCCCCTCCATGTTCCACTTAAAATGTATCAGAAGGGAAATATACAAAACAGATTCATTTAACCCTTTCACGCACATGGGACATATTTGTCCCAAGGATTTATTTTTATTTTGCTCTTAATCGGAAATATTTTGAGTTGTGAAATGAATAAGCATGCGTTTATGAACGCGCCTTTAATATATTGAAATGTTGTCGGCACTGCTAATCGCCATTTTGTGAGCTGTGTAGTGAATAGAAAGTTACTGTTTTGCAAACTAGAAGAAGTGAAGTTTTGAAACGCAATAATTACTGCATCCCGGATTTGTTTCACATGTTATATGAAAATATTCTTCTGTGGTAAATGTATTTTTGATTCTGAGTTATTAGTTTTCTATATATTACAGTAAATGCACAAAAATGTAAAAAAAAAGCAATTGGGACACCTATGTCCCAATGTGCGTCAACCATAACCTTATTTGGTACGTAATGTAATGTACAAGTGGTCTTTCTCTGGTGCGTTTTAGTGATATTTACGCTTTGTTTTCGTAAGGTGATGGCGAAGAATCGCAATCGAGAATTTCAATTAAATGAAAATGAAATTCTGCAGCTTCTGGTAGCTGATAATAGTGATGGAGAAGATGATTTATTACTAGATGAAGAGGATCAGCAGTTTATTGCTCAAGATATAGATGCTGGTATTGAAACTGTTTATATCGAGACTCCAAATTTAGATGTTAACACAGATTCAAAGTCGGAGATATATCAATCCCAACAGAATAGAGTAGAATTAAATAAAGTTCCAATATTCAAATGGAAACATAATTGTTATCAACAGCATAACTTCAAGGAGAAGCTAGATTATAACTTCGGTGAAATAACCATTAGTGATTCTGAGCTCATATCGTCAATAAGTCCATTCGAAGTTTTTTCTGCCGTCACAAATTTTGATTACTTGATAGATAAAATTTTATGTCCTGAATCTATAAAGTATGCTATTCAGAATGGAAATGTGTATGCGGTTAGTAAAAGTGAAATGAAAGCCTTTTTAGGGATGAACTATGTGATGGGATACCATGTATTACCTACTATAAGAAGTTACTGGTCCACTCAACCAGATATGGGTGTACCTTTCATAGCGAATATAATGCCCCTAAGTAGATTTGAAGAAATCAGAAGGAATTTACACTTCTCTGATAACCAAAATCAACCGGACAGAACTTCTCCTGAATATGACAGAGCTTATAAAATCAGACCTGTAATGAATCATTTTAACATTAGTTTCCAGAAAGCCATGAACAATACAAAATCTCAATCTATTGATGAGCATATGATTAAATTCAAAGGTCACAATATTATGAAACAGTATGTAAAAAACAAGCCAGTTAAATGGGGATTCAAATTATGGTGTAGGGCTGATTCACAAACAGGGTACCTGTATGAATTTGATCTTTATACTGGTAGAAAGAACAGTGGTCCCGAAATTGGTTTAGGGGAATCAGTTGTGATGCAGCTGACCAAGTGTATTCAAGGATTAGGTTGTGAAATCTACATTGATAGCTTTTTAATTCACCAAACCTACAATACAATTTAGCAAAACAAAACATAAAAGCTTGTGGAAACAGTTCGTGTTAACAGGAAAAATGTTCCAAAAAACTTACCATTGGACAAAAATATGAAAAGAGGAGAAATTTTTGCTACAAGTTTTCAGGGTATATCATTTGTAAAATGGATGGACAACAAATCTGTACATTTACTAACAAATTTCTTGTCTCCTGTTCCTACTGCTACTGTAAAGCGGCGAAAGGCAGGATCTGATCAAAAGATTGATGTTGTTTGCCCTGAAATAGTTTTAAAATATAATAAACATATGGGCGGAGTTGATCTGATGGATCAACGAAAAGTTTGCTATGAAATAGACAGAAAATCTAAGATTAAGTATTATCTTCGTTTGTTCTTTGACATTTTAGACATTGCTGTGAATAATGCATTCATTGTCTACTGCAAATTGCTTGAACAGGGTTGTGTAGAAGGGGCGCAATTATCATGCTTAGAGTACCGTCAGCTTGTAGCTCGGACCCTAATTGGTGATTTTTCGTCACGGAAGAATACCGTACCTTCTACTATCATGACTGCGAAGAGACTGAGTAATGAAAAACGGCACCATAAAGTTTCTCATGTTATGATCAAAGTTAGCACGCGAAAGAGATGTGTCAATTGTGCCAAAGAAAATGTTGAAAATCGCACAAATAATGTGTGCTCTACATGCAATGTTCATTTATGTTTTACAAATGGAAGAAATTGTTTTGAAAAATTTCACACTTGAAAATGTATGACTTACATATAAGATAAACCATGTTAAAAAAATAAATTTGTTATTTTATTTCAATTGGTGAGGCCCGATACGTTTCCTGTGAAATATACCCTTTGAGGCACATTGGGACACATATGTCCCTTACGATTTTCGCAAAACTATACAATTTTTTTTGTCAAAACGATAATTATATGATTGTTTAATGCCAAATAAAGAGTTTAAAGATATTTTAAAGTAATTTTGCCTTTTGGTTTATTTTTGTGCGTGAAAGGGTTAAATATCTACGAAACAAGTATTGTACTCCTGAAAATTCTCTTTGTTCAGTTATTTATGATTATGAATTGTCTGATTTACTAATCGCATCAAAACACACAATGTTTATTGAATGAGTACATGTATAGTACATGTAAAGTTTTCGCTTCGCTACGCAATTTCGAATTGGAGACGAATTGGGCATCGGTCTTTGCGAAGGAGCCTTGACTCGGTGCTGCGCGAAATTTCCAAACCATTCTCAATCCCAAAACTTCTTCCACTACCCAAGACATAGAAATCTCAGATAACCCCTTCACTTTAGCCAGCACCTCAGGCTAATGCCAATATTGTGCAGTGAAGATGTCCGGAATTAACCGTTCATCCAAAGGTTTATCTAAACCTTGGTTTGTCTAAACCGTGTGGCTAATGTGCGGTTTCACCGCCTGCCTCCTCCTTCAGCCGTATTTCGTTGCGATTTGAAACAATGGTGTCCGTCGTGTGAAGAAGCTGGGGGCAAAACCGTGTCGGGGATTTTCACCAAAATGTTTATTCCTTGACCGAATGGATGTGTCCGATGTCGCGCCCTCTGAATTTGAAACGAATAGTTTTATTTGAGTGAGAACTTTCTCTGTTGGTTCTCATATTCTTCTCGAAGATGGCTGCAATGTTTTGGAATTTGTTTCACAGATAGGGCAAAGAACGCACATAAAATGGCGTCGATTCGATTTTCGTGAAAATCTTTGAATATTCGGAAATCGCAAAAATGAAAAATTATTGATCTTTAATATTGACTTTGGCTTAATAAAATATAATCGTCCAAATCTGATCCTGAAATCAAGTCACGTACAACATTTTCAAAATGAATGCAGTTTTGCTGGGAATGGAGACAAATTTGGAAAAGTGTACCTGGACAGGTCCAAATTTCGTTGATTTGTGTGAATTTTCGAAATTTCAAAAAAGGTACGAATAATGAGAGAAAGTATGTTTCATGTATTTCCAACGAGTTTAGTGCGAATCAGTTTTTTTATTTTTTTTATCTCATTTATATGTGAGCATTGTGATATTAACGAGATTTCATTACCCAGTGAACTTAGAAACCCTTTGAACTCTTAGTGGAAAGTTGCATTAAATGCTGGTTTACCACTCTTCCGGTAAAAATGAATAAGAGGCAATAAACAACTAGCGTTATCCTGCTTTCAGTGATTGTTTTTCTTTTACAGGACCCTTTAGCCTTGGATACTGAAATTTTTCGTTGTAAAAGCGAGAAATGTGCTGGTAAGTATTACGAAACAAGTGGTCTTAAATGCTATTATCGTAGTTGTATGTACTATTTTAACAATTTTCGTTTAATCAACTGTTAATGCAAGATAAGTTGTTTCTTAGAAAGTCTGTGTAAAGGCGGCGGGACAGACAGGCCCAAATACAATGTTAAGAACATAATTTTTTTTTTTGTTTTTGATAATTATTTCAATTTGCCTAGAAAGGTCTGCAGCAATCGAACGAATTTTACGGTTTGGTTAGGTCCAAATTCTGGAACAATTTGGGTGAAGAATAGCCGGAGAAATTAGCGAAAGTTTATAAATGTCCCAGAAAATCTTCGACTGATAAGTAATAAAGTAGTAATTTTCATTTAAAGTATAACAATTTTATAATGTTCATTAAGGGACCATCTTGTAGATCAAAAAGCCTAATAAATATGTCTGGAATAAATATAAAATACATTTATAAAATGTTAAATTCTCATGTAACTCATGAAAGTAGATTATACCATTTATATTTGCATAAAATGTTTGTTTCAAATGTTTTTAATGAGTCTTATTGTTTTTTATTTATTTATAACTGGTGTTTTTTTGGGGGTTGGGGAAGTTGTGCCAACCCTGGTTATGTTGGAGAGTATGTTTTCAAAATCACTAAGTTCATTCTAACAAAGTTTTTCTTCCCACTGATACAGAGTACGCTACAACAGATGACTTTTTAGACTCAAAGTCTGAAATTCGTAATGGCGTCTGCAGCGCACCCTCATGCGACGATGGGAACTACATAACCCTGGAGACAACAAGAGTGGAAGGAAGCGAGAGACCCATGCGCAAGGAGCAGCCGAAGCCGAATACCGCAAAGCATGTAGACGAACGACCCGTCTGTGTAAGGAGCTTGACAGAAAGTGCGTGTGAAGTTGGGGTTGAGCAGAGAGAGGGTGGTGGTAATGAACATAAAAGATTCACGACAAGGCAGATGCAGAGCCAAAGTGCTGATAGGTCTCATCAAAGTTCTCACTGCCAAAAGAGCTTTACACATGGAAGACTTGTTTTGGTCCACTTCAAGACTCACAGCGGTGAGCGCTCTCATCAATGTTCCTTTTGCCAAAAGAGTTTCACGGAGAGCGGTAATTTAGTTAGGCACATGCGGATCCACAGCGGCGAGCGCCCTCATAAATGTTCCGTCTGCGAAAAGAGTTTCACAGACAACAGTCATTTAGTTAGGCACATGCGGATCCACAGCGGCGAGCGCCCCTATAAATGTTCCGTCTGCGAAAAGAGTTTCACAGAGAGCTCTCATTTAGTTGTGCACATGCGTTTACACAGCGGCGAGCGCCCTCATTAATGTTCCGTCTGCGAAAAGAGTTTCACAGATAGCTGGTTTTAGTTAGGCACATGCGGATCCACAGCGGCGAGCGCCCCTATAAATGTTCCGTCTGCGAAAAGAGTTTCACAGAGAGCTCTCATTTAGTTGTGCACATGCGTTTACACAGCGGCGAGCGCCCTCATTAATGTTCCGTCTGCGAAAAGAGTTTCACAGAGAGCGGTCATTTAGTTACGCACATGCGGATCCACAGCGGCGAGCGCCCTTACGAATGCTCGGGCTGCCAGAAGGGATTCGCAGTGAAGGGTCATTTGGTCAACCACGTTCGGATCCACAACTGAGAGCGCAGTAATGAACATTCCGTCAGCCAAAGAGTTACACAGTGAGTATTAATTAGTTACACGCAGATCCACATTCTTGATCGGCCATAAAAATGTTCATAAATGATTTTCATTCGGAAGGGTGCTTTAGTTAGGCACATGAGGAGCCACAGCGTTGAACGCCTTTAGGAAAGGGAATCCCAGTGAGCAGAAATTTAGTGACATGCGGATCAATAGCGATTAGTATTCTTGGACTGCTAAGTCTGGCAGTGTAGCTTCAGCAGGAAGGTGATTCAGTTATCCACAGTGGTGTGCGCTCTCACTCTACTTTTCAGTTGCTGAAGTAGCCTTTCATGCGAATATTATTTTGGGACATGTCAGTCCCGAGAAATGATTGCCAAGAGAACGTCACAAAATATATTTTACATGCCCACGCACAACAGTGAACGTTCAAATCAGGGGTTTATCTGCTGGAACGGCTTAGAACCACGAAGTAATATATACACATATAATAATACATATAATACACATATAATAATATAGTACACATATAATACATATAGTACACATATAATAATATAATACACATATAATACATATAGTACACATATTATAAAGGCGCAGCGAAGACTGTGAAATGAAGAGACATTATTAATTTTTAAATGAAATTATCATTCCTAAAATATATCACGAGATTCTATGTTGAACTAATAAAATTATATTAATTAGATACGCAATTGAAGAATAAAGTTCAAGGACAAAACAAAAAAACTATATTATTTACATTTAATATTTTCACCTAATTAGAGGCCCTTTTGTCTCTAAAAACACCGTTTTTAATTATCAGTTTATTATATCGATGCCTTAGCGTCAAAGAAGCTATGTTGAAAATGCAAAATTTTCTACTTTGTGTCAGTGTTTTGTTTATTAGAAAGTTCATTTTTAGTAGTTTTCTAATTATTTTTGATATATTTTATCCTTATTACACGTGTGTTACATCCTAACATCGCGCTGCTTACAATTTAGTGAATTGTGATAACGGAGAGAGACATCTCCACGAAGATCGAGATTTACGAAGAAATTTTTTCTTCAGCAATTCTTTTTTTCAGCATTTTTCGATATATAAAAATGTTCCTTGCGAAACAAATTTTATCCTATAGTATTGAAATTTGGTTTAAATGTGTCAGACTATGTGCTGGCTTTTGATGTAGATAAAAAGCAAGTCCATCATTTTCGGTTTAAAAAATGAAAATAACTTTCTAAATGGAATTTTTCATATGATACAATTTTTTAAAAAAAATCTAGTAACATAACCACATGCATCACAATAAAAAGCAGCTAGATTTTGACAAGCCAGCCTATGATAAACATAATTTTAAAAAAAACAGCTTCAAGAAGTGATTATTGTTTCGCAAGGGACATTTTGTAACAAAGTCAAAAAATATCAATAATTAATAATATATCAAAAACTAAAGGACCAAATTTAAAAATATTTTGTTTGGTATTACTTAGCAATAGGATAGTTGTGTGGTAGAAATTTCATGATAATTCAACTGCTAGTTTGAAAATTGCAAAGTTCAGTCATGGGTCCCCTTAAAAATACTTTATACAGTAGTTGAACTCTGTACTGTATACTGTGATATTTCTAACTCTTATCAAGGCCTGTCTTCACGATGGAATAGTTCACGGTATTTCGAATCTTTCTCAACTATGCCGCTAGATATCGCATGATCTCGGCCGTATAAAGCAGTGCTTGCAACTTTATAACTTATCATGCAACTTCTAGCGGCAACACCGAGAGAGACGCGAAATGCCGTGTGATATTCCATCATGGCCATCGGGGCTCGAGAGGCAGAGATAGAAAATCGCTCTGTAGATACCGACAACTATACTATAAAGAGTTTTTAACTTGCACAATTTATCGTGACTATGTGTTGTGAAGTGGCTTAAATGAAGTGGAAATTTTATTTGAAATAATGAATGCATTTACCCAATGATGAGGACGCAATGAGCTCTGAAACTTGAACGAAGTGTTGGGATTGTTAACAGTAAAAAGGTCTGTCTAAAATATTGAAGTGTACAAAAGAAAATAATCAATTTATCTTGTCTTGATTCGGCTGACATTTTTGTTTATAGGCATTTTGGATATTGATGGAAGTATATTTTTGGGAATCTATTCAGTAACTTCTTATTCCTGTTACACCCTAATACCTCCTACCTCTTCATTAGTATTGACTGTCTTAGGTGATCCATTGTCTGACATCGTAATAATTTCATTACACCGATCTATTTGTATTATGAGAATGCCAATGTCATTTCCTAAAGTTGCCTTAATTCTACCAATAGGACTACTTATAATGCACTTTACTTGTCAAAAATGTACAGTGTCTTTAATCTCATTGTTAGATATATACTGGTTGCTCATACGGTCGTTGCCACATTTACTATCATGCTATTGATTATTTCTTTGATTATAATTTTCTCGGTAGTTGTATCTCAAATATGAAGTCTCGTAATTCATTGTAATACGATTCTTACTAACAGTGCTATTTTCTGTGTATATGTGTGGTTTATGCTTGTTCAGTTCAATCGCTTTTGTAAATTTTAGTTAGTAACACAGAAACAGCTGTTGAAGAGATGATCTAATGGTTCTCGCGAAATTCTAGGTACACCAAATTCCCCTTTTCGGTTTTCTCCTCTACGCCAGCCCCGAGAGTAGATCAGCAACACCCACGCATGTGGTGCCCAGGTTCTGGCTTGCTCTCCATCAGGCACGCCAGATTAAGGCCCTTATGCTAAGCGGAAGCTGTTGGCGTGAGTGACTCTACGCTTCACTGTTTTCGCTCCCGGGAGTATGCCACACACAACGAAAATAAGTCTGGAGTATGCTTACAACATCGGGGAGAAGCCCTTTCCAGTCCAAGGTGAGAAATTAAAGGTCGAACTGCAAAATTGAGGCAACCGCTGACAAGGGGAAACGCCCCTACAAGTATTTTTCTTTTTTAATATTTATAATAAAGTACCATTGCTTATGTAAATATGTAATTAGTTCTTTTAAACCAGTGTGTTCAAATAATGTGTCACCAGTGTGCACATAGCGATTTGTTTTCAAACCTTCGATATTTTATCCATTTTCAGAACAGCTATAAAAGTTAATATTTTTATGTAGTTTACACAAATGTTGAAGTTGAAGTTTTAGTGGTTTTTAAAAGGGCATTTAATATCTTTCTGAAAAGTCAAAATAAAATACTGGGCTCATATTACTAAAGGCGGAAAATAAAGAAGGCGTGCAATATATCCCACATACTGTGAACAGAATGGATGAGGTATGAATATAAGTACTTCCAAAACAAAAAAAAATTAGTTTGTAGTAGAACCTAACAAAGTGATACAGCAATAACGTTAAAAAACAACAACAAAAGAACAAAACTTCATGCGCAATCAACCCTAGAAATGGAAAGAATTTTTTTCACATAAAACATATTTGCTTAATGAATCGTTAAGGACACATCACAGATAAAACTTTCTGCATGTTTTGTATCAAAATGTTTTTATCATACCTGTAAAGAATACGAAAGCACCCTATTATTACGTTTTGAAACATACGGTGTAGTGGTCTGAAAGGAGTAATGATTTAAAGAAAAAACAAGGATTCATGCGCAGTCTTCGAACAATGAAAGGAAAGAATTACATTCTCATTAAGCGTTAATGCATAATGGGTCGTCTATGGCCGATCCCAGAAAAACGCTCTGATTATTTTCAATAAAATATTTTTATTACACGTGAAAACATTACTAAGTGAAGCCTCTAATCATATTTTGAAGGCTAATAGTCGGAATAAATCTGGGTATAATAAAAGAAAAAAGAACAAGGCATTGTGCGCATTCAGCTTACTACAAAAGAAATATATTATCCTCATCAACCACTTTTGCGTAGTGTCGTTTATGAACATCCGAGAAAAACCTTTCTGATGATTTTCTTTCAACGTAGTTTTATCGTACATAGAAATAATTACTAAAAGAAGCCTCTAATCATATTTTGAAGGCTAATAGTCGGAAGAAGTCTGGGTATAATGAAAGAAAAGGAGAACAAGGCATCTTGCGCGTTCATCTTACTACAAAAGAAATATATTTTCTCGTAAAACATTTAAGTGTAATGGATCGTCAATGACCCATCCCTAAAAACTTTTTTATTTATTCTTAAGAATGTTCTTACCATATGTGTAATCAATAAAAAATACACATATTATAAACTTTTAAAGGATATTTGTCTGATAATATTCTAGGCGAAATGAATTATAGGAAGAAAAATGTTCGTGTGCAGATTCTTACAACAAAATGTGAGAATTTCCTTCTAATAAATCATTTGTGCGTAATGGGTGGTTAAGGTCCCACTCCAGGAAAACTTTCTGATTATTTTCTCTAAAAATGTGTTCATCTAATGCGAAACCAATACAAAATGGAACCTATTATCAACTCTTGTAGGATTCTAATCTCAAACATTTCTCGTAATTATCAACCAAACGAATAAGAAGGCTTGGTGCAAAGCCATCTGACTACTACAGGAAAGAAATATTTTCTCATAAAACATTTATGAAATTGGGTCGTTAACGACTCATTCATGAAGAGGCTTATTATTTTCTATTAAAATGCTCTTATCATACGTGTAATCGACACCAAAAGACGGCGAGTATTAAGTTTTGAAGGATATTTGTCTGAATATAGGCTGAACAAAATGATTTAAAGGATGACCAAAGCTTCTTGCGAAATCATCTTCCTACAATAGGAAAGAATTCCTTTCTTATAAAACATTTATGCATAATAGGTCGTTAACGAAAAAAACTTTACTTTCTTAAAACGTTCTCTTATAAAGGCAAAAAAACTGTATTAAACGGTCATGATATTTAACAAACGAATACTAAGCTTTCTTTCTTAACACATTCTCCCATCAATAATACCAAACAAGCAAACAAAAACCTTTATTCATCGGTCATTATTAATTAGAAATTTAAAAAACTGATTGAAAATCTAAATCATAGTCAAAGAAGGATGGGATGAGATTACACCAGAAATATTAAAACAGTGCAGGAATTCTTTAGTAAATATTTTAGTTCACCTAATTAACAACTCACTAGATGAATGTGTTTTTCTGGATTCATTGAAAATTAGTATTGTACGACCTATATTTAAAAAAGATAATCCTACTGAACTCGTAAACTATAGACTAATAACTCTTACGTCATGTTTTGCAAAACTATTAGAGAAAGTAATAGCAGTCAGAATCTACAATTTTTGGAAAAGAACAACCTGTTAAGTAATGAACAACATGGATTTAGGAAGGATGAATCCACTATTACTGCAGTTGCTGATTTTACTCATGATCTAATAAATAATCTAGAAAATAACTTTTATACTGCAGGTATATATATGGGCTTATCGAAGGCTTTTGACAGTGTCTCACATAAACTACTTCATGGAAAAGTAGATTACTATGGAATTAGAGGTAATAATATAATTACCTCTAATTACCATAAATTACTTATCTCATACTTAACAGAACGTATACAAAGTGTTCATATGTTCTGGAAAACAGAAAAATTCATAAAGTTTAATCTAATTTTGCTCTAGTTACAGCAGGAATCCCACAAGGATCAGTATTGGGACCACTACTATTTATAATATACGTGAACGACGTTCCAACATCAAAAAATAAACTGATCTCATACGCAGATGACCCAACGTTAATCTGTAGTAATAAAAACATAATAGCATTACAAGATAATATGACTGATAAAATGCATCAAATATCCAGTTACGAGTATCTACGACATAATAATCTGAACCTAAACATAAACAAAACATATATGATGCAATTTAGTCATCACAAACAAAACCTAAATGACAAAATAAGTATTGATATAAACAATCAAAATGTACACCAAGTACAAAACCATAAATTACTTGGAATCCACATTTACCAAAATTTAACATTAACGAACGCATTAATGCCATATGCAAACAAATTAATTCTAACATTTACTTACTGAGAAATCTCTCAAAATATATGACAGTGAAAATGCTCATTACTACATATTACGGCATTATATACCCTCACATTCAAAATGGCATAGAACTCTTTCGTAACATCCATAGGTTGGTATCACTTGAATTTTTTTTGTTATCCTATTGGGGGTTTACTTGAAGCTGGTACTTGAGGAGACCGGTGGTGAGGTTCGCGACGTACTACAATGAGATGTGTTAGAGTGTGATGGAGAAATATATTCAATTGAAAGGCAGATTGATTCGGACGATTGTGACCAAAGTAGGAAATAGTTTTAGGAAGAATATTAGAAAGGGGCTTTCAGAGATATGGATTGTATTATATTACAAGATTGTATTAATTATTTCCAATGTATTGTGAGAAATATTGGGATTTAGCTTGTCATCTACACATCCAAAAAATTTGCAAGAAATATGGTGTAAGGATGTGCAAAGAGAATCGTGTGTAAGGGCACGTAGATCTAACATTACACGAGAAAGTCCAGGTCACACAAGATATGGACCAACAAGGAAGGGACTTTGGTGTATGGTTCAAAATGGACAAAGCGTAATGCTACTTAGTTGAAATAATTTCTAGGCGTTTTGATTCTAGCTGGTGCTTATAAATTCCAAAATGAAGCAGCAGTTAGAAATATTTCACACGAATTTCTAGGTGATTTGGATATAATGTTGCAAAGCATCGGCGTGGAACCGAGTAACTTGGTTTGTATTAGATGTTTTAAAAATGCACGAGAATACACATCAAGATGCATTTATACCGCACAACATTACAGTTGATGAAAAACGTGTGGCCTTTCGAGGTAGATGTCCTGGTCGGCAATATAATTGGCTTCAAAATCCGATAAATACGGCCAGGCGCGGATCCAGACCTCTCTTTTGGGAGGGGTCAGGTTAAGACTCAAGTCCTTTTTTTGTCGGAAAGGGGGGAGAGTACAGAATGCAATAACATGTGTTTTTAACGTATGTTATACGAAATATCAGATTGAAATTATTAGACTCTAAATATATTATAAATTCAAATACAAATAATCACTTCAATTATTACATATCAGGTTACTATTGCTACGATTCTCACAGTATCCTCTGCGGGTGAGGCAGGGGTTACTTTGGAATGTTAAATTTGAATCCCCAATTTTTGTTGAAGATTCGGATTCTGCATACAAAAATATGTCAATTTTATTCGGTAGATTTTTAAAAATTGCAAATTTAAAAGGTTATCGAGAATAGCTTTCAAGTAAGAAAAAAATAACTTTCATTTGATGCAATATGAAACAATTTGTAAAGGAACAAATTTATGAGAGAAACCTGTAAATGTGTGTAATGAAAATACACAAATTATGTTTTAATAAATTATTTTTAATTTATAAAAACATGCATATAATAACTAAATGAACTTATTAAATTATACTTTTATAGTTTTTAACAATTATTTTTTTCATTTTTCCTTTTTTTACATTTTTTTTTCATTTTTAGTGCTCTTTCGTACATTAATAAATTTGCACGATATTTGAATCTGCGTCAATGGCTATTCTTCTATAACAGTATTGTAAACTTCTTTATAATCTAAGGGACAACTACATCAAGACATGCAGACATATAAAAAATATAATTTAATGCAACATTTTATAAATTGCAAATAACTTATCTGATTCCTTTGCATTGCCAAGGTGCTTTGTATAATTAAAACCCAAATGAAGTAACATTGGAATACTGTTCATCAACAATGTCAGCTCCCAAAAGATAATTTTAATACCGAATTCGGACTCAGCGACAGAAAAACATTGAAATTACATATTTCAGGCGTCAGACTCTATCGTCGCTCATCAGCGGAACTAAAATTCTCTAATCGGATTCGGACTCAGCGACAGCAAAACATTCAAATAAGATATTTCAGGCGTCAGACTCTATCCTCGCTTATCTGGCGAACTATAATTTTCTAACTCTAATTCTTTTCGACAAGTCTTAACCCCTAACTTGTGTTGATACTCCTAAATGCTGAAAGCGGCTTCTTACGTTCTTACAAAATCAGAAGCAGCATCATACTTCAATCATCAAATTAGGTTCGCCGTTACCGATTCTATTAAGCCCCTTTAGGTTAAATAAACAGTGAGTTCGATAGGAGTTCCGATAATGATTTGGATTGTATCAACGAAACTGAATTCTAAAAACCCCTGGAAGCAAGATTGTTGCCAATTTTATACACATACCATTATTATTAGTACGTTCAGCTAGTTCTGTTCCCTTTGAATAACAGGTGTAACTTTTAATGTGAATTCGCATGTTGATGTAAATTTTTTCCAAAATTCTCTGGTTCAGTTAGTGACAAATATTCACATGAAGTTGCTAATATTAGTAACGCGCAGTATATTTAATTCCGACTTTAGATATATTACTTGTTTAGATACATTTCTTTGTACTAAAAATATATTAAAGTGATCTTGAACACACGTATCTTTTATACAAATTTAATTCGTTTCTGAATGAATTCATTAGTTTCAGCATTATTACATGTATAGTAATTTGTAAAATTATCTGCAAATGTGTCGGTCAGTCCCGATTCTGAAGGGACACTGGAAAGATCATCAGTTTTTCAGACCTTTTTTTTAGATTTGATAGTTTTTTACAAAATTTTCACACAAAATTGTGACAGTTCATGAGTCGGGGGGGGGGGTTATGACGTCCCCTTGGATCCGCGCCTGAATGCGGCTTCGAGTTAATCGTTTCATGTGACAGTACCACTAGTTGTGCCTCTAACGTTCAAGTATACAAAGGGCCTCAGGCAAGCCAACCGTTGAAATCAAGGAAGGATAGTTGCTTTAGATGCGACGATTTTTAAAAAAGCGGGAGGAACATAACAACTGACTTCTTCGCTAGCCTAAACCTAGCATGTGATATTAAAACAATAGATATTACAATGCTAGGAACCATAATAATATCAGTATTACTGCCAGAGGCTTTCACTAATCCACAGGGCCGAAAAAGTCGATTATTTATATAGTTTTTCACGAGGAATCCAATGAAAATAGTCATTTTGTTTCTAAATCGAGCATTCAACATGAAATTCTAAAAAAAAGTGTAAAAAATTAAAAAAGTAAGTTTTTTCACTGAAAATCGTCCCTTATGTTGGTCTTAAGTAACAAAAATATCAAAATAAATTAGTATATATCTTAAAAAATTGTCTAAAGAACTCATTTCGTTAGGTTACATGTTAAGAAAATCTAAATTCCACCTGGATTCAGCGTTAAAAGTGAGAAGAGGGTGAAAAACACAGTTTTCTATATTATGTACCTATGGTAAGATAAAAAAATATAAAAATTTGTTTTTCTAGTTTAGTTTTGGTGTAGAATAAAATAGCATCATCTTCTTCTATTTTGGTCGTGGGCCAATTTTACCTATTTTATTCCGCTATACGCTTTACGTGACGAACTGCAGGTGGTAGCTAGTTTAGTTAAAAGTGTAACAGAATTTTGTTAAGATTATATAGCAGTAAGGGAGAGATCCCATTATCAGTTCCGTTGGCAACGCAACGTGTTGTTGTGTATGTAATTCACTAAACCATAGCCCGCTAGTAGGCTTTAAAAGCCTCGGCACTCCGGCCCCGTCCTTGTTATATGTAAAAGTTCCGCTACTGACCGCTGGAGCGCTGCTCGCCGACCATTCCTCGATCTGCTGCTACACTCAAATATACGGAGATCCGCATTACAAACAGAACTTTTCGACTGACAGGCTTTGAATTCAAGTATTAAGGCATCTCCATTACTTCTTTAGTAAAAGCAGCAATGTTCTTCAAGACCTCTGATAAAAAAAAAATGTTTAAAATTATGTCAATTATCGTTATTAAATCTGCGCACTCGTCACATGCAAGGAAACTGTTTCTTTCCAAAGCTGGCTTAATATATTTTTGAAGGTTTCTTTCACAACAAACCTTGGAAGTGGAGGTACAGCTTTCGCAATAAATTGTTCTACCACATATAACCATCAGGGTCTTTTAAAGATGAGACTGATTTATTTATTTAATATCCACCCATGCAAATTATCTTCATATAGTAAATAAATATTAACATACATTCTTAATGTGTCTGAACGTTATAATAATATGCAACCCATGGTGGAAATAACTTCGGCTACCTAACAATTCAGTTTATTCTCAAAATTCGATACAAATTTTGAAAATATACTCACAAATAGCACAAACAATTTCTGTTTATGTTCAATAAAAACATACTGACTCCAAGTACTGGAAATGATCGTTTGAGTCAGCTTTAGATATTTCTCGTATTGTAAACTTTTCAATCAAAAAGTGACACATTTTCTCACAAACGTCATTGGGTATCACGATAAGTCTGATTGTTGATTTTTATTTATGATGTTTGATTTATTGTTCTGTCATTGTTGTGGAATTTGGAAGCGGACTACGCAAAGAATTAGAAATAATGTCTACATTGTACTTAAGTTGCTCTTATTGAAAATATCTAATAGTTTTTTCTGGTATCTCCATGAGAGCGCCAATATGAATTTCGCTAGTCGGAATTTTTGATTCTATCTCTTGGTGAGAACGTTTTTACTAGGGCAATAGTGATTTGGAGTACTTTTTTTGAGTGAACTTTTGTGAGTATTATTTACAACAACGTCAACATTTATAACAGCGTCCGTAGTCCGTTTTAGAACTAGTTTCTTCCGGCTATTTAGATATTTTTTCACGAACAATTATATCTTGAATTTTTACTTTTTTGAGCGTGTAATATAGACTAAAATATAAATACAGCTTGAAATATAAAAATTGATAGTATAGAACTGATAAAATAATAGTTTTCTATTCATTTCGTTTTCATCCAATGTCTTCAAAAAACCTTAAAGACATTATGTGCATTATAGTTCTCTTTAAACACCTAAATATCAGAAATAATTAAGAATAAATATTGCATTTTTATATGTCAAGAAGAATCACTACTGGCTTACTAACCAAGTAGATTTCACGCATGCTATGTTAATTTCAAGCATTCACTCCACAATTTCTTTTAAGCAAACTGCACAGTGAAATATAATTTCAGTATTGTTTAATATTACCACCAACACGAGTTTGCAATGCCTCATATCACAGTCAGTGACCAAAATCGTCCGAAATGCGGGCATTTCCCTATGCATTAAAACGGCCCGAAGGTCTCGCGAATGGTCGGCGACCAGCGCTCCAGCGGCCACAATGTGAACTTCGTCCGTTCGCTGGCTTCAGGATCGGCGAAGTGCCGCGGCTTTTAGGCATACTAGCGGGCTATGACTAAACAGAGTGAGTTAAACAGATAGATAGATAGGTGAGAGAACCCCGATCCCGTTACATTGGCAGCCCAGCGTGGTGCTGTTGTGAATAGGAGATAAGTAGGCAGTTTAGAGACCCCCCCCGTTATAATATAGAATTAAGTAAATGCAATTAATTTTCAATATAGCTGTAAGAAAGACCAGGAAAAATTATTTAATTTTGAACTCCCGCTCACAAGGTGACAGTAAGTGGCGTGATTAGCACACCCAAGTGGAAGGGGGAGCACAGCAGTGGGGAGATGCATTTATAGTCGACGGTGGCGCATGTGGCGGATAAGGGCGTCGGTTACTCGTCTTCGGTTGTAACATGGGAGAGATCTCTTCGGATCGTTGTATCCGTGGATGCTCTGAGACAGATTGTGGCATTTATTGTATACTCTCTGGATTGTGGGTCTCTGTGAACATTAGAACGCGGTGAAATATATACTCAAATTGTGTTAAACCAGTGCTCTGTAAATTTCTTCATAACATGGATCAAATAAAAATATTGTCGGAGAGTGTGATTAAAGTAGAGAACGTAAGTTCATATTTTTATTATTTATTATAAAAATACGAAATTAATACCTGAACTATAATAAACTAATAGCATTATATACATTTTATTAAGAGTTTTTTTTTATCTCTCGCAAACATGCGATTATAAGTAATTGTAATGTGTAACTTATTTAATAGTAATGCAACCTTCCTCATAAAATATGACCTACTGATATATTACTTTGAAAAACTGATGAATATCAGATTTGCGACTGGATATGGGTGCAGTGAGTTCACTAAAAGTGTCTATCTCTCTTTCAGGTAAAACAAGAACCTGAGGATGATCCTGAAGAAGAACTGTTCAATTTCATGGTTAGTTGATTGTTTGCTCTCTAAATATGAGAAGTAGAGGCTAATTTTGTTTCCAGACCACGGGAATTTTGGGTAGACATGTGAATGAATTGGGGATGGTTTTTGTGTGCTTCGTAAGAAGAAAGGCATAGGGTTTTTTGCAAATATTTGTGCTAAACACTGATGACCTAGGTAAAAGTCTTTGTCTAAATTGCGAGGATGTAAAATAATATTTACTAGAGTACTCTTGAAATTTTCTTGAATCTTTGATCAAGAAGTAGTGCTTTGTTTGGAATCGAGGTAGATTGAAAACTGGGGTAATTCAGGTCAAAGAGGAAAAGAACAATTTTGAGCAGATTTTATCAGAATATTATATTGTGAACTTTTTATGCAAGTTTAATTAGAAAGGTCATGATGTATATTTTTTGCTCTGAATTGGGAAACTTATTTTGATATGTCCACAATTTCATGAGGTATTATATTGTTGTTATTAAAAATTGAGGAAAATTTGTTTTTCTTTGGGTTAAATATCTGTATAGTAATGGTTGCTACTAAATTGTAGTGAATAATGGCTAATTCATTATAGTTTTTTGCTCAGTATTAAAGCATTTCATGTACAAAATTGTCTGAATTAACAAATTCTCATTAAGTTACAAATTAATGCAATTCAAGGAAAAATCTGAAAACTACTTAATTTATACTTGGAATTATTCGGAACTGCGCATGAAGTAAATCAGCTTTTACGTTTTCATTCAGTCAGCAACTTGAATTATACCATAGTGACATGTGAACTCACAGTTGGATGACACCATTAAAGCTGATGGCCTGTCAGGCAGCTGTAAATAAATCCAAGTATATACATTATAATAAGAATCATATAATTATAGTAATGTTGGTAAGTTGGTATTAGTAATATGACGTTAATGAATTTTGGTAAGTTACTTGTTAAGTATTAATGTACAATGATATTACATTTTAATCAAATAAACACAACATTATAATTAGCTGGACTTTTGAGAGAGAAAGTGGCATCACCTGAGACATTGTTTTCGAAGTGACAGTAGCTTCGTAATGATCACCAGCTTCTGAACTGTGCGTTACTTTAGTGTAGTCCCCTGGACTGCAAGAGTAACTGTTGTAATATTGTTAAGAGTTCAGATTGGATTGCACAGATTATCAACTTGTTCCTATTGTTTTATTGTAAAAGATCATTTCTGTCATATTCCTTAAATTTTAAAAAGATTTCAGGTTTCCACACTTTTCTAACCACCCATGCTAACAATGAATTAGGTAAATTAGCATTTCAACAAGCGGCATAAATGGTTCCTCTCTTTCCTGGTGTAATGATGTAAAGAAATGTATGTTTTCATGTAGATTACAGAATGCAAGTTGTTAAGGTTAGCCAAATGGTAGTCTTAGGCATCCTTTCTCTAAAACCCATATAAGAACTACTACATACCAACACATAATCCATCATAATCAATGGACTTAAGATGTCCCGTTTTGATGTCTGTTTTTTTTTTTTACTTACTGACCTAAATGCTAAGCAATAATGGAATTGCAAATCACACAAAATGCATCTATGTGTTTATTTCAACCTATGTAAGTACTATCATATATCTGCTTACTGGAAATGCCCAAAAAATTCTCTCTGTCGGAAAAAGAAGAATATTGCTGATCTTGTTGTTTGTCCATAAAATCTTGTTGTTCCAGTTGCTTTCAAAGTCGCTTCTAAAGCTATGAAATTGCTTGTGCTAGGATGGCCGTGTTCATCATTATTACTGTGCATAAGTCAGCACAACAAATGCCAGACAGGGTGCACAAATTATTGCACAAATATAGTAACGTTTTAATAAATGCATTAGTTTTTCAAGAAACTGTACATCATAAATATGGCCATATAAGCCTGAACGTTTTGAAAATTATTTCTCAAACTCGGAGAAGTTCTTCTGCAGAAGTAAATTAAATTTGGTTATGTGAATGGCTGAATGGATTGTAATGAACTGAGAGATGACCAGTAATTAATTATTTTTATGTAAAAGGATGTTTTGTTTTTTCTTTCTCGCTTTTTCTCTTAATTTTTTCTCTATATCTTCCCGTCTCTCTCTCTCTTTCTTTTCCTTGTTTCTTCCTCAAAATTTGTTAATCTTCGTGAACTCAAAGTATGCGTAGTTGTGTGCAGTAAATTCTTAATTTGAAAGTTCAAGTTTGTGCCAGGAATAGCTTGATCTAGAGATAATAATTTAATTTCCAGTGCTTTAATTTACATTATTGCAGGATTGGCTACGTTTTCCCCGAAAAAACAATCAAACAACTGTCAATTTCGCCTCACACATACATAAATAGGTACACATAACACCACAAGTACAAAATACTGCAAACTGACTACCAAATATCACTGATATTTCTGATATTTTTTTCTGATATTTGAGACAACTCCTATTTTACAACAAGAAAGAAGATAATCTTTCAGTAAAATGTTGCAGGCATTGCCACGTGATTTACATTTTTCTACTTAACTGCCCAAACATAAGAACATTAAAGAGAAATTAGTAGAAATAATTCAAAAGAAAATTTCAGTTACTAGTAATTATTATACAATTTGAAGTCTTTAAACTAGAGTGTTGCGGTTGGTCCTTGAAATTCACCATAAATGCTGGCAAAATTAAATATCTTTTGGTATGACTGTTCAACCAATGAAGATCTGTATCTTATGTGAAGATAATTTCAAAAATCTTATTTCCCAATCCATCCAAAATAAAATAGATTAACTGTAAAGTACCTACAGTGTTAGAGTTTTTTAAAACCTTCTGTTTTTTTCCAATCCTGCATTATTAGCTGCACAGATGAGCATTTCTCAATTGCAGCAACTGTACAGTAGTGTACTATTTTTGTTTGTAGGGAGATGACCTGTACCCCTTAAAGAGAGAAATGAAGATGGAAGATGATGAACAGGTGAATTGTTTTGTCTTCTCTATATACTTCTTTTTATTCAGTCTTTGACCCCTTTGGAATATTACTGTCATATTTCTAATAAAGTATAGTAATTTTAATTAGGCCAATATACATTTTCTATCCTGTATGTCTGTTTAGCTTGGTTCTGGTCTCTGAGGACACAAACACTAATACTAAGCAATAATATTTCAAAAATGAATTTATGTAGCTTTTATAGCAATATTAATAAGATTAATATGAACTACTGCGTATTTGAAAGAAATTAGGTGAAGCAAGGCAGTGAAGAGAAAATTGATTTCCATTGGGTTAATATTTTTTTTGAAGCTGCATAATCAGGTGTTTCAGACATTTGATTAGAATGTTCTATTTTCATAGAGTATGTGAGTTTTTATGTTGTGTGTTAATACATGAGGGTTGGAACGATTTAATGCTTGTCTTGTATAATACTAGAGTAAATTTGAGTTAAAATTGTTGGTTGTTTCAGTTTGTCATTGGAAGTTATTTGTAATGAAGATGTATAATCGGATTTTTAATGTGCATAATGGGGTAAGAATGGTATAGTTCTTGGCAGTGGACCACCCAAAACTTTCTGTGCACTCTATAACGTTCACAAATACCAAAATTGGCACAGGAGTAATTATAGCTTTTTTTTTTTTATAAAATGTTGTACGTTGTATCTTGAAAATCATTCTACAAGCATTTGGAACAACTTCAATAAAAGTATTTTTCATTTTTCAAATATATTGGTAAATAGAAACTGAATGTGAAAGTTTGTTAATGTACCTGTTGAACATCCTGAAATGTTTTTTGCATTATAATAAAGGGAAATCCCTAGGTGTAAATTATGTTGGCTTATAGCTTTTGTTTCATATTGACAAGTGGGCAAATACAAATATTGTTTAATAACAATATTCTTGTCATGGTAACAAATTGAATTCCCAAGCCACTGGCGAATTCCCTTGGTGAGCAAGTAGAAACCAAAAAAATCACATTTGCGGTAATATTTACAATAATCCGAGAAAATGTTATAAAACAAAATATTAAGAAAACTTTTCAATTGAAGCGATGGTTTACTTTTAGTTTCGATGCAATAGATACTTCATTCTGTGTGTGATTAAAAACATGTTTCAGCATAATTTGATTTTTGGGCCTCAATCGTGACCGAAATCGAGCTTTTACATATAGGAGAGAATTAAACTCTTCCATTGTTGAGAATTTCGGCGAAAAAGTTTCCATAGTTAGTGAGAAAATTTGGTTCGAACATTCAGAAAATTTGCCAATTCAGGTAAGCCCTTCTACTCAATGATTATGGACATTTCAAAAACCATCATCAGAGATACTTTGCAAGTTATGTGGTTAAGAAAGGCACTGAACAATGAAATACATCCATAATGTAAATTTTAACACGAGTGACAAGTCAAAATATTACATTTTTTTAATTTTGAAAAAACAACGTATAGAGCAATATGGCGTTTGTCATCACATAGGGTACATGTAGCACTATTCCTGCCAAATCTTTAAAGAAAAAAATTGGAGCCGTTTTAGGGAAAATCTTGTTTCGTAATTTTTTAAAATTGCAAATATTGCGCGAAGTTTTTTTAAAATAAAAATGTGCACGACCTTAATAAAAGATCTCGCTTTGGAAAACAAATTTTATTTGAAGGAAAAATCTCTATCTTCAATTTTTGTAGTTGTGGGAAGACGCCGAAAAAGTGCAAACTTTGGCAATTTTTGAAATTTGGGAGCGATTCGTGATAATCGCATCTATGCCTCCTTCATGAATATGTTTTATTCTATTGTCACAAGAAATTTAAAGAAAAAACTTGGAGCCGTTTTGAGGAAATTTTGAAAATTTTCGGGGGGGGGGGGCTTCATATTAAGTACCACCAAAAATTAATGGTTTTCAAATATTAGAGTTTCGACTCAAGCCAGAGAGACAGGGATTTCTTCAATTTAGAAAAAAACCTACACACAGTTTAGGCGCTAGTGTTGTTCACATATACAGAACAGACGGAGGAATGATTTGCTTTCAATTGGTTTTTCGGTATCAAGGACCCACAAAACAGGGTTTCTGGCTACACCACGTGTTAGAGGATTTGTTTTCTTAATTTAGCAACTAGATTTATCCACTTTGTCGTTATCACGGCGCGGCAATGAATTTTTTCTGCTGAAAATCCGCTACGTTTTTGTGCAGCATTCCGTAATTTTCCATATACTACGTATATCGCTCCGTATACGGGAAAGTAAAAAGTAACATTTTTGTTTATAGTTCTGAAAACAAAGTAAATAATTCCTTTCACAGCTATAATCTGTCAGATGCAAAAATGCTGGTCATGAATAATAAAGCATTTCTTAAACGCTTCAATAATTTTTTTCTCAATATTTAAATGAGAATTTAGCCTGACCAAACGTGGAATTGGCAGAATATTTTGCATATTCTTGGTATTACTTACGCAGTATAAAGTATTGTAATGCTCTGGGAATATCGATTTTTGACAGTAAAAAGTTTCATTCTTAGTAAATTCTTTCGTGTACCACGTTGTGTAGAGAGAAGCCATGTTTTGTGGGTCCTTGATACCGAAAAGTTGATTGGCGGCAAAGCGTCTCCGTTTGTGGTGAACGCTAGCGCCTGAACGGTTCCGTCAGTTTTCTCCGAAATTGATTTTCCTCGATCGATCTGAACCAGCTTGAGGCTTTGGGGGTTTCAAACGGATATTTTGATTTTGGGAATTTATTTTACACGACGCCTGAACATTTCCAACTCCATTTTTGTTCATTACGTGCCGTTTCAGCACTACAAGTTTGTGTATGTTTGTATTGCCCGAATGGATACATTGTTTTTTGGATATGTGTGTCACGAACTCTCCACTTTGTATTGTGATTTAAGAAAGAAAAAAATCTATGAGAGTTTTGATCCACTTGCAGGAGCTAAAACTACCAATCGGTGTGTTTCTGGATCCTGAAGAAGTTCCCAGTGGAGAGTTGAAGAAGGAACTTGAGGTAGGAACAACACCATCTATCCCAATTTCATTTTAAACGATTCACTCCATTTTTTTCTGAAAGTGGTTTTAAAAATCTGTTTCCTATAATAAGAGATATGTTAGTGATAATGACAAACCAAATTTTTTTCCCTTTAGTTTGACACTAAACATGGTAACTCACAATTGATGGCAGAAATCATTTCATGAAAAAACTATAATCAAGAATAACATAATCATTTTCCTATTAGGCAAGTTACTATTAGACATTCAATCGTGTTTCATTAAGCTGACGGTAGCAAGGCCGGCGGTTAATGTTGAGATGGAGTGGGCCTATACTGCGATTTCTCTGTCTTTGTCCCTTAAGGCCACTCAAATCTCATCATCGCGAAGGAATTCGTCACGGCATTTTGCATCTTCCTCAGTCTTCCGCTAGGTTTCGCACGGTCTCGACCGTATAAAGCAATGCTTGCGGTCATGCGACTTCTATCGGCAAGGCCGAGAAAGACGCGAAATGCCGTGACATATTCCATCGCGAAGATGGGATTTGAGTTGTCTTGAGGGACAAAGTTAGTGAAATCGCAGTATAGGTGCTTCACCCACCCCTTCCATGTTCCACCCAAAATGTATAAGAAGGGAGTAACGATAGTTAAGGAAGAAGTCATGGCAACTTTTCTTTCTGAAAGAAATGTTATTGAATCGCTAAATTTCATTTAAATGTGAAGGATATGCTAAAGTAGTGTGCATTGACATCAACAGATGGCTCTGGGAGCGTCTATTAGCACGGAGCAACGTGGAATCTGGTGTTCGATTACTGCTGTACGAGGTGAATGTAACATGTTTCCAGAAGCGGTCAGACTCAAAGACTCTTCCTCCTTGAAATGCCCGAGAATTTCAAGGGGAGTTGGTAGAAGCTGTTGGGAATAATGCTCTTCCATACCGGACAGTCGCGAGATAGGCAAGCGTTTCCGAGATAACCCAGGCGCGGATCCAGACTTCGCTTTTGGGAGGGGTCAGCTTATGACTCAAGTGCATTTATTTCGGAAAGGGGGAGGGTACAGAAAATAATAACATATATTTGATGTATGTTATACGTATATCAGATGGAATTCATTATGTTATAAATATATTAGAATTTCAATATACCAATAAACACATCAGTTTTCAGCTTACTATTGTTACGATCCTCACCCTATCCCCTGGGGGTGAGGCGGATGTAACTTTGGAATTTTAAATGGTAAACCCCAGTTTTTCTCGCAGATTCGAATTTTGCCTACGAAAATATTTAAATTTTATTCTGTATTTTTGTTTTAAAAGATGAAAATTTATAAAGTTATCAATAATAACTTTCAAATTAGTAAAAAAATCTTTCATTTGATGCAATATGAAACAATTTGTGAAGAAACTTACATGAAAGAAACATCTAAATGTGTGTAATGAAAAAAATATTTTTAATAAATTATTATAATTAATATGTGCATGCATATAATAAATAAATAAATAAATAAACTAAACTATATTTTTATTTTTCTCACAATTATTTTTCTCGTTTTCATTTTTCCTTTTTAAACATTTGTTTTTATTATATTGCTCTTTCGTATATTAGTAAATTTGCACCACATTTGAATCTCCTTCAATAGCGATTCTTCTATAACAATTTTGTTAACTTCATTATAATTTTGGGGACAACTACAGCAAGACATACAAACATCTAATAAATTTAATCTAATGCAACATTTAATATATTGCAAATACCTGATCCGATTTCTTTTCCATTGCCAAAGTGCTTTGTATAATTAAAACCCAAATAAAGTAGCATTTTTGCATTACTGTTCATCAAGAATGTGAGCTGTCAAAATATATTTTTGATACCGGATTCGGACTCAGCCACAGCAAAACATTAAAGTAATATATTTTATGCGTCAGACTATCCTTGCTCATCACCCGAACTAAATTTCTCTAACCGGATTCGGGCTCAGCGACAGCAAAATATTCTAATACGGTCTTTTAGTATTGGCAAAGCTGCGGGGGTAATCTGGAAGCCTTATAATACCCTAATTATTTTTCAATAAAATCTGTTTTTTTTGTGCCATTTTTCAATATTTTTCTTACTGAATCGTTGAAGAAAAGTAAATGTGTTCGACTCCATTTCCCCGTTTATGCGCGAATGAATGAGCAGGGCTGCAGATATATACTCTTTGGGGCTGGTAGCTGAGCGAGGAGTCTACCAGTGGATAGACACCGGCTGGCTTTGCCGCGCATGCGCCCAAGAGAGCGTGCGCTCTCTCCTTTTCACTTGCATTTTCTGGGTAGAGACCCCAGCTAGAGCCTAGGCTCTCGGTAGCCACACTCGGTAGGTAGACGTGTACAGCGATGCACTGCACGCCCACGTCTCGACCAAATTCACTGGGAAAGTTGAGTTGTTTGTGTGATTTTTGTTGGTCTTTTCTTTACGAAACAATTAATGAAGCTGAACATATAGTGTTGCAGACAATGTCCCACTGACTGTGCGTCAGTCTTACAACTTCTAAACTGTTCACGATACCGAAATGAAGATTTCGCTCAATAATGCGGAATCACGAGTCATGCAATACGCCGTAAAGATAGAAATAGCAATACATAGTTATATACCGTGTTAGATATGAAGAGTATTGAAATCTGCATCAAAGTAGACGTGACTGTGAATGAACTTTCAGGGGAAGAATTATTTAAAAGATACAAAATCGTATCTTCTAAAATATTGATACAGTAGTGACTCAGATGGACTACGGGTTTCAAGATTTCGAAAACTTTCATTTTATTGAATTTCTTGGCAAAAAGCAGTTTTCCACCTGCAAAGCGTCCTTTCGTTCAAAAAAGTTTTCTTTCCTAAGAAAACAATATCCATTTCTTGACAGTGAGCAGCCTCGAAATTAATTGACAAATGTATACATTAATAATGCAAAATACATGTCTGCAGTTTTTTTGCTGATGTATTTGTTAGACAAAGTGGTCTAGAAAAAAATATCAAGAGACGGTTAGGTTGATACAACTCAGTCTAACTTTCCCTTTATATACAGCATTATGTGAAAGGAGTATGAATACATTAAAGAGATAAGACATTCCTGAGAAATTCCATGGGAAATTAACTGTGCAGAAACGAAAGCTTTGAAGAACAAATTATCCACGGTTTTGTTGAATAAAAAAAACATGAATGGATCTAATTTACAATAAAATGTAAGATAAGATTTTCAGAATATCCAACTGCATGACTAGCTTCGCCACTGTATTTTAGGCACTCTCAGACACTCTCCTCGCCCATCAGCCAAACTAAAATTCTCCAACTTTAATGCTTTTCGAAAATCTTTACCACTAACCCCTGTTGATAGCCTTAACTTGTGGTGAAAGCGGCTTCTTACGTTGTTACAAAACTAGAACCGGCATCAGATTTCAATGATCAAATTAGGTTCGCCGTCACTTATTATATTAAGCATTTTTAGGTTAAATAAACATAGTTTGATAGAAGTTCCGATACTGAATAGGATTGTATCATCGAAACTGAATTCTAACAAACATCTGAAAGCAAGATTGTTGCCAATTGTATATACATACAATTATTATTACTAAGTATAGCTAGTTCTATTCCCGTTGTGACTTTTAAGTCCATGTGTTGACGTCCATTTTCACCACAATAATCTCGTTCTATTAGTGACAAATATTCACGTTAAGTTGGCAACACTAGAAACGCACAGTGTATTTGATTTCGACTTAAGATATGTTACTTGTTTAGATATATTTCTTTGTACTAAAAATACTCTTAACCCTCCGGCGGGCGCGTCCCATCATTTCCCACCAGCAGGCGCGTGCGGCACTCCGTACTGCATTTACCATCTCCGATTTTCGCGTCAATAGTTATTACTTTTGTTACTGAATGTGAACGAAATATTCTTTATTTGTTTTTATACATTTTATTTCATAATAACCAACTAAATACCAAACGAAATAACAATAATAAGAAGAATCTGGTCCATCACTCACTCCCTCCGTGTCAATTGGTGTGTGTTACATGTCGAGGAATGAATACGGGGCAAACGTTTCTTCGGAAACAACGCATTTAAATTTGAGTTAGTAGCTAGTACTCCAAAATCTGTCACAAAGCTCAATAACAAAACAGAATAATTATATTAGGCAATATGCAAATAAATAAAAGTACGCAAATATTATACTGACATGACAAAGCGCGCGCGGTACGGAGTGCCGTAACCTTTGCAGAGTTCGAATTGCTAATGAATAATTGTTGATCGGCAGTGTCTAAAATCGTGATTTGAGTGTCATCCGGTTGAAAATATAATGACTGAAGAATAACTATGAGCTGAAAAGTGCGACACCAATTATTTACACAAAATCAACAACAACGTAAGAATGAGTGCCGCTACGCGCCCGCCGGAGGGTTAAAGTGATCTTGAGCACACGTATGCTTTTATGCAAATTAAATTCCAATTTATATATACATTCATTTGTTTCAGCACGGCTAATTTTTTAGAAATTTCTAGAATTGTTGAAAATATCTGAAAATGTCTCGGTCAGTCCCGATTCTGAAGGGACACTGAAAAGGTTACCAGTTTTTGAGTTTTTTTAGATATGTTGGAGTTTCTCACAAAATTGTGACGGGTCATCATTTGGGGGGGGGTCATGACCCCTGTGACCCCCCCTTGGATCCGCGCCTGAGATAACCCATATCAGCCAATGATCAGCAACGCATGCGACAACCGGGCAGTGTACCGACTGATGTGCCTCGTGCAGTAATGCAGCATCTGCCTAATCTCGCCTCTAGAAACAGTACGGAATGCCTCTGGTATGTTGTGAACTCGCTCGTATATACTCTAATGCTATGGCACATGAAACCAATACTGTCGTTTCAAATACCTTCATAAATATGAGAAACCAAATTTTGGCATGTCGTGAAATGTCCATTCTCTTCGTTCATACCTTGCTTTTTCGCGGATATATTTCACATTTTCACATTCTCAAAAATAAATAGTTACCATGACTTATGCCCCAACCTCGTATACAAAACAGATTTTTTCAAATTGTCACATTTCTCATTATATTGTCATAAAGTTATCACATTTATTTTATGTATCTTTTGTTGAGTTCATTTTTGCAAAACAAAGACTGCGCTGGGCTTTGTATTTTTTTTGTAAACTCTTTTAACAGATTTTGCAAATCTGTTTTGTCGGACATGACGCTACAAATGTGTAAAATAGCAATACTGTTGAACCGATCTTGCTACATTGTTCATAGCGTATACATTTGGAAGCGACGTAAAACAGAGGAACTTCGTTCATTTGGACGAGAACGACGATTCAGGAACGGTGACCATCACGCGAACGAAGCGTACAAAATCCGAGATAAGCCCTCTTGTGTATTCACAGATAGCAGGAAAAACGACTTCCCCAATTCATTTCGTCTCCAGTCAGAAGTCAACGTTCACGGAATTTTGCATTTCTGGAATTACGTTTACGGAATATTTCTCTCACCCTAAATGTGGAGTGGATGTTGTACCCACCCGGAATTTTTCGTGTGGGCATAGCTATCCACCATACCTATATGTGGGCCTAAACGTAGGGCCGCCCTTAAGGGTTGCAGAGGACAACCCCAACAAATTTAGGAAGGGCGAGGCTTTGTAGGTCCAGTGGAATTAGTAAATAAAATATATCTTTGACATATATTCATTAATTGTGATAATTAAAATGTCTTACATGCCAAGAAAGAGGAATGCTAGGTGGGGAGGGCAAAATTGTTCTAGAGACCATTGACATTTACTAGCGGCACTGTTGTTGGAAATCTTAGGTAAGATGCAAGAAATCCAATTTTTGCTCATTGCCCTGCTAGTACGTGGTGAAGTACTAGAACCTTCGAAGTATACTTCTTCGGACGAAGTCGACATTGCCCACCACACTGTGTCTAGAGTAGGTGAAGTACGTTACGATATTAAGAAATAGAAGTTATGTGATAAACAGACATTGGTCATCTGGTAGAAAGCGTTTAAGACTAGTAAGAGACAAGGTGTGCAATTTTGACAGACACTACATCGTTCGAAGGCTTGTTTATATCCGATACCACGTGACCTCCTTTCACTTTGTACCTCAGTTTTCGCTTCGCTACGCAATTTCGAATTGGAGACGAATTGGGCATCGGTCTTTGCGAAGGAGCCTTGACTCAGTGCTGCGCGAAATTTCCAAACCATTCTCAATCCCAAAACTTCTTCCACTACCCAAGACACAGAAATCTCGAATAACCCCTTCACTTCAGCCAGCACTACAGGCTAATGCCAATATTGTGCAGTGAAGATGTCCGGAATTAACCGTTCATCCAAAGGTTTATCTAAACCTTGGTTTGTCTAAACCGTGTGGCTAATGTGCGGTTTCACCGCCTGCCTCCTCCTTCAGCCGTATTTCGTTGCGATTTGAAACAATGGTGTCCGTCGTGTGAAGAAGCTGGGGGCAAAACCGTGTCGGGGATTTTCACCAAAATGTTTATTGCTTGACCGAATGGATGTGTCCGATGTCGCGCCCTCTGAATTTGAAACGAATAGTTTTATTTGAGTGAGAACTTTCTCTGTTGGTTCTCATATTCTTCTCGAAGATGGCTGCAATTTTTTGGAACTTTTTTCACAGTTAGGGCAAAGAACGCACATAAAATAGCGTCGATTCGATTTTCGTGAAAATCTTTGAATATTCGGAAATCGCAAAAATGAAAAATTATTGATCTTTAATATTGACTTTGGCTTAATAAAATATAATCGTCCAAATTTGATCCTGAAATCAAGTCACGTACAACTTTTTCAAAATGAAAGCAGTTTTGCTGGGAATGGAGACAAATTTGGAAAAGTGTACCTGGACAGTTTTAGAAAACAGCACAGGTCCAAATTTCGTTGATTTGTGTGAATTTTCGAAATTTCAAAAAAAGGTACGAATAATGAGAGAAAGTATGTTTCATGTAGTTCCAACGAGTTTAGTGCGAATCAATTTTTTTACTTTTTATTTCATTTATATGTGGGCATTGTGATAGTAACGAGATTTCATTCCCCAGTGAACTTAGAAACCCTTTGAACTCTTCGTGGAAAGTTGCATTAAATGCTGGTTTATCACTCTTCCGGTAAAAATGAATAAGAGGCAATAAACAACTAGCGTTATCCTGCTTTCAGTGATTGTTTTTCTTTTACAGGACCCTTTAGCCTTGGATACTGCAATTTTTCGTTGTAAAAGCGAGAAATGTGCTGGTAAGTATTACGAAACAAGTGGTCTTAAATGCTATTATCGTAGTTGTATGTACTATTTTAACAATTTTCGTTTAATCAACTGTTAATGCAAGATTGTTTCTTAGAAAGTCTGTGTAAAGGCGGGGGACAGACAGGCCCGAATACAATGTTAAGAACATGAAAAAAAATTGCTTTTTTTGTTTTTGATAATTATTTCAATTTGCCTAGAAAGGTCTGCAGCAATCGAACGAATTTTACGGTTTGGTTAGGTCCAAATTCTGGAACAATTTGGGTGAAGAAAAGCCGGAGAAATTAGCGAAAGTTTATAAATGTCTCAGAAAA
>JAHLJT010005437.1:91982850-92001944 GCA_031308135.1 Acheta domesticus | reverse complement strand
ATACATTAGTTTTTTGGATATGTGTCACGAACTCTCCGCTTTGTATTGTGATATAAGAAAGAAAAAAATCTATGAGAATTTTGATCCACTTGCAGGAGCTAAAACCACCAATCGGTGTGTTTCTGGATCCTGAAGAAGTTCCCAGTGGAGAGTTGAACCAGGAACACGAGGTAAGAACAACACCATCTATCCCAATTTCATTTTAAATGATTCACTTCGGGTTTTTTTTCTTCTGAAAGTGGTTTAAAAACTGTTTGCTGCAATAAGAGATACGTTAGTGATAATGACAAACCAAAATTTATTCCCTTCAGTTTGACAATAAACATGTTAACTCACAATAGCTGGCAGAAATCATTTCATGAAGAAAAATGTCATCAAGAATAACATTATCATTTTCTTGACATTGAGATGAATGAAGAAGTTACTATTAGACATTCAATCGTGTTTCATTAAACTGACGGTAGCAAGGCTGGTGGTTAGTGTTGAGATGGAGTGGGCCTAGGCTGAGTTCCGCTCCCTTCACCTACCCCCTCCATGTTCCACTTAAAATGTATCAGAAGGGAAATATACAAAACAGATTCATTTAAATATCTACGAAACAAGTATTGTACTCCTGAAAATTCTCTTTGTTCAGTTATTTATGATTATGAATTGTCTGATTTACTAATCGCATCAAAACACACAATGTTTATTGAATGAGTACATGTATAGTACATGTAAAGTTTTCGCTTCGCTACGCAATTTCGAATTGGAGACGAATTGGGAATCGGTCTTTGCGAAGTAGCCTTGACTCGGTGCTGCGCGAAATTTCCAAACCATTCTCAATCCCAAAACTTCTTCCACTACCCAAGACATAGAAATCTCAGATAACCCCTTCACTTTAGCCAGCACCTCAGGCTAATGCCAATATTGTGCAGTGAAGATGTCCGGAATTAACCGTTCATCCAAAGGTTTATCTAAACCTTGGTTTGTCTAAACCGTGTGGCTAATGTGCGGTTTCACCGCCTGCCTCCTCCTTCAGCCGTATTTCGTTGCGATTTGAAACAATGGTGTCCGTCGTCGTGTGAAGAAGCTGGGGGCAAAACCGTGTCGGGGATTTTCACCAAAATGTTTATTCCTTGACCGAATGGATGTGTCCGATGTCGCGCCCTCTGAATTTGAAACGAATAGTTTCATTTGAGTGAGAACTTTCTCTGTTGGTTCTCATATTCTTCTCGAAGATGGCTGCAATGTTTTGGAATTTTTTTCACAGATAGGGCAAAGAACGCACATAAAATGGCGTCGATTCGATTTTCGTGAAAATCTTTGAATATTCGGAAATCGCAAAAATGAAAAATTATTGATCTTTAATATTGACTTTGGCTTAATAAAATATAATCGTCCAAATCTGATCCTGAAATCAAGTCACGTACAACTTTTTCAAAATGAAAGCAGTTTTGCTGGGAATGGAGACAAATTTGGAAAAGTGTACCTGGACAGGTCCAAATTTCGTTGATTTGTGTGAATTTTCGAAATTTCAACAAAAGGTACCAATAATGAGAGAAAGTATGTTTCATGTAGTTCCAACGAGTTTAGTGCGAATCAGTTTTTTTATTTTTTTTATCTCATTTATATGTGAGCATTGTGATATTAACGAGATTTCATTACCCAGTGAACTTAGAAACCCTTTGAACTCTTAGTGGAAAGTTGCATTAAATGCTGGTTTACCACTCTTCCGGTAAAAATGAATAAGAGGCAATAAACAACTAGCGTTACCCTGCTTTCAGTGATTGTTTTTCTTTTACAGGACCCTTTAGCCTTGGATACTGAAATTTTTCGTTGTAAAAGCGAGAAATGTGCTGGTAAGTATTACGAAACAAGTGGTCTTAAATGCTATTATCGTAGTTGTATGTACTATTTTAACAATTTTCGTTTAATCAACTGTTAATGCAAGATAAGTTGTTTCTTAGAAAGTCTGTGTAAAGGCGGCGGGACAGACAGGCCCAAATACAATGTTAAGAACATAAAAATTTTTTTTTGTTTTTGATAATTATTTCAATTTGCCTAGAAAGGTCTGCAGCAATCGAACGAATTTTACGGTTTGGTTAGGTCCAAATTCTGGAACAATTTGGGTGAAGAAAAGCCGGAGAAATTAGCGAAAGTTTATAAATGTCCCAGAAAATCTTCGACTGATAAGTAATAAAGTAGTAATTTTCATTTAAAGTATAACAATTTTATAATGTTCATTAAGGGACCATATTGTAGATCAAAAAGCCTAATAAATATGTCTGGAATAAATATAAAATACATTTATAAAATGTTAAATTCTCATGTAACTCATGAAAGTAGATTATACCATTTATATTTGCATAAAATGTTTGTTTCAAATGTTTTTAATGAGTCTTATTGTTTTTTATTTATTTATAACTGGTGTTTTTTTGGGGGTTGGGGAAGTTGTGCCAACCCTGGTTATGTTGGAGAGTATGTTTTCAAAATCACTAAGTTCATTCTAACAAAGTTTTTCTTCCCACTGATACAGAGTACGCTGCAACAGATGACCTTTTAGACTCAAAGTCTGAAATTCGTAATGGCGTCTGCAGCGCACCCTCATGCGACGATGGGAACTACATAACCCTGGAGAACACAAGAGTTGAAGGAAGCGAGAGACCCATGCGCAAGGAGCAGCCGAAGCCGAATACCGCAAAGCATGTAGACGAACGACCCGTCTGTGTAAGGAGCTTGACAGAAAGTGCGTGTGAAGTTGGGGTGGAGCAGAGAGAGGGTGGTGGTAATGAACATAAAAGATTCACGACAAGGCAGATGCAGAGCCAAAGTGCTGATAGGTCTCATCAAAGTTCTCACTGCCAAAAGAGCTTTACACATGGAAGACTTGTTTTGGTCCACTTCAAGACTCACAGCGGTGAGCGCTCTCATCAATGTTCCTTTTGCCAAAAGAGTTTCACGGAGAGCGGTAATTTAGTTAGGCACATGCGGATCCACAGCGGCGAGCGCCCTCATCAGTGTTCCTTCTGCCAAAAGAGTTTCACAGAGAACAGTTATTTAGTTAAGCACATGCGGATCCACAGCGGCGAGCGCCCCTATAAATGTTCCGTCTGCGAAAAGAGTTTCAGAGAGCGCGGTCATTTAGTTGTGCACATGCGGATCCACAGCGGCGAGCGCCCTCATCAATGTTCCGTCTGCGAAAAGAGTTTCACAAAGAGCAGTAATTTAGTTACGCACATGCGGATCCACAGCGGCGAGCGCCCCTATAAATGTTCCGTCTGCGAAAAGAGTTTCACAGACAACAGTCATTTAGTTAGGCACATGCGGATCCACAGCGGCGAGCGCCCCTATAAATGTTCCGTCTGCGAAAAGAGTTTCACAGAGAGCTCTCATTTAGTTGTGCACATGCGTTTACACAGCGGCGAGCGCCCTCATTAATGTTCCGTCTGCGAAAAGAGTTTCACAGATAGCTGGTTTTAGTTAGGCACATGCGGATCCACAGCGGCGAGCGCTCTCATCAATGTTCCGTCTGCGAAAAGAGTTTCACAGAGAGAGGTAGTTTAGTTAAGCACATGCGGATCAACAGCGGCGAGCGCCCTTACGAATGCTCGGTCTGCCAGAAGGGATTCGCAGTGAAGGGTCATTTGGTCAACCACGTTCGGATCCACAACTGAGAGCGTCATAATAAACGTTCCGTCAGCCAAAGAGTTACACAGTGAGTATTAATTAGTTACACGCAGATCCACATTCTTGATCGGCTATAAAAATATTGTTCATAAATGATTTTCATTCGGAAGGGTGCTTTAGTTAGGCTCATAAGGATCCACAGCGTTGAACGCCTTTAGGAAAGGGAATCCCAGTGAGCAGAAATTTAGTGACATGCGGATCAATAGCGATTAGTATTCTTGGACTGCTAGGTCTGGCAGTGTAGCTTCAGCAGGAAGGTGATTCAGTTATCCACAGTGGTGTGCGCTCTCACTCTACTTTTCAGTTGCTGAAGTAGCCTTTCATGCGAGTTTTATTTTGGGACATGTTAGTCCAGAGAAATGATTGCCAAGAGAACGTCACAGAAGATATATTACATGCCCACGCACAGGAGTGAACGTTCAAATCAGGGGTTTATCTGCTGGAACGGCTTAAAACCACGAAGTAATTGAGTTACACATATAATAATGCCCAGCTAAGACTGTCAAATGAAGAGACAGTAATTTTTAAATGAAATTATCATTCCAAAAAAATATGACGAGATTCTATGTTGAACAAATGAAATTATATAAATTAGATAAGCAATTGAAGAATAAAAGTTCAAGGACAAAACAAAAAACTATATTATTTACATTTAATATTTTCACCTAATTAGAGGCCCTTTTGTCTCTAACAACACCGTTTTAATTATCAGTTTATTATATCGATGCCTTAGCGTCAAAGAAGCTATGTTCAAAATGCAAAATTTTCTACTTTGTGTCAGTGTTTTGTTTATTAGAAAGTTCATTTTTAGTAGTTTTTTGATTTTTATTATATCTCGATTACACGTGTGTTACATCCTAACATCGCGCTACTTACAATTTAGTGAATTGTGATAACAGAGAGAGACATCTCCACGAAGATCGAGATTTACGAAGAAATCTTTTCTTCAGCAATTCTTTTTTTCAGCATTTTTCTATGTATAAAAATGTTCCTTGCGAAACAAATTTCATCCTATAGCATTGAAATTTGGTTTAAATGTGTAAGACTATGTGCTGGCTTTTAATGTAGATAAAAAACAAGTCCATCATTTTCGGTTTAAAAAATGAAAATAACTTTCTGAATGGAATTTTTCATATATATACAATTTTTAAAAAAAATCTAGTAACATAACCACATGCATCACAATAAAAAGCAGCTAGATTTTGACAAGGCAGCCTATGATAAATATAATTTTAAAAAAAACAGCTTCAAGAAGTGATAATTGTTTCGCAAGGGACATTTGTAACAAAGTCAAAAAATATCAATAATTAAAAATATATCAAAAACTAAAGGACCAAATTTAAAAATATTTCGTTTGGTATTACTTAGCAATAGGATAGTTGTGTGGTAGACATTTCATGATTACTCAACTGCTAGTTTGAAAGTTGCAAACTTCAGTCATGGGTCCCCTTAAAAATACTTTATACAGTAGTTGAACTCTGTACTGTATACTGTGATATTTCTAACTCTATCAAGGCCTGTCTTCACGATGGAATAGTTCACGGTATTTCGAATCTTTCTCAAGTATGCCGCTAGATATCGCATGATCTCGGCTGTATAATGCAGTGCTTGCAACTTTATAACTTATCATGCAACTTCTAGCGGCAACACCGAGAGAGACGCGAAATGCCGTGTGATATTCCATCATGGCCATCGGGGCTCGAGAGGCAGAGATAGAAAATCGCTCTGTAGATACCGACAACTATACTATAAAGAGTTTTTAACTTGCACAATTTATCGTGACTATGTGTTGTGAAGTGGCTTAAATGAAGTGGAAATTTTATTTGAAATAATGAATGCATTTACCCAATGAGGACGCAATGAGCTCTGAAACTTGAACGAAGTGTTGAGATTGTTAACAGTAAAGAGGTCTGTCTAAAATATTGAAGTGTACCAAAGAAAATAATCAATTTATCTTGTCTTGATTCAGTTGACATTTTTGTTTTTAGGCATTTTGGATATTGATGGAGGTGATGTTTTTGGGAATCTATTCAGTAACTTCTTATTCCTGTTACACCCTAATACCCCCTACCTCCTCATTAGTATTGACTAACTGTCTTAGGTGATCCATTGTCTGACATCCTAATAATTTCATTACACCGATCTATTTGTATTATGTGAATGCCAATGTCATTTCCTGAAGTTGCCTTAATTCTACCTATTATTACTTATAATGTACTTTACTTGTCAAAAATGTACAGTGTCTTTAATCTCATTGTTAGATATATACTGGTTGCTTATATGGTCGTTGCCACATTTACTATCATGCCATTGATTATTTCTTTGATTATAATTTTCTCGGTAGTTGTATCTCAAATATGAAGTCTCGTAATTCATTGTAATACGATTCTTACTAACAGTGCTATTTTCTGTGTATATGTGTGGTTTATGCTTGTCCAGTTCAATCACTTTTGTAAATTTTAGTTAGTAACACAGAAACAGCTGTTGAAGAGATGATCTAATGGTTCTCGCGAAATTCTAGGTACACCAAATTCCCCTTTTCGGTTTTCTCCTCTACGCCAGCCCCGAGAGTAGATCAGCAACACCCACGCATGTGGTGCCCAGTTTCTGGCTTGCTCTCCATCAGGCACGCCAGATTAAGGCCGGTATGCTAAGCGGAAGCTGTTGGCATCACTGACTCTACGCTTCACTGTTTTCGCTCCCGGGAGTATGCCACACACAACAAAAATAGTCTGGAGTATGCTTACAACAATGGGGAGAAGCCCTTTCCAGTCCAAGGTGAGAAATTAAAGGTCGAACTGCAAAATTGAGGCAACCGCTGACAAGGGGAAACGCCCCTACAAGTATTTTTCTGTTTTAATCTTTATAATAAAGAAGCATTTGCTTATGTAAATATGTAATTAGTTCTTTGAAACCAGTGTGTTCATATAATGTGTCACCAGTGTGCACATAGCGATTTGTTTTCAAACCTTCGATATTTTATCCATTTTCAGAACAGCTATAAAAGTTAATATTTTTATGTAGTTTACACAAATGTTGAAGTTGAAGTTTTAGTGGTTTTTAAAAGGGCATTTAATATCTTTCTGAAAAGTCAAAATAAAATACTGGGCTCATATTACTAAAGGCGGAAAATAAAGAAGGCGTGCAATATATCCCACATACTGTGAACAGAATGGATGAGGTATGAATATAAGTACTTCCAAAACAAAAAAAAATTAGTTTGTAGTAGAACCTAACAAAGTGATACAGCAATAACGTTAAAAAACAACAACAAAAGAACAAAACTTCATGCGCAATCAACCCTAGAAATGGAAAGAATTTTTTTCACATAAAACATATTTGCTTAATGAATCGTTAAGGACACATCACAGAAAAAACTTTCTGCATGTTTTGTATCAAAATGTTTTTATCATACCCGTAAAGAATACGAAAGCACCCTATTATTACGTTTTGAAACATACGGTGTAGTGGTCTGAAAGGAGTAATGATTTAAAGAAAAAACAAGGATTCATGCGCAGTCTTCGAACAATGAAAGGAAAGAATTACATTCTCATTAAGCGTTAATGCATAATGGGTCGTCTATGGCCGATCCCAGAAAAACGCTCTGATTATTTTCAATAAAATATTTTTATTACACGTGAAAACATTACTAAGTGAAGCCTCTAATCATATTTTGAAGGCTAATAGTCGGAATAAATCTGGGTATAATAAAAGAAAAAAGAACAAGGCATTGTGCGCATTCAGCTTACTACAAAAGAAATATATTTTCCTCATCAACCACTTTTGCGTAGTGTCGTTTATGAACATCCGAGAAAAACCTTTCTGATGATTTTCTTTCAACATAGTTTTATCGTACACAGAAATAATTACTAAAAGAAGCCTCTAATCATATTTTGAAGGCTAATAGTCGGAAGAAGTCTGGGTATAATGAAAGAAAAGGAGAACAAGGCATCTTGCGCGTTCATCTTACTACAAAAGAAATATATTTTCTCGTAAAACATTTAAGTGTAATGGATCGTCAATGACCCATCCCTAAAAACTTTATTTATTCTTAAGAATGTTCTTACCATATGTGTAATCAATAAAAAATACACATATTATAAACTTTTAAAGGATATTTGTCTGATAATATTCTAGGCGAAATGAATTATAGGAAGAAAAATGTTCGTGTGCAGATTCTTACAACAAAATGTGAGAATTTCCTTCTAATAAATCATTTGTGCGTAATGGGTGGTTAAGGTCCCACTCCAGGAAAACTTTCTGATTATTTTCTCTAAAAATGTGTTCATCTAATGCGAAACCAATACAAAATGGAACCTATTATCAACTCTTGTAGGATTCTAATCTCAAACATTTCTCGTAATTATCAACCAAACGAATAAGAAGGCTTGGTGCAAAGCCATCTGACTACTACAGGAAAGAAATATTTTCTCATAAAACATTTATGAAATTGGGTCGTTAACGACTCATTCATGAAGAGGCTTATTATTTTCTATTAAAATGCTCTTATCATACGTGTAATCGACACCAAAAGACGGCGAGTATTAAGTTTTGAAGGATATTTGTCTGAATATAGGCTGAACAAAATGATTTAAAGGATGACCAAGGCTTCTTGCGAAATCATCTTCCTACAATAGGAAAGAATTCCTTTCTTATAAAACATTTATGCATAATAGGTCGTTAACGAAAAAAACTTTACTTTCTTAAAACGTTCTCTTATAAAGGCAAAAAAAACTGTATTAAACGGTCATGATATTTAACAAACGAATACTAAGCTTTCTTTCTTAACACATTCTCCCATCAATAATACCAAACAAGCAAACAAAAACCTTTATTCATCGGTCATTATTAATTAGAAATTTAAAAAACTGATTGAAAATCTAAATCATAGTCAAAGAAGAGGATGGGATGAGATTACACCAGAAATATTAAAACAGTGCAGGAATTCTTTAGTAAATATTTTAGTTCACCTAATTAACAACTCACTAGATGAATGTGTTTTTCTGGATTCATTGAAAATTAGTATTGTACGACCTATATTTAAAAAAGATAATCCTACTGAACTCGTAAACTATAGACTAATAACTCTTACGTCATGTTTTGCAAAACTATTAGAGAAAGTAATAGCAGTCAGAATCTACAATTTTTGGAAAAGAACAACCTGTTAAGTAATGAACAACATGGATTTAGGAAGGATGAATCCACTATTACTGCAGTTGCTGATTTTACTCATGATCTAATAAATAATCTAGAAAATAACTTTTATACTGCAGGTATATATATGGGCTTATCGAAGGCTTTTGACAGTGTCTCACATAAACTACTTCATGGAAAAGTAGATTACTATGGAATTAGAGGTAATAATATAATTACCTCTAATTACCATAAATTACTTATCTCATACTTAACAGAACGTATACAAAGTGTTCATATGTTCTGGAAAACAGAAAAATTCATAAAGTTTAATCTAATTTTGCTCTAGTTACAGCAGGAATCCCACAAGGATCAGTATTGGGACCATTACTATTTATAATATACGTGAACGACGTTCCAACATCAAAAAATAAACTGATCTCATACGCAGATGACCCAACGTTAATCTGTAGTAATAAAAACATAATAGCATTACAAGATAATATGACTGATAAAATGCATCAAATATCCAGTTATCTACGACATAATAATCTGAACCTAAACATAAACAAAACATATATGACGCAATTTAGTCATCACAAACAAAACCTAAATGACAAAATAAATATTGATATAAACAATCAAAATGTACACCAAGTACAAAACCATAAATTACTTGGAATCCACATTTACCAAAATTTAACATTAACGAACACATTAATGCCATATGCAAACAAATTAATTCTAACATTTACTTACTGAGAAATCTCTCAAAATATATGACAGTGAAAATGCTCATTACTACATATTACGGCATTATATACCCTCACATTCAAAATGGCATAGAACTCTTTCGTAACATCCATAGGTTGGTATCACTTGAATTTTTTTTGTTATCCTATTGGGGGTTTACTTGAAGCTGGTACTTGAGGAGACCGGTGGTGAGGTTCGCGACGTACTACAATGAGATGTGTTAGAGTGTGATGGAGAAATATATTCAATTGAAAGGCAGATTGATTCGGACGATTGTGACCAAAGTAGGAAATGGTTTTAGGAAGAATATTAGAAAGGGGCTTTCAGAGATATGGATTGTATTATATTACAAGATTGTATTAATTATTTCCAATGTATTGTGAGAAATATTGGGATTTAGCTTGTCATCTACACATCCAAAAAATTAGCAAGAAATATGGTGTAAGGATGTGCAAAGAGAATCGTGTGTAAGGGCACGTAGATCTAACATTACACGAGAAAGTCCAGGTCACACAAGATATGGACCAACAAGGAAGGGACTTTGGTGTATGGTTCAAAATGGACAAAGCGTAATGCTACTTAGTTGAAATAATTTCTAGGCGTTTTGATTCTAGCTGGTGCTTATAAATTCCAAAATGAAGCAGCAGTTAGAAATATTTCACACGAATTTCTAGGTGATTTGGATATAATGTTGCAAAGCATCGGCGTGGAACCGAGTAACTTGGTTTGTATTACATGTTTTAAAAATGCACGAGAATACACATCAAGATGCATTTATACCGCACAACATTACAGTTGATGAAAAACGTGTGGCCTTTCGAGGTAGATGTCCTGGTCGGCAATATAATTGGCTTCAAAATCCGATAAATACGGCCAGGCGCGGATCCAGACCTCTCTTTTGGGAGGGGTCAGGTTAAGACTCAAGTCCTTTTTTTGTCGGAAAGGGGGGAGAGTACAGAATGCAATAACATGTGTTTTTAACGTATGTTATACGAAATATCAGATTGAAATTATTAGACTCTAAATATATTATAAATTCAAATACAAATAATCACTTCAATTATTACATATCAGGTTACTATTGCTACGATTCTCACAGTATCCTCTGCGGGTGAGGCAGGGGTTACTTTGGAATGTTAAATTTGAATCCCCAATTTTTGTTGAAGATTCGGATTCTGCATACAAAAATATGTCAATTTTATTCGGTAGATTTTTAAAAATTGCGAATTTAAAAGGTTATCGAGAATAGCTTTCAAGTAAGAAAAAATAACTTTCATTTGATGCAATATGAAACAATTTGTAAAGGAACAAATTTATGAGAGAAACCTGTAAATGTGTGTAATGAAAATACACAAATTATGTTTTAATAAATTATTTTTAATTTATAAAAACATGCATATAATAACTAAATGAACTTATTAAATTATACTTTTATAGTTTTTAACAATTATTTTTTTCATTTTTCCTTTTTTTACATTTTTTTCATTTTAGTGCTCTTTCGTACATTAATAAATTTGCACGATATTTGAATCTGCGTCAATGGCTATTCTTCTATAACAGTATTGTAAACTTCTTTATAATCTAAGGGACAACTACATCAAGACATGCAGACATATAAAAAATATAATTTAATGCAACATTTTATAAATTGCAAATAACTTATCTGATTCCTTTGCATTGCCAAGGTGCTTTGAATAATTAAAACCCAAATGAAGTAACATTGGAATACTGTTCATCAACAATGTCAGCTCCCAAAAGATAATTTTAATACCGAATTCGGACTCAGCGACAGAAAAACATTGAAATTACATATTTCAGGCGTCAGACTCTATCGTCGCTCATCAGCGGAACTAAAATTCTCTAATCGGATTCGGACTCAGCGACAGCAAAACATTCAAATAAGATATTTCAGGCGTCAGACTCTATCCTCGCTTATCTGGCGAACTATAATTTTCTAACTCTAATTCTTTTCGACAAGTCTTAACCCCTAACTTGTGTTGATACTCCTAAATGCTGAAAGCGGCTTCTTACGTTCTTACAAAATCAGAAGCAGCATCATACTTCAATCATCAAATTAGGTTCGCCGTTACCGATTCTATTAAGCCCCTTTAGGTTAAATAAACAGTGAGTTCGATAGGAGTTCCGATAATGATTTGGATTGTATCAACGAAACTGAATTCTAAAAACCCCTGGAAGCAAGATTGTTGCCAATTTTATACACATACCATTATTATTAGTACGTTCAGCTAGTTCTGTTCCCTTTGAATAACAGGTGTAACTTTTAATGTGAATTCGCATGTTGATGTAAATTTTTTCCAAAATTCTCTGGTTCAGTTAGTGACAAATATTCACATGAAGTTGCTAATATTAGTAACGCGCAGTATATTTAATTCCGACTTTAGATATATTACTTGTTTAGATACATTTCTTTGTACTAAAAATATATTTAAATTGATCTTGAACACACACAATCTGTGTGATAATAATGTATCTTTTAAACAAATTTAATTCCAGCTTCTGTATAAATTCATTAGTTTCAGCATTATTACATGTATAGTAATTTGTAGAATTGTCTGCAAATGTGTCGGTCAGTCCCGATTCTGAAGGGACACTGGAAAGATCATCAGTTTTTCAGACTTTTTTTTTTAAGATTTGATAGTTTTTTACAAAATTTTCACACAAAATTGTGACAGTTCATGAGTCGGGGGGGGGGGGGTTATGACGTCCCCTTGGATGCGCGCCTGAATGCGGCTTCGAGTTAATCGTTTCATGTGACAGTACCACTAGTTGTGCCTCTTACGTTCAAGTATACAAAGGGCCTCAGGCAAGCCAACCGTTGAAATCAAGGAAGGATAGTTGCTTTAGATGCGACGATGTTTTCAAAAAAGCGGGAGGAACATAACAACTGACTTCTTCGCTAGCCTAAACCTAGCATGTGATATTAAAACAATAGATATTACAATGCTAGGAACCATAATAATATCAGTATTACTGCCAGAGGCTTTCACTAATCCACAGGGCCGAAAAAGTCGATTATTTATATAGTTTTTCACGAGGAATCCAATGAAAATAGTCATTTTGTTTCTAAATCGAGCATTCAACATGAAATTCTAAAAAAAACGTGTAAACAATTAAAAAAGTAAGTTTTTTCACTGAAAATCGTCCCTTATGTTGGTCTTAAGTAACAAAAATATCAAAATAAATTAGTATATATCTTAAAAAATTGTCTAAAGAACTCATTTCGTTAGGTTACATGTTAAGAAAATCTAAATTCCACCTGGATTCAGCGTTAAAAGTGAGAAGAGGGTGAAAAACACAGTTTTCTATATTATGTACCTATGGCTATGTACCTATCTTACCGGTAAGATAAAAAAATATAAAAATTTGTTTTTCTAGGTTAGTTTTGGTGTAGAATAAAATAGCATCATCAGTAGATGGAATATGCGGGTCTGGGACCAGGAAGTGCTCATAACGTCTCCAAGCACTTCCTGGTCCCAGCCCCTTGTTTGTCAACAACCGGCGCCACCACTTATAACGCCCACGCACGTCAACAAGGTCACCGGATGTCAACATCCGGGGTCATTGCCCATCCCCGGTCATTGCCCCCGCGCTCTGGTGGCGAAGTGCGCAAGCGTGCGCGCCCTGGCGGCGAACGGCGGCAGCGTCGCGCTCTGGTGGCGAAGTGCGCAAGCGTGCGCGCCCTGGCGGCGAACGGCGGCAGCGTCGCGCTCTGGTGGCGAAGTGCGCAAGCGTGCGCGCCCTGGCGGCGAACGGCGGCAGCGCGCGCCCTGGCGGCGAAGCGCGGCAGCGGGCCGTCGTCGGCGTCCTCAAAAACGCGCGGCTCGCGTGCGGCTCGAACCGTGCCGAGTCCCGCTTCCTGTGCGCGCGGCAGCGGAAGCGGGCGGGCGAGCGCGCTGGCGCTGAGCTACGACGACATCGTCTCTGGAGGTGTCTCGTAGGCCGATGTCTTGCTGCGTCGGCTGCCTTGCCGGGCGTGGAGGGGAGGAGACCTCTCTCGCGGCGCCCGCTCCCCCTCCCCCTCTAGCGCCGCGCTTCATATTGTGCATTCGCTGCGGACCGCGGCGCTCGCGAGCGCTATCACCACAACTTCCGTTCGCCGGGCGCGCCGCAGTGCGCGCGCTATCAGACCGCAGCCTGTCCTTGTTCGGCGCGCGGCGCTCGCAAGCCGCGCTGGGCGGCATCGCCTTACCAGCCACGAGTGCACGCCTGTGCGCTCTAGTGGCGAACGCGGGAAACGCACCGTTCGCTGTCCTTGGACGGCGCGCGGCGCTCTCAGCAGCGCTGGCCAGCTACCCATGCGTGCACGCCTGTGCGCTCTAGCGGCGAACGCGGGAAACGCAGCTCTAGTGCTAACGTGACGGTAACGAGAGCGCGCGAGGAGACCTCTCTCTCTCGCGGCGCCCGCTCCCCCTCCCCCTCTAGCGTGTGCGCTAGCGCTCGCTCCCCCTCCCCCTCTAGCGTCTGCGACGGAATGGCGGCTAGCGCTCGCTCCCCCTCCCCCTCCTGCAATGGGGTCGTGCTAGTAAAAAAGGAGGAAACCCTACGAGGCGGTGACAGGGGAAAAAAATATGAAAACAGAGCGATAAGAATTAAAATTTTTTTATTGAAAAATCTTCCCTTTTATTGTTGATGTGGGACCTTTTTTTTTTAAAAACCCTACAATACCACATCAAAACCCACAGCCGTCTACGACGTACAGCGTGGACGCCGTTGTGTGCTGCTTCTTGAGTTCCCGAACAGAAAACTTTCACACCTGTGAAGGAACATTTACCCTCAAAAGCGAATATAAGCATATCCTATCAGCACTTGTAACGCGTCTCTCTTTTCACGTTTGTGCAAAGCGTCTATATGGTTATATTCGCTTTTGAGAGCATTAAAACAATACACGTTTTAGAAAGCACACACAACACGAATGAGTAGATCACTGTCACTGTCACAAGTCACTGCCACTATACGTCGGAGGACGATTTTCGGTCGGCGGACGCAGAGACTGGATGACTCGCCGAACGCGCGTGACGCGCTGGCGCAGAGCTTCGCCGAACGGGTCTCGAAGGAGGTGTCCGAGCGCTTCGAGGACGGCTAGCACTTGTGCGTGCATTGTGATAATAAACGTTTCCAGTGGAGGATCATTCAGTTGTCCTTCATAAGAGGGGGATGGTGACGTCACGTCGTCAGTGTCCCAGGGAGAGAGCTCCTCCATGATGGCGTTTCCGCGCACGAATAAATTGTCAGCCCGGCACATGCAGCACGGCGCGTTTCTTTGCGCGCCGAGAAGCAACATGAACCACACCACTCTTTCATGACATTTCACAGCAAGATCGTGAAGAGCTTTTTCGTTGTCTTCTATCAGCGCGTGCTTCAGCGCATCATAGACGTCTTTCAGCAACACTCGGGCACCGTCCCTTAACTCCAGATGGACATCAACGCCGTAGGGTCGCTGACTGCGGGTCACGCCGACAATGACAAAGAGTCTTTCTGCGGCATCGCGGAGACTGTACCAGTTCTGCGCCAACTGCGTCTTCCATCCACCGTCCGCGACTGCGACGTCATCCGGAGAACGTTCCATGACGACGGTCCACGGACGAATGACGTGTCGAGACCTCGCACTCCCGTCTTCAATGTGATTGCAAACGCTCCCCCCCTACTACTATTTGAAAGTGACTAATCATAAAACTCCCCTCCTACTAAAAGTAAAAAAAATACTATTAAAATAAATAAGAATTGAAATAAATAAAAAATATTGAAATAAATAAATAAAAAGTATTGAAAATAATTCTAATCTATATGAACCCCGCCTGCAGGGACGAGCGTGCACGCTGAAGAAGAAGAAATGGACGGACGCGTACACATGATGCGGAAATGACCCCATGGCAGACTCGTAAATTTATCGATCCAATAGCGTTTGTCGACGGACACGGACAACGAACGCTTGTTTTGGACAAACGAATAATTGACGTGGGATTTGGACCGAATAGTACATTGTTTGTCGATTCTACGTTCGTTCCGAAATAAACAGTCCAAATAATTTTGAAATTTATAACGTTTGACGACCGAACGTTGTACTCCCTTCGCCCGAGAAGAACACGCCCGAGATCGGGTTTCGATGGAGTACATTTTTGGACGTAAACCTACGTAGCCGAGCAGGGGATCGCTTCCGCATTCGTCTTTAAACAACCCTAATACCTTTTTGTTTCGAGGTGTCACGCCAAATGGGTTATCGAGACCGAAACAGGACGTATCGAACCAGGATGGATGCCGATTCATCTCAGCGTACACGCTCGTGGAAGTAGAGAGAATGAATGAATCGGTATCCATATAGAGCAGATGAAGATCGCGAAGATTTTTTTGACAATACCTATACCAAAAATCGTACATTCTATGTTTTGAAATTTCCAAAATACAAAAACCCAAATAAATAGGCTTCGCGAGCTTCACCTTTGTTTTGCACAACTCGATCGTCATGAGATCGCCGTTCACGTGGTGACTGCGCACGAAAGCGGGATCGGCGATGAGACGTCTGGCCCCGCACCTCCCCTCCCACTTGTTCACGAGATAAATGCGCCGGTGGTTGCGCACGTCCTCCATCGACTTGCCGTAAATCGAATTATTCATGAGTTTATAGAATTTATCTTCAAAGTCGGAGGACGCGCGCTGTCGACGCGAGTTGTTCAGGTCCATGTACGAGGCAAGCCAAGCACGTTGCGAAAACGAAACAACGCGATGAATTTTCGTGAGTCGGACTCCCAACTCGAGGGCCTGAATCAAATTTTGAATGTGAACAACGTAACGACGCTTGGGCAGAAGCGTCGCCAGCAACTTGACTTGCCTGCTCTTCGAGTCGGGGGGGACGCGGATGTCCGGACAGGGCGGCAAATCGCTCAACCGATCGTGGATCTCGTCTGGGTAGTCGAGATCGACCTCCAGAACGTACCCCCGACCGGCTTCCGCAGCCGCCTTTGTGAGGTTCAACCGCTCGATGTCGCTTTCCGCCATCCACCGAAAGTTGCCCACCGGAAGCGGATGTGACATCGAAAAACCGTACAAGTTATTCGCGTCGACGTAGGCGAGATAAGATTCCTTATCACCTGGCCGGAAGCGTTCACCCGCAAAGGGGTGATTGGCCTCGGCGTGACGACCGATCACTTGCACGAGTCCCCCCCGGATGCCCCGCTCGAAAAAGAGAACCATGTCAATGTCCGTGAGTAGCTCTAGTCGAACGCCGGTGGTTTTCAACATGGCGTCCCACGAAAGACCGGGAGCGGTGTAGTAAAACAGAGGATCGAGCCCGTACACCTCCAAACACAAATTTCGAAACTTTTCCAAAATGTCTGTTTCTAGCAAGACGTCGATTTTCAAATACAAATCGGCGTACTCGCCCAAATTTTGAACGGAGAACGCGTCCCACACGGCCTGCGCGTGCGCGTACTCCGAGTCCGAAACGGGTGTGTCTGTGAGACGACTGAAAAACGCTTCGGGCGCCGGTAACCTCGTTTCGCCCAATTTGGACACGTCGTTGACATAATCGTAGGGAAACACCCCCTTCCTTCTGGCCAAAGCGAAAAGACGGTCGTCGGGAAAAGCCGCACGGGTGAATTTCAAATCGGTCGAATCGAGCGATCGACTTAGAGTCGAGCGATTCACCTAAAAATTTCAAAGAGTCCAAAAATCGCAGCTCCACTTTCCCGATTCTTTGGGAAACCGCCACGAATCTCTCGTGATTGTGCGGAACCACTCGCAACCCGTCGTTGTTCACACACTTCTTGTCCAGGCCCCAGGCCTGAAGGAGAAAATGCCAATCGTAACCGCTCCCGTTGTGCATGACGACGGGGATGTGCTTCGGCGCGGGAAAGTTGACGTTACACGATTGATGAGCCGCGCCGCGAAAGACACCCGAAAAAATGGTCATGGTCCCTGACGCGGGTGGAATTTGGAAGAAAAGGTCCTTACATATGTGAAAAAAAATCGGAATTTTGAAAAGACACATCGTCCTCCTCCTCCATCACGAGGGGAGAAGGATGAATCAAAAGTTGTTCGTAATCTTTCGCGACCTTCTAAGAACGCTAGTAATTGTATCGCGACGTCGGGACCGTGAAATGTGACCAGCTGATTCCGCGACTCATCAAACGAGCACACCACTTGAAGCGCCGCCGAAAAGGGTTCGTGAAGTTGGTACGGTTCGAGGAGGATCCGCTCGACGACGGCTCACACGAAGACACGGGGAGCGTGAGCGCTTCGAAATCAACGTAAACCGCAATCGGGCATCGTTGTTGTCTATCGAAATTTCGAAATTGCATGAAGCGCTCCTCCTCGTTCGTCTCCGACGGAAGGATCAAACGTGCGGGGGACCCCACGGATCTACAATCGATTTCGTGAGCCTCCAGATACGCTTGCGTGTAAAACACGTTCAAACATCTCTCGCAAACAAAAGTCCTACCCTTGTGAGCCGAATGCTGCGACTGAATCAGTCTACCTAAATTCTTAATCCAAACGTAATGGGACCCTGCCATGAATTACAAGAAATTGAAATGGTTCTCTTTCTTTGTTCCGAAAAGTGCACAGGACCTGCGATTTTCCAAGATGTGTTGGCCGAATCAAACTCTAACGTAAAACGTTAAACGAAAAACTAGGATTTTGTCGTTCGAAACGTTTAATCTCGTGAACGGGCAGGGGCCAGGAGATGCCGCGCAAATCGAGACTGTTTTCCAATTCACCGAAAAGGTTTTCGTACGTACTGGTACGATCAGAATGTAAAAATTTTGCTGTGTGGGGGCTGACGTTTATGAAGAAGAGCCGAAGCCAGCGCCCACAGGAAACATTTTTCGTCTCGATTATGCACGTTAATCACAGCACGACGTCTCGCAATGGATGCCGGAAGAGAAGAAAGAAGAGGCAGAATGAGCGATAGGTTCGAACAAGTGAGCCGAAATATGAAGAGCGACGATAGAGGCCAACGATTTTCCGGAATCTCTCTCGGAAAACTCGTCGAATTGGAATTGATAGGATCCGCGATTCTAGAAAGAAAAATTCCGAAATGTCATCACCTCGGGTGAGCACCGCAGTCCGTGCCGAAGAAAGATGGGCTGCAGCACCCCTACGATTTCGTGCGTCTCGACGTTCTCTTTCTCAATCAAAAACTGACACTCGAGTTGCGCGAAAATTTTGAAACAAGGTCGATCGAGAGTGTTTGTTGAGTTCTTCAAACATCTTCAGATGAAGGGAACCACGACATCGGTTGAGAAACTCGATCGGATCCGCGATGTGTGGGGGAGGAGGATTCGAAATGACACCCCGAAATACACGGTCGTTTAAACAGACTGACCATGTCCCGTCCATTGGGGAGCGTTAGCAATGTCTCTGTTGTTGTTTTGTTGTTGTTGGTACGGGCGATCTATAGAAACAAAACACTCAAAGACAATAACCATTTTCGACACATTCTTATACGATTGAATGACATTCAAGAGAAAACAAACTTACCAACCAGCCTCATGTGCTCGCGACGTAACGGGCTAAAACATTTT
>JAHLJT010005437.1:91901135-91981850 GCA_031308135.1 Acheta domesticus | reverse complement strand
CTCTGCATGAATCGCCCTAAAGCGCCGCTAGGGGGTCCACCAGGTAACAACTGAATACCGATATCCACACTGACTCACAAGACTTGGCGGAAACAGTTGGGTGCTGATTGGGTGACATCCTTTCCTCGCGGCCTAAGCATTCCCTGCGAATTAGTACGTTTTGGCGTGACTTATGCGTCTGCGATGTTTGCATTTCATATCACATTTGTTACTTACAATACTTTTTTGTATTCTTCCGGTAGTTTAGATTCTGGCTGCGCATGCTTCTTCACAATGTAATTTAAGAACACTATTCTATCACTATGAACTATTCCTATTCCAATTAATCACAATAGTATTCCTCTGTACTTTAGCGACATGAGGTGTCGACCGCGCTCTTTATTTAATGATCTCCTTTCAAAATTTTTTAATATACTTTTTTCCAAAAATCAGATTTTTAGTAATTCTTTTGAGGTGACCATCAAGTAATTTGGATAACAATTTTTTTTTCTTAACCTTAAATTTAACTTAAATTTACAACATTCTCGGGCCTTGAACAACGATAGTCTGGGACGGATTTAATGTTCTTATATCCTCCCGATTATACTTCCCTGTTGACAGGCTTGCCGCACTCTTGACCGTCGCCTGCTGCGACATTTACCATAAATTACCATTTCGTGTAGGCTGCAAAAATCCATTCCTACTCCATCCACACATAAAAATTACGTAATTTTGATATTTGCATAAAACCGTTCATGTCACGTCTGAAACATTGTACTTTCGATCTCGTCACTCTAGCATCTCACTTCTGCCAATAACTTTTTAAAAATCTGACGTCTTATCCTAGAGCTCACGATCCATACCTACCGCGATCATACCACTTCTGCCAATAATTTTTATAAATCTACATCTTTTGTTTTCATTCGTTTGTTGTTGTTGTTTTCAGTCTTGGTTTGTTGTCTGTGTATCCTCCCTTGTGACTTGTCAAACTACGTCAAAGACTGTCTTTTTTTTCCCATGATAATGTCCCTGTATACTTGCATTATTCCAATCAATATTAACTACATAATATGATTTCTCCCATTCTCTACACGTTTCCTACTGCCGCATCTTTATTGATTTCCTCATCAATTTTATTTACGAAGTACACGAAAATGCCGGAATTGTTCCGATGTACTTCACAATGCATTTCCGACTTCCACGCTATTCGAGTAGAACAGACTCTTTCCGTATACTTTTTACAAACCTGTCTTTTTAAATATTTGTTTTAGAAATTCTAGTAGTTAATGTCATTGGAGAAATATGTCCTTAAACTTCAATAATCGTTCGACACAAGTCTCCAAAATTCATAAACATTCCAAAATATTCGTAAATTTTTCACGAATGGAGAAACGTCGAACACTAGGGTAATCACAATTTCATTTCAACGTATTAATTTTTCGAAGTATTAATATAATAATATATAGTTAGTGGGCCCGATGGCCGACATCGCTATGCAGAAGTGCAGATCAAAAGGTCGCAGGTTTCGAGACCCGCCTCTGACATGGGGGAATGTGTGTGTGTGTGTCGACTTTTACCCTCTCATTGTCATTTCATCTTCCATGCCCCCAGGACCAACAACCCTGGCGGAGAAACTGAGATTCAGCTAATGCTGATCCTTCCTAATGAAGTTTCCGAGTCCCTGTAAAGGAAGTACGCGTGATCCCAGTCGGCTTTTACGCCTGCAAAACACAACAAACAGTTATTTACAATATGAATAAATGTTTTTTAAAAAGGTTTGCTGTGTCCTGTGCTGAAATCAAATTTTGATAATTGATTTTCTTTTTAAACTGGAAATAACCATCCAACTTTTCTTGCTTAAAATAGAAATCCACTTTCGGCCGAAGGATGCTATAGTTTTACTTCCCTGATTTCTTGGAACGACAGGGAATCTAAAAGCTCACTGTCTCCGCCTCCTTTGGACAAGTCCAAAGACCGTTCACAATTTAGTATCGTGAAAATATAACTTTTTTGGAGAGAAAAGAGAACATCTCACTGAGGGGGACACTACCTAACAAAAACAGAAACGTTTTAAAACCTTAACAGGCAGAGAAAAATCTTCAACGAAGATCGCGACGTTTTAAAAGAAAATCGACACCAGAAAAATCGTGTTTTGTCCATACGTTCACTGCTTGTAGAAGCCTGCCGCCTACCACTCAGCATTTAGCGTACGCATGGTTTTTTGTGTCTTTAATATTCTAAATTAATCTTTGCGTTTCTACCATTAGGAAACCGAAAAAATGAGACAATGGTAAAAAAAATGTTACTTTGGACGGCGATAGATGGGAGCTGGTTTTCTCAATGATCTTGTATTTCTTCAAAACTTACGTGTTTCAAATGACGTCATGCTATAATTTTTGAAATATGAGTATTTTTCTTATGCTTCGTGACAAATCATAATGCCAGCGGCAAATTTACGGCGCTTCAGACAGCCGGATACATCGTAAATTAGAATATGCAATTTTGTATATTATTTCTTAGTTCGTTTCTTACATTCGACCTTTTGTTATACACTTACACATTAATCTTTTTGGAATTATTCATTTTGAAATAAAAATTCTTAGCTCTTTAAGGGAGTATCGACAATACAGGTAATGTAACAATGGATTTCCGTTTCGCTGTCGCGAATGTCTGTGAATTACGTGTCATTGTTGTGACTTGATATAGCTGTCTGGTATCGGGCTTCTTTTTCTGATACACGTTTACAAACCTTTTGTATTATATTTTTATGCATTTGTAGAATTCACATAGTTTTGACAACACTCCGATAGAAACAGTGAGTTGTTTGCTTGTTTGAATTGCACGTTTTCAAATAATAGCTAAGACGTTAGTAGGGTACAAAGTGCAATATTTCAATCATACGTAGCTGTTTTCAATAACACGGGAAAGTATGTGCTGTTAACCAACACTAGTTTTATTTTGAAAAGTCGCAATACTAATTGACGCAAAAACACTACTCACAAGCCTCCATAGCAAATACAAAAAATTGTAGGCAGGGGTTTTGAAAGGTGCTGAACCAGCTGGTAAAATTTCGTGTCAATCCGAGTATCCAGCACGGTGAGTGTTGCGTGTAAGATACGAGTCAAGATTGACGCGAGCCTGCACCCCGACGAGCCCTAGGGTATAGTCTGCGACAAAGCGTCTCCAATGGCCTCCGCCTTGGCACGAATTATGGCTCGCGTTGGGGTTCCAAGGCGAAGGAACCGGAGGCTCCTGCGTAATCTCTGCTCCCCCCAGCCGAAACCTTTCGGAACCAGGCGCCCGCCCGCGGGGCGAAGTCAGTGCGTAGAAGGTCCGCCGAGAGGGTGGCCCTGGTTGTGCCCCTGCAGACCTCGTGGCACCAGAAAGAGCCACGCTCTTCAGACGTACGCGAGGGGCAGCGACAAATAGAAGAGAGGGAGGTGACAAATGGGCCAGAGGCAACGGCCATGGGTTCCACCATCCGCCGGTAGATGGAAATTTCGTCTTATTCGTGACGTAACAAAGTGGATCATTATTTGGCCGAGTTGTAATGGGGCTTGGGTGCTACCGTGCAAACGAACTCCGTTTCCGGTAGGACGATGACTCAAGCCCAACATGTGAGCCACTGGTTGGAGATGTGTAGCAAGAGTTTTATTGTCCACGCGTCGTCGAAGGGAGGGTCACCAGCAATCATCACAATGCCAGTGCAGGTCACCAGCAATTTGGTTTCTTGAAATTCAAGTTTTTTTCCCCGTTTTTCCAGGTTTGAGATCATCAATTTTCAAGGTTCACTTTCGCACATTACAACACATTTTACTTTCTTGCCACCGGTTAAAAAGTAGAGAGAAAGTAATGATATGCTGCGCAGAAAAACGGCCAATTTTCCGAAGAAAAACTCATTACATAGCCGATAACGAAAAATGGATACATCCAGTTGCTAAATTTAGAAAAAAATGTCCCTAAGTCGCACAGAGTCTATGTTCGCATCTGTTTCTTGAGTCCATTGTTCCATTCATTTCTTGAGTTCCAATCGAATGACGGCAAAACGTTTGTCTGTCTCCCCAACCGTGTGTTTGTGAACAACGCGAGTGGCTAAACCGTTCGGCTAATTACAAAAAAAAAACGTTTTTCTAATCAAATTACCGGTTTCTAAAGGCTTTTTCTCCAATATCCGTTTTTTCCCGGTTTTCGAAATTTCCAAGTTCGCGGGTCACCCAGCAGTGATTCCTGCTAGAATCGTCACTAGGCTGCTGTGTCTTAGGAGAATTAGAGTGCGGTAGTCACCTTCGACGCAAAGTGTTGATAGAGCTTCGGTGAGATGAGCGTTTACGAAGGAATATCCCGCAGCATCGGCTGCACAGAGCGATAGGCCGCTCTGCCCTTCCCGTGATGCAATGCCTGAGGGCGGTGCCGCGGGAAGGGAATCGGGGGAATGGGAAGCCCTTCAGTGGGAAGGCGCGGGCTAGTTGTGATCCCACACGCTGCACAGAGCGATAGGCCGCTCTGCCCTTCCCGTGATGCAATGCCTGAGAGTGGTGCTGCGGGAAGGGAATCGGGGGAGTGGGAAGACCTTCAGTGGGAAGGCGCGGGCTAGTTGTGAATCCCACACGCTGCACAGAGCGATAGGCCGCTCTGCCCTTCCCATGATGCAATGCCTGAGAGTGGTGCTGCGGGAAGGGAATCGGGGGAGTCGGAAGACCTTCAGTGGGAAGGCGCGGGCTAGTAGTGAATCCCACACGCTGCACAGAGCGATAGGCCGCTCTGCCCTTCCCGTGATGCAATGCCTAAAAGTGGTGCTGCGGGAAGGGATTCGGGGGAATGGGAAGACCTTTAGTGGGGAAGCGCGGGCTAGTTGTGAATCCCACACGCTGCACAGAGCGATAGGCCGCTCTGCCCTTCCCGTGATGCAATGCCTGAGAGTGGTGCTGCGGGAAGGGAATCGGGGGAGTGGGAAGACCTTCAGTGGGAAGGCGCGGGCTAGTTGTGAATCCCACACGCTGCACAGAGCGATAGGCCGCCAAGCCCTTCCTGTGATGCAATGCCTGAGGGCGGTGCAGCGGGAAGGGAATCGGGGGAATGGGAACACCTTTAGTGGGGAGGCGCGGGCTAGTTGTGAATCCCACACGCTGCACAGAGCCATAGGCCGCTATGCCCTTCCCGTGATGCAATGCCAGAGGGCGGTGCCGCGGGAAGGGAATCGGGGGAATGGGAAGACCTTTAGTGGGAAGGCGCGGGCTAATTGTGAATCCCACACGCTGCACAGAGCGATAGGCCGCCAAGCCCTTCCTGTGATGCAATGCCTGAGGGCGGTGCAGCGGGAAGGGAATCGGGGGAATGGGAAGCCCTTTAGTGGGAAGACGCGGGCTAGTTGTGAATCCCACACGCTGCACAGAGCGATAGGCCGCTCTGCCCTTCCCGTGATGCAATGCCTGAGGGCGGTGCCGCGGGAAAAGAATCGGGGGAAGTGGGAAGACCTTTAGAGGGGAAGCGCGGGCTAGTTGTGAATCCCACACGCTGCACAGAGCGATAGGCCGCTCTGCCCTTCCCGTGATGCAATGCCTGAGAGTGGTGCCGCGGGAAGGGAATCAGGGGAATGGGAAGACGTTTAGTGGGGAAGCGCGGGCTAGTTGTGAATCCCACACGCTGCACAGAGCGATAGGCCGCTCTGCCCTTCCTTGTGATGCAATGCCTGAGGGCGGTGCCGCAGGGAAGGGAATCGGGGGAATGGGAAGACCTTCAGTGGGGAAGGCGCGGGCTAGTTGTGAATCCCACACGCTGCACAGAGCGATAGGCCGCTCTGCCCTTCCCGTGATGCAATGCCTGAGAGTGGTGCTGCGGGAAGGGAATCGGGGGAGTGGGAAGACCTTCAGTGGGAAGGCGCGGGCTAGTTGTGAATCCCACACGCTGCACAGAGCGATAGGCCGCTCTGCCCTTCCCGTGATGCAATGCCTGAGAGTGGTGCTGCGGGAAGGGAATCGGGGGAGTGGGAAGACCTTCAGTGGGAAGGCGCGGGCTAGTTGTGAATCCCACACGCTGCACAGAGCGATAGGCCGCTCTGCCCTTCCCGTGATGCAATGCCTGAGAGTGGTGCTGCGGGAAGGGAATCGGGGGAGTGGGAAGACCTTTAGTGGGGAAGGCGCGGGCTAGTTGTGAATCCCACACGCTGCACAGAGCGATAGGCCGCTCTGCCCTTCCAGTGATGCAATGCCTGAGAGTGGTGCCTGCGGGAAGGGAATCGGGGGAGTGGGAAGACCTTTAGTGGGGAAGGCGCGGGCTAGTTGTGAATCCCACACGCTGCACAGAGCGATAGGCCGCTCTGCCCTTCCCGTGATGCAATGCCTGAGGGCTGGTGCCGCGGGAAGGGAATCGGGGGAGTGGGAAGACCTTTAGTGGGAAGGCGCGGGCTAGTTGTGAATCCCACACGCTGCACAGAGCGATAGGCCGCTCTGCCCTTCCCGTGATGCAATGCCTGAGAGTGGTGCTGCGGGAAGGGAATCGGGGGAAGTGGGAAGACCTTTAGTGGGAAGGCGCGGGCTAGTTGTGAATCCCACACGCTGCACAGAGCGATAGGCCGCTCTGCCCTTCCCGTGATGCAATGCCTGAGAGTGGTGCCGCGGGAAGGGAATCAGGGGAATGGGAAGACGTTTAGTGGGGAAGCGCGGGCTAGTTGTGAATCCCACACGCTGCACAGAGCGATAGGCCGCTCTGCCCTTCCCGTGATGCAATGCCTGAGAGTGGTGCCTGCGGGAAGGGAATCGGGGGAGTGGGAAGACCTTTCAGTGGGAAGGCGCGGGCTAGTTGTGAATCCCACACGCTGCACAGAGCGATAGGCCGCTCTGCCCTTCCCGTGATGCAATGCCTGAGAGTGGTGCTGCGGGAAGGGAATCGGGGGAGTGGGAAGACCTTCAGTGGGAAGGCGCGGGCTAGTTGTGAATCCCACACGCTGCACAGAGCGATAGGCCGCTCTGCCCTTCCCGTGATGCAATGCCTGAGAGTGGTGCCGCGGGAAGGGAATCGGGGGAGTGGGAAGACCTTCAGTGGGAAGGCGCGGGCTAGTTGTGAATCCCACACGCTGCACAGAGCGATAGGCCGCTCTGCCCTTCCCGTGATGCAATGCCTGAGAGTGGTGCCGCGGGAAGGGAATCAGGGGAATGGGAAGACCGTTTAGTGGGGAAGCGCGGGCTAGTTGTGAATCCCACACGCTGCACAGAGCGATAGGCCGCTCTGCCCTTCCCGTGATGCAATGCCTGAGGGCGGTGCCGCGGGAAGGGAATCGGGGGAATGGGAAGACCTTTAGTGGGGAGGCGCGGGCTAGTTGTGAATCCCACACGCTGCACAGAGCGATAGGCCGCTCTGCCCTTCCCGTGATGCAATGCCTGAGAGGCGGTGCTCGCGGGAAGGGAATCAGGGGGAATGGGAAGACCTTTAGTGGGGAGGCGCGGGCTAGTTGTGAATCCCACACGCTGCACAGAGCGATAGGCCGCTCTGCCCTTCCCGTGATGCAATGCCTGAGGAGTGGTGCTGCGGGAAGGGAATCGGGGGAGTGGGAAGACCTTCAGTGGGAAGGCGCGGGCTAGTTGTGAATCCCACACGCTGCACAGAGCGATAGGCCGCTCTGCCCTTCCCGTGATGCAATGCCTGAGAGTGGTTGCTCGCGGGAAGGGAATCGGGGGAGTGGGAAGACCTTTCAGTGGGAAGGCGCGGGCTAGTTGTGAATCCCACACGCTGCACAGAGCGATAGGCCGCTCTGCCCTTCCCGTGATGCAATGCCTGAGAGTGGTGCCTGCGGGAAGGGAATCGGGGGAATGGGAAGACCTTTAGTGGGGAAGGCGCGGGCTAGTTGTGAATCCCACACGCTGCACAGAGCGATAGGCCGCTCTGCCCTTCCCGTGATGCAATGCCTGAGAGTGGTGCCGCGGGAAGGGAATCGGGGGAGTGGGAAGACCTTCAGTGGGAAGGCGCGGGCTAGTTGTGAATCCCACACGCTGCACAGAGCGATAGGCCGCTCTGCCCTTCCCGTGATGCAATGCCTGAGAGTGGTGCTGCGGGAAGGGAATCGGGGGAGTGGGAAGACCTTCAGTGGGAAGGCGCGGGCTAGTTGCGAATCCCACACGTTGCACAGAGCGATAGGCCGCTCTGCCCTTCCCGTGATGCAATGCCTGAGAGTGGTGCCGCGGGAAGGGAATCAGGGGAATGGGAAGACGTTTAGTGGGGAAGCGCGGGCTAGTTGTGAATCCCACACGCTGCACAGAGCGATAGGCCGCTCTGCCCTTCCCGTGATGCAATGCCTGAGAGTGGTGCCTGCGGGAAGGGAATCAGGGGAAGTGGGAAGACCTTCAGTGGGGAAGGCGCGGGCTAGTTGTGAATCCCACACGCTGCACAGAGCGATAGGCCGCTCTGCCCTTCCCGTGATGCAATGCCTGAGAGTGGTGCCGCGGGAAGGGAATCAGGGGAATGGGAAGACGTTTAGTGGGGAAGCGCGGGCTAGTTGTGAATCCCACACGCTGCACAGAGCGATAGGCCGCTCTGCCCTTCCCGTGATGCAATGCCTGAGAGTGGTGCCGCGGGAAGGGAATCGGGGGAGTGGGAAGACCTTCAGTGGGAAGGCGCGGGCTAGTTGTGAATCCCACACGCTGCACAGAGCGATAGGCCGCTCTGCCCTTCCCGTGATGCAATGCCTGAGAGTGGTGCCTGCGGGAAGGGAATCGGGGGAGTGGGAAGACCTTCAGTGGGAAGGCGCGGGCTAGTTGTGAATCCCACACGCTGCACAGAGCGATAGGCCGCTCTGCCCTTCCCGTGATGCAATGCCTGAGAGTGGTGCCGCGGGAAGGGAATCGGGGGAGTGGGAAGACCTTCAGTGGGAAGGCGCGGGCTAGTTGTGAATCCCACACGCTGCACAGAGCGATAGGCCGCTCTGCCCTTCCCGTGATGCAATGCCTGAGAGTGGTGCCGCGGGAAGGGAATCGGGGGAGTGGGAAGACCTTTAGTGGGGAAGGCGCGGGCTAGTTGTGAATCCCACACGCTGCACAGAGCGATAGGCCGCTCTGCCCTTCCCGTGATGCAATGCCTGAGAGTGGGTGCCGCGGGAAGGGAATCGGGGAAGTGGGAGACCTTTAGTGGGGAAGGCGCGGGCTAGTTGTGAATCCCACACGCTGCACAGAGCGATAGGCCGCTCTGCCCTTCACCGTGATGCAATGCCTTGAGAGTGGTGCCGCGGGGAAGGGAATCAGGGGAATGGGAAGACGTTTAGTGGGGAAGGCGCGGGCTAGTTGTGAATCCCACACGCTGCACAGAGCGATAGGCCGCTCTGCCCTTCCCGTGATGCAATGCCTGAGAGGTCGGTGGCCGCGGGAAGGGAATCAGGGGAATGGGAAGACGTTTAGTGGGGAAGCGCGGGCTAGTTGTGAATCCCACACGCTGCACAGAGCGATAGGCCGCTCTGCCCTTCCCCGTGATGCAATGCCTGAGAGTGGTGCCGCGGGAAGGGAATCGGGGGAGTGGGAAGACCTTCAGTGGGAAGGCGCGGGCTAGTTGTGAATCCCACACGCTGCACAGAGCGATAGGCCGCTCTGCCCTTCCCGTGATGCAATGCCTGAGAGTGGTGCCTGCGGGAAGGGAATCGGGGGAGTGGGAAGACCTTCAGTGGGAAGGCGCGGGCTAGTTGTGAATCCCACACGTTGCACAGAGCGATAGGCCGCTCTGCCCTTCCCGTGATGCAATGCCTGAGGGCGGTGCCGCGGCAAGGGAATCGGGGAATGGGAAGCCCTTTAGTGGGGAGGCGCGGGCTAGTTGTGAATCCCACACGCTGCACAGAGCGATAGGCCGCTCTGCCCTTCCCGTGATGCAATGCCTGAGGGCGGTGTCGCGGGAAGGGAATCGGGGGAATGGGAAGACCTTTAGTGGGGAGGCGCGGGCTAGTTGTGAATCCCACACGCTGCACAGAGCGATAGGCCGCTCTGCCCTTCCCGTGATGCAATGCCTGAGGGCGGTGCCGCGGGAAGGGAATCGGGGGAGTGGGAAGACCTTAGTGGGAAAGCGCGGGCTAGTTGTGAATCCCACACGCTGCACAGAGCGATAGGCCGCTCTGCCCTTCCCGTGATGCAATGCCTCAGAGTGGTGCTGCGGGAAGGGAATCGGGGGAGTGGGAAGACCTTCAGTGGGAAGGCGCGGGCTAGTTGTGAATCCCACACGCTGCACAGAGCGATAGGCCGCTCTGCCCTTCCCATGATGCAATGCCTGAGAGTGGTGCTGCGGGAAGGGAATCGGGGGAGTGGGAAGACCTTCAGTGGGAAGGCGCGGGCTAGTTGTGAATCCCACACGCTGCACAGAGCGATAGGCCGCTCTGCCCTTCCCGTGATGCAATGCCTGAGAGTGGTGCCTGCGGGAAGGGAATCGGGGGAGTGGGAAGACCTTCAGTGGGATGGCGCGGGCTAGTTGTGAATCCCACACGCTGCACAGAGCGATAGGCCGCTCTGCCCTTCCCGTGATGCAATGCCTGAGAGTGGTGCCTGCGGGAAGGGAATCGGGGGAAGTGGGAAGACCTTCAGTGGGAAGGCGCGGGCTAGTTGTGAATCCCACACGCTGCACAGAGCGATAGGCCGCTCTGCCCTTCCAGTGATGCAATGTCTGAGAGTGGTGCTGCGGGAAGGGAATCGGGAGAATAGGAAGCCCATTAGTGGGAAGGGGCGGGCTAGTTGTGAATCCCACACGCCGCAGAGAGCAGGGCTCGCAGTGTCTTTACAGGATTTCCTCTTGCCCTCGTAAAAGTCACCTCACACACACACACATACTTTTACTCACGTTGACACATTCCATAGCAGGCATTCGCAGGTGAAGTAAAAACAAATTAATAAATCAACAAATAGGTACGAAAGTTTTATTAGCTTGGTGTACAGCTTTCACAATACTGCTGTAAAAATTACGTTGATGCACACAGAGGATGTGAGGAACGACTGTAACTCTGTTACGCTTTTGGAGTAACGCTTTTGACGTTTATTAAGGCGCATTCAGTTGTGTATCCGAATGTGGTTGACTAAAACGCCTTTCCTTGCGAACCTCTTCTGGCAGACCGAGCATTCGTAAGGGCGCTCGCCGGTGTGGATCCGCATGTGCTTAACTAAACTACCTCTCTCTGTGAAACTCTTTTCGCAGACGGAACATTGATGAGGGCGCTCGCCGCTGTGGATCCGCATGTGCGCAATTATATTACTGCGCTCTGTGAAACTCTTTTCGCAGACGGAACATTTATAGGGGCGCTCGCCGCTGTGGATCCGCATGTGCCTAACTAAATAACTTTTCTCTGTGAAACTCTTTTGGCAGAAGGAACATTGAAGAGGGCGCTCGCCGCTGTGGATACGCATGTGCCTATTTAAATTACCGCTATCCATGAAACTCTTTTGGCAAAAGGAACATTGATGAGAGCGCTCACCGCTGTGAGTCTTGAAGTGGACCAATACAATTCTTCTATGTGTAAAGCTCTTTTGGCAGTGAGAACATTGAAGAGAGCTATCAGCGCTTTGGCTCTGTATCTGCCTTCTCTTCAATCTTTTACGATCATTACCACCTCCCTCTCTCTGCTCAACCCCAACATCACACCCGCTTTCTGTCAAGCTCCTTACACAGGCGGGTCGTTCGTCTACATGCTTTGCGGTATTCTGCTTCGGGAACTGACACTCATTCTCCGCTGACTGCTCCTTGCGCATGGGACTCTCGCTTCCTTCCACTCTTGTGGTCTCCAGGGTTATGTAGTTCCCATCGTCGCATGAGGGTGCGCTGCAGACGCCATTACGAATTTCAGACTTTGAGTCTAAAAAGGCATCTGTAGCGTACTCTGTATCAGTGGGAAGAAAAACTTTGTTAGAATGAACTTAGTGATTTTGAAAACATACTCTCCAACATGGCCAGACTTGACAATTTTCACCCCCCCCCAAAAAAAAACAGTTAAAAAAAACAAGAAGACTCATTAAAAACATTTGAAACAAACATTTTAAGCAAATATAAATGCTATAATCTACTTTCTAGAAGAGTTACATGAGAATTTAACATTTTATAAATGTATTTTATACTTATTCCAGACATTAATTATAGGCTTCTTGATCTACAATATGGTCCCTTAATGAACATCATAAAATTGTTATACTTTAAATGAAAATTACAACTTTATTACTTATCAGTCGAAGATTTTCTGAGACATTTATAAACTTTCGCTAATTTCTCCGGCTTTTCTTCACCCAAATTGTTCCAGAATTTGGACCTAACCAAACCGTAAAATTCGTTCGATTGCTGCAGACCTTTCTAGGCAAATTGAAATAATTATCAAAAACAAAAAAAGCAATTTTTTTTCATGTTCTTAACATTGTATTTGGGCCTGTCTGTCCCCCCGCCTTTACACACACTTTCTAAGAACAACATATCTTGCATTAACAGTTGATTAAACGAAAATTGTTAAAATAGTACATACAACTACGATAATAGCATTTAAGACCACTTGTTTCGTAATACTTACCAGCACATTTCTCGCTTTTACAACGAAAAATTGCAGTATCCAAGGCTAAAGGGTCCTGTAAAAGAAAAACAAGCTAGTTGTTTATTGCCTCTTATTCATTTTTCCCGGAAGAGTGGTAAACCAGCATTTAATTCAGCTTTCCACTAAGAGTTCAAAGGGTTTCTAAGCTCACTCGGTAATGAAATCTCGTTACTATCGTAATGCTCACATATAAATACGAGATAAAAAGGAAAAAAGTAGATTCACACTAAGCTCTTTGGAAATGCAAAAAACATACTTTCTCTAATTATTCGTACCTTTTTTTTAAATTTCGAAAATTCACACAAATCAACGAAATTTGGACCTGAGCTGTTTTCTAAAAGTGTCCAGGTACACTTTTCCAAATTTGTCTCCATTCCTAGCAAAACTGCTTTCATTTTGAAAAAGTTGTACGTGACTTGATTTCAGGATCAAATTTGGACGATTATATTTTATTAAGCCAAAGTCAATATTAAAGATCAATAATTTTTCATTTTTGCGATTTCCGAATATTCAAATATTTTCACGAAAATCGAATCGACGCTATTTTATGTGCGTTCTTTGCCCTATCTGTGAAAAAAGTTCCAAAACATTGCAGCCATCTTGGAGAAGAATATGAGAACCAACAGAGAAAGTTCTCACTCAAATCAAACTATTCGTTTCAAATTCAGAGGGCTCGACATCGGCCACACCCATTCGGTCAAGGAATAAACATTTTGGTGAAAATCCCCGACACGGTTTTGCCCCCAGCTTCTTCACACGACGACGGACACCATTGTTTCAAATCGCAACGAAATACGGCTGAAGCTAGAGGCAGGCGGTGAAACCGCACATTAGCCACACGGTTTGACAAACCAAGGTTTAGATAAACCTTTAGATGAACGGTTAATTCCGGACATCTTCACTGCACAATATTGGCATTAGCCTGAGGTGCTGGCTAAAGTGAAGGGGTTGTCCGAGATTTCTGTGTCTTGGGTAGTGGAAGTAGTTTTGGGGTTGAGAATGGTTTGGAAATTACGCGCTGCACCGAGTCAAGGATCCTTCGCAAATACCGATACCCCGTCTCCAATTCGAAATTGCGTAGCGAAGCGACAACTGAGGTACAAAGTGAGGGGATGTCAGGAGATATCGGATATAAACAAGCCTTCGACCGATGTAGTGTATCTCAAAACTGCACACTTTGTCTCCTACTAGTCTTAAACACTTTTTACCAAATGACCAATGTCTGTTTATCGCATAACTTCTATTTTTAATATCGTAACGTACTTCACCTACTCTAGACACAGTGTGGTGGGCAATGTCGACTTCGTCCGAAGAAGTATACTTCGAAGGTTCTAGTACTTCACCACGTACTAGCACAGCAATGAGCAAAAATTGGATTTCTTGCATCTTACCTAAAATTTCCAACAATAGCGCCGCTAGTAAATGTCAATGGTCTCTAGAACAATTTTTTGAGCCCTCCCCAACTAGCATTCCTCTTTCTTGGCATTTAAGACATTTTAATTATCACAATTAATGAATATATGTCAAAGATATATTTTATTTACTAATTCCACTGGACCTACAAAGCTTCGCCCTCCCCACATTTGTTGGGGTTGTCCTCTGCAACCCTTAAGCCCTACGTTTAGGCCCGGCGGATAATCTGGGTATGGTGGGTAGCTATGCCCACACGAAAAATTCCGGGTGGGTACAACATCCACTCCACATTTAGGGTGAGAGAAATATTCCGTAAATGTCGAATTCCAGAAATGCAAAATTCCGTGAAAGTTGACTTCTGACTGGAGACGAAATGAATTGGGGAAGTCGTTTCCTGCTAACTGTGAATACACAAGAGGGCTTATCTCGGATTTTGTACGCTTCGTTCGCGTGATGGTCACCGTTCCTGAATCGTCGTTCTCGTCCAAATGAACGAAGTTCCTCAGTTTTACGTCGCTTCCAAATGTATTTGCTATGAACAATGTAGCAAGATCGGTTCAACAGTATTGCTATTTTACACATTTGTAGCGTCATGTCCGAAAAAACAGATTTGCAAAATCTGTTAAAAGAGTTTACAAAAAAAATACAAAGCCCTCTGGTCAAAGTGGCCTGCAAGCCAAAGTCTTTGGTTTGCAAAAATGAACTCAACAAAAGATACATAAAATAAATGTGATAACGTTATGACAATATAATGAGAAATGTGACAATTTGAAAAAATCTGTTTTGTATACGAGGTTGGGGCATAAGTCATGGCAACTATTTATTTTTGAGAATGTGAAAATGTGAAATATATCCGCGAAAAAGCAAGGTATGAACGAAGTGAATGGACATTTCACGACATGCGAAAATTTGGTTTCTCATATTTATGAAGGTATTTGAAACGACAGTATTGGTTTCATGTGCCATAGCATTAGAGTATATACAAGCGAGTTCACAACATACCAGAGGCATTCCGTACTGTTTCTAGAGGCGAGATTAGGCAGATGCTGCATTACTGCACGAGGCACATCAGTCGGTACACTGCCAGGTTGTCGCATGCGTTGCTGATCATTGGCTGATATGGGTTATCTCAGGCGCGGATCCAAGGGAGGGTCACAGGGGTCATCACTGCCATTAAGTTAATCATGACCCCCCCCAAATGATGACCCGTCACAATTTTGTGAGAAACTCCAACATATCTAAAAAAAACTCAAAGACTCGTAACCTTTTCAGTGTCCCTTCAGAATCGGGACTGACCGAGACATTTTCAGATATATTCAACAATTCTAGAAATTTTTAAAAAATTAGCCGTGCTGAAACAAATGAATTTATATATAAATTGGAATTTAATTTGCATAAAAGCATAAGTGTGCTCAAGATCACTTTAACCCTCCGGCGGGCGCGTAGCGGCACTCAGTGCCGCATTCTTACACTTTTGTTGATATTGTGTAAATAATTGGTGTCGCACTTTTCAGCTCATAGTTATTCTTCAGTCATTATATTTTCAACCGGATGACACTCAAATCACGATTTTAGACACTGCCGATCAACAATTATTCATTAGCAATTCGAACTCTGCAAAGGTTACGGCACTCCGTACCGCGCGCGCTTTGTCATGTCAGTATAATATTTGCGTACCTTTTATTTATTTGCATATTGTCTAATATAATTATTCTGTTTTGTTATTGAGCTTTGTGACAGATTTTGGAGTACTAGCTACTAACTCAAATTTAAATGCGTTGTTTCCGAAGAAACGTTTGCCCCGTATTCATTCCTCGACATGTAACACACACCAATTGACACGGAGGGAGTGAGTGATGGATCAGATTCTTATTATTATTGTTATTTCGTTTGGTATTTAGTTGGTTATTATGAAATAAAATGTATAAAAACAAATAAAGAATATTTCGTTCACATTCAGTAACAAAAGTAATAACTATTGACGCGAAAATCGGAGATGGATAAATGCAGTACGGAGTGCCGCACGCGCCTGCTGGTGGGAAATGACGGGACGCGCCCTGCCGGAGGGATTAAGAGTATTTTTAGTACAAAGAAATATATCTAAACAAGTAACATATCTTAAGTCGAAATCAAATACACTGTGCGTTTCTAGTGTTGCCAACTTAACGTGAATATTTGTCACTAATAGAACGAGATTATTGTGGTGAAAATGGACGTCAACACATGGACTTATAAGTCACAACGGGAATAGAATTAGCTATACTTAGTAATAATAATTGTATGTATATACAATTGGCAACAATCTTGCTTTCAGATGTTTGTTAGAATTCAGTTTCGATGATACAATCCTATTCAGTATCGGAACTCCTATCAAACTATGTTTATTTAACCTAAAAATGCTTAATATAATAAGTGACGGCGAACCTAATATTGATCATTGAAATCTGATGCCGGTTCTAGTTTTGTAACAACGTAAGAAGCCGCTTTCACCACAAGTTAAGGCTATCAACAGGGGTTAGTGGTAAAGATTTTCGAAAAGCATTAAAGTTGGAGAATTTTAGTTTGGCTGATGGGCGAGGAGAGTGTCTGAGAGTGCCTAAAATACAGTGGCGAAGCTAGTCATGCAGTTGGATATTCTGAAAATCTTATCTTACATTTTATTGTAAATTAGATCCATTCATGTTTTTTTTTATTCAACAAAACCGTGGATAATTTGTTTTTCAAAGCTTTCGTTTCTGCACAGTTAATTTCCCATGGAATTTCTCAGGAATGTCTTAACTCTTTAATGTATTCATACTCCTTTCACATAATGCTGTATATAAAGGGAAAGTTAGACTGAGTTGTATCAACCGAACCGTCTCTTGATATTTTTTCTAGACCACTTTGTCTAACAAATACATCAGCAAAAAAACTGCAGACATGTATTTTGCATTATTAATGTATACATTTGTCAATTAATTTCGAGGCTGCTCACTGTCAAGAAATGGATATTGTTTTCTTAGGAAAGAAAACTTTTTTGAACGAAAGGACGCTTTGCAGGTGGAAAACTGCTTTTTGCCAAGAAATTCAATAAAATGAAAGTTTTCGAAATGTTGAAACCCGTAGTCCATCTGAGTCACTACTGTATCAATATTTTAGAAGATACGATTTTGTATCTTTCAAATAATTCTTCCCCTGAAAGTTCATTCACAGTCACGTCTACTTTGATGCAGATTTCAATACTCTTCATATCTAACACGGTATATTACTATGTAATGCTATTTCTATCTTTACGGCGTATTGCATGACTCGTGATTCCGCATTATTGAGCGAAATCTTCATTTCGGTATCGTGAACAGTTTAGAAGTTGTAAGACTGACGCACAGTCAGTGGGACATTGTCTGCAACACTATATGTTTAGCTTCATTAATTGTTTCGTAAAGAAAACACCAACAAAAATCACACAAACAACTCAACTTTCCCAGTGAATTTGGTCGAGACGTGGGCGTGCAGTGCATCGCTGTACACGTCTACCTACCGAGTGTGGCTACCGAGAGCCTAGGCTCTAGCTGGGGTCTCTACCCAGTAAATACAATGAAAAGGAGAGAGCGCACGCTCTCTTGTGCGCATGCGCGGCAAAGCCAGCCGGTGTCTATCCACTGGCAGACTCCTCGCTCAGCTACCAGCCCCAAAGAGTATATATCTGCAGCCCTGCTCATTCATTCGCGCATAAACGGGGAAATGGAGTCGAACACATTTACTTTTCTTCAACGATTCAGTAAGAAAAATATTGAAAAATGGCACAAAAAAACAGATTTTATCGAAAAAGAATTAGGGTATTATAAGGCTTCCAGATTACCCCGCAGCTTTGCCAATACTAAAAGACCGTATTTGAATATTTTGCTGACGCTGAGCCCGAATCCGGTTAGAGAAATTTAGTTCGGGTGATGAGCAAGGATAGTCTGACGCATAAAATATATTACTTTAATGTTTTGCTGTGGCTGAGTCCGAATCCGGTATCAAAAATATATTTTGACAGCTCACATTCTTGATGAACAGTAATGCAATGATGCTACTTTATTTGGGTTTTAATTATACAAAGCACTTTGGCAATGGAAAAGAAATCGGATCTGGTATTTGCAATATTAATGTTGCATTAGATAATTTATTAGATGTTTGTATGTCTTGCTGTAGTTGTCCCCAAAATTATAATGAAGTTAACAAAATTGTTATAGAAGAATCGCTATTGAAGGAGATTCAAATGTGGTGCAAATTTACTAATATACGAAAGAGCAATATAATAAAAACAAATGTTTAAAAAGGAAAAATGAAAACGAGAAAAATAATTGTGAGAAAAAATAAAAATATAGTTTGGTTTATTTATTTATTATTACATGCATGCACTTATTAATTATAATAATTTATTAAAAATATTTTTTTCATTACACACATTTAGATGTTTCTTTCATGTAAGTTTCTTCACAAATTGTTTCATATTGCATCAAATGAAAGTTTTTTTTACTAATTTGAAAGTTATTATTGATAACTTTATAAATTTTCATCTTTTAAAACAAAAATACCGAATAAAATTTAAATATTTTCGTAGGCAAAACTCGAATCTGCGAGAAAAACTGGGGTTTACCATTTAAAATTCCAAAGTTACATCCGCCTCACCCCCAGGGGATAGGGTGAGGATCGTAACAATAGTAAGCTGATAAATGATGTGTGTTTATTGGTATATTGAAATTCTAATATATTTATAACATAATGAATTCCATCTGATATACGTATAACATACATCAAATATATGTTATTATTTTCTGTACCCTCCCCCTTTCCGAAATAAATGCACTTGAGTCATAAGCTGACCCCTCCCAAAAGCGAAGTCTGGATCCGCGCCTGGGTTGTCTCGGAAACGCTCGCCCTATCTCGCGACTGTCCGGTCATGGAAGAGCATTATTCCCAACAGCTTCTACCAACTCCCCTTGAAATTCTCGGGCAATTCAAGGAGGAAGAGTCTTTGAGTCTGACCGCGTCTCGAAACATGTTACATTCACCTCGTACAGCAGTAATCGAACACCAGATTCCACGTTGCTCCGAGGTAATAGACGCTCCCAGAACCATCTGTTGATGTCAATGCACTACTTTAGCATATCCTTCACATTTAAATGAAATTTAGCGATTCAATAACATTTCTTTTAGAAAAGAATTGTTGCCATGACTTCTTCCTTAACTATCGTTACTCCCTTCTTATACATTTTGGGTGGAACATGGAAGGGGTGGGTGAAGCGCCTATACTGCGATTTCACTAACTTTGTCCCTCAAGACAACTCAAATCCCATCTTCGCGATGGAATATGTCACGGCATTTCGCGTCTTTCTCGGTCTTGCCGATAGAAGTCGCATGATCGCAAGCACTGCTTCATACGGTCGAGACCGTTCGAAACCTAGCGGAAGACTGAGGAAGATGCAAAATGCCGTGACGAATTCCTTCGCGATGATGAGATTTGAGTGGCCTTAAGGGACAAAGACAGAGAAATCGCAGTATAGGCCCACTCCATCTCAACATTAACCGCCGGCCTTGCTACCGTCAGCTTAATGAAACACGATTGAATGTCTAATAGTAACTTGCCTAATAGGAAAATGATTATGTTATTCTTGATTATAGTTTTTTCATGAAATGATTTCTGCCATCAATTGTGAGTTACCATGTTTAGTGTCAAACTAAAGGGAAAAAAATTTGGTTTGTCATTATCACTAACATATCTCTTATTATAGCAAACAGATTTTTAAACCACTTTCAGAAAAAAATGGAGTGAATCGTTTAAAATGAAATTGGGGTAGATGGTGTTGTTCCTACCTCAAGTTCCTTCTTCAACTCTCCACTGGGAACTTCTTCAGGATCCAGAAACACACCGATTGGTAGTTTTAGCTCCTGCAAGTGGATCAAAACTCTCATAGATTTTTTTCTTTCTTAAATCACAATACAAAGTGGAGAGTTCGTGACACACATATCCAAAAAACAATGTATCCATTCGGGCAATACAAACATACACAAACTTGTAGTGCTGCAACGGCACGTAATGAACAAAAATGGAGTTGGAAATGTTCAGGCGTCGTGTAAATAAATTCCCAAAATCAAAATATCCGTTTGAAACCCCCAAAGCATCAAGCTGGTTCAGATCGATCGAGGAAAATCAATTTCGGAGAAAACTGACGGAACCGTTCAGGCGCTAGCGTTCACCACAAACGGAGACGCTTTGCCGCCAATCAACTTTTCGGTATCAAGGACCCACAAAACATGGCTTCTCTCTACACAACGTGGTACACGAAAGAATTTACTAAGAATGAAACTTTTTACTGTCAAAAATCGATATTCCCAGAGCATTACAATACTTTATACTGCGTAAGTAATACCAAGAATATGCAAAATATTCTGCCAATTCCACGTTTGGTCAGGCTAAATTCTCATTTAAATATTGAGAAAAAATTATTGAAGCGTTTAAGAAATGCTTTATTATTCATGACCAGCATTTTTGCATCTGACAGATTATAGCTGTGAAAGGAATTATTTACTTTGTTTTCAGAACTATAAACAAAAATGTTACTTTTTACTTTCCCGTATACGGAGCGATATACAGTAGTATATGGAAAATTACGGAATGCTGCACAAAAACGTAGCGGATTTTCAGCAGAAAAAAATTCATTGCCGCGCCGTGATAACGACAAAGTGGATAAATCTAGTTGCTAAATTAAGAAAACAAATCCTCTAACACGTGGTGTAGCCAGAAACCCTGTTTTGTGGGTCCTTGATACCGAAAAACCAATTGAAAGCAAATCATTCCTCCGTCTGTTCTGTATATGTGAACAACACTAGCGCCTAAACTGTGTGTAGGTTTTTTTCTAAATTGAAGAAATCCTGTCTCTCTGGCTTGAGTCGAAACTCTAATATTTTGAAAACCATTAATTTTTGGTGTTACTTATATGAAGCCCCCCCCCGAAAATTTTCAAAATTTCCTCAAAAACGGCTCCAAGTTTTTTCTTTAAATTTCTTGTGACTATAGAATAAAACATATTCATGAAGGAGGCATTGATGCGATTATCACGAATCGCTCCCAAATTTCAAAAATTGCCAAAGTTTGCACTTTTTCGGCGTCTTCCCACAACTACAAAAATTGAAGATAGAGATTTTTCCTTCAAATAAAATTTGTTTTCCAAAGCGAGATCTTTTATTAAGGTCGTGCACATTTTTATTTTAAAAAAACTTCGCGCAATATTTGCAATTTTAAAAAATTACGAAAACAAGATTTTCCCTAAAACGGCTCCAATTTTTTTCTTTAAAGTTTTGGCAGGAATAGTGCTACATGTACCCTATGTGATGACATAACGCCATATTGCTCTATACGTTGTTTTTTCAAAAATTACAAAAATGTAATATTTTGACTTGTCACTCGTGTTAAAATTTACATTATGGATGTATTTCATTGTTCAGTGCCTTTCTTAACACATAACTTGCAAAGTATCTCTGATGATGGTTTTTGAAATGTCCATAATCGTTGAGTAGAAGGGCTTACCTGAATTGGCAAATTTTCTGAAATGTTCGAACCAAATTTTCTCACTAACTATGGAAACTTTTTCGCCGAAATTCTCAACAATGGAAGAGTTTAATTCTCTCCTATATGTAAAAAGCTCGATTTCGGTCACGATTGGGGCCCAAAAATCAAAATTATGCTGAAACATGTTTTTAATCACACACAGAATGAAAGTATCTATTGCATCGAAACTAAAAGTAAACCATCGCTTCAATTGAAAAGTTTTCTTAATATTTTGTTTTATAACATTTTCTTGGATTATTGTAAATATTACCGCAAATGTGTTTTTTTTGGTTTCTACTTGCTCACCAAGGGAATTCGCCAGTGGCTTGGGAATTGAATGTTACCATGACAAGAATATTGTTATTAAACAATATTTGTATTTGCCCACTTGTCAATATGAAACAAAAGCTATAAGCCAACATAATTTACACCTAGGGATTTCCCTTTATTATAATGCAAAAACCATTTCAGGATGTTCAACAGGTACATTAACAAACTTTCACATTCAGTTTCTATTTACCAATATATTTGAAAAATGAAAAATACTTTTATTGAAGTTGTTCCAAATGCTTGTAGAATGATTTTCAAGATACAACGTACAACATTTTATTAAAAAAAAAAGCTATAATTACTCCTGTGCCAATTTTGGTATGTGTGAACGTTATAGAGTGCACAGAAAGTTTGGGTGGTCCACTGCCAAGAACTATACCATTCTTACCCCATTATGCACATTAAAAATCCGATTATACATCTTCATTACAAATAACTTCCAATGACAAACTGAAACAACTAACAATTTTAACTCAAATTTACTCTAGTATTATACAAGACAAGCATTAAATCGTTCCCAACCCTCATGTATTAACACACAACATAAAAACTCACATACTCTATGAAAATAGAACATTCTAAATCAAATGTCTGAAACACCTGATTATGCAGCTTCAAAAAAATATTAACCCATTGGAAATCAATTTTCTCTTCACTGCCTTGCTTCACCTAATTTCTTTCAAATACGCAGTAGTTCATATTAATCTTATTAATATTGCTATAATAGCTACATAAATTCATTTTTGAAATATTATTGCTTAGTATTAGTGTTTGTGTCCTCAGAGACCTAGAACCAAGCTAAACAGACATACAGGATAGAAAATGTATATTGGGCCTAATTAAAATTACTATACTTTATTAGAAATATGACAGTAATATTCCAAAGGGGTCAAAGACTGAATAAAAAAGAAGTATATAGAGAAGACAAAACAATTCACCTGTTCATCATCTTCCATCTTCATTTCTCTCTTTAAGGGGTACAGGTCATCTCCCTACAAACAAAAATAGTACACTACTGTACAGTTGCTGCAATTGAGAAATGCTTATCTGTGCAGCTAATAATGCAGGATTGGAAAAAAACAGAAGGTTTTAAAAAACTCTAACACTGTAGGTACTTTACAGTTTAATCTATTTTATTTTGGATGGATTGGGAAATAAGATTTTTGAAATTTTCTTCACATAAAATACAGATCTTCATTGGTTGAACAGTCATACCAAAAGATATTTAATTTTGCCAGCATTTATGGTGAATTCAAGGACCAACCGCAACACTCTAGTTTAAAGACTTCAAATTTGTATAATAATTACTAGTAACTGAAATTTTCTTTTGAATTATTTCTACTAATTTCTCTTTAATGTTCTTATGTTTGGGCAGTTAAGTAGAAAATGTAAATCACGTGGCAATGCTGCAACATTTTACTGAAAGATTATCTTCTTTCATGTTGTAAAATAGGAGTTGTCTCAAATATCAGAAAAAAATATCAGAAATATCAGTTGATATTTGGTAGTCAGTTTGCAGTATTTTGTACTTGTGGTGTTATGTGTACGTATTTATGTATGTGTGAGGCGAAATTGACAGTTGTTTGATTGTTTTTTCGGGGAAAACGTAGCCAATCCTGCAATAATGTAAATTAAAGCACTGGAAATTAAATTATTATCTCTAGATCAAGCTATTCCTGGCACAAACTTGAACTTTCAAATTAAGAATTTACTGCACACAACTACTCATACTTTGAGTTCACGAAGATTAACAAATTTTGAGGAAGAAACAAAGGAAAAAGAAAGAGAGAGAGAGAGACGGGAAGATATAGAGAAAAAAATTAAGAGAAAAAGCGAGAAAGAAAAAACAAAACATCCTTTTACATAAAATAATTAATTACTGGTCCATCTCTCAGTTCATTACAATCCATTCAGCCATTCACATAACCAAATTTAATTTACTTCTGCAGGAAGAACTTCTCCGAGTTTGAGAAATAATTTTCAAAAACGTTCAGGCTTATATGGCCATATTTATGATGTACAGTTTCTTGAAAAACTAATGCATTTATTAAAACGTTACTATATTTGTGCAGTAATTTGTGCATCCTGTCTGGCATTGTTGTGCTGACTTATGCACAGTAATAATGATGAACACGGCCATCCTAGCACAAGCAATTTCATAGCTTTAGAAGCGACTTTGAAAGCAACTGGAACAACAAGATTTTATGGACAAACAACAAGATCAGCAATATTCTTCTTTTTCCGACAGAGAGAATTTTTTGGGCATTTCCAGTAAGCAGATATATGATAGTACTTACATAGGTTGAAAATAAACACATAGATGCATTTTGTGTGATTTGCAATTCCATTATTGCTTAGCATTTAGGTCAGTAAGTAAAAAAAAAAAACAGACATCAAAACGGGACATCTCAAGTCCATTGATTATGATTGATTATGTGTTGGTATGTAGTAGTTCTTATATGGGTTTTAGAGAAAGGATGCCTAAGACTACCATTTGGCTAACCTTAACAACTTGCATTCTGTAATCTACATGAAAACATACATTTCTTTACATCATTACACCAGGAAAGAGAGGAACCATTTATACCGCTTGTTGGAATGCTAATTTACCTAATTCATTGTTAGCATGGGTGGTTAGAAAAGTGTGGAAACCTGAAATCTTTTTAAAATTTAAGGAATATGACAGAAATGATCTTTTACAATAAAACAATAGGAACAAGTTGATTATCTGTGCAATCCAATCTGAACTCTTAACAATATTACAACAGTTACCTTTGCAGTCCAGGGGACTACACTAAAGTAATGCACAGTTCAGAAGCTGGCGATCATTACGAAGCTACTGTCACTTCAAAAACAATGACTCAGGTGATGCCACTTTCTCTCTCAAAAGTCCAGCTAATTATAATGTTGTGTTTATTTGATTAAAATGTAATATCATTGTACATTAATACTTAACAAGTAACTTACCAAAATTCATTAACGTCATATTACTAATACCAACTTACCAACATTACTATAATTATATGATTCTTATTATAATGTATATACTTGGATTTATTTACAGCTGCCTGACAGGCCATCAGCTGTAATGGTGTCATCCAACTGGGAGTTCACATGTCACTATGGTATAATTCAAGTTGCTGACTGAATGAAAACGTAAAAGCTGATTTACTTCATGCGCAGTTCCGAATAATTCCAAGTATAAATTAAGTAGTTTTCAGATTTTTCCTTGAATTGCATTAATTTGTAACTTAATGAGAATTTGTTAATTCAGACAATTTGTACATGAAATGCTTTAATACTGAGCAAAAAACTATAATGAATTAGCCATTATTCACTACAATTTAGTAGCAACCATTACTATACAGATATTTAACCAAAGAAAAACAAATTTTCTCAATTTTTAATAACAACAATATAATACCTCATGAAATTGTGGACATATCAAAATAAGTTTCCCAATTCAGAGCAAAAAATATACATCATGACCATTCTAATTAAACTTGCATAAAAAAGTTCACAATATAATATTCTGATAAAATCTGCTCAAAATTGTTCTTTTCCTCTTTGACCTGAATTACCCCAGTTTTCAATCTACCTCGATTCCAAACAAAGCACTACTTCTTGATCAAAAGATTCAAGAAAATTTCAAGAGTACTCTAGTAAATATTATTTTACATCCTCGCAATTTAGACAAAGACTTTTTACCTAGGTCATCAGTGTTTAGCACAAATATTTGCAAAAAACCCTATGCCTTTCTTCTTACGAAGCACACAAAAACCATCCCCAATTCATTCACATGTCTACCCAAAATTCCCGTGTCTGGAAACAAAATTAGCCTCTACTTCTCATATTTAGAGAGCAAACAATCAACTAACCATGAAATTGAACAGTTCTTCTTCAGGATCATCCTCAGGTTCTTGTTTTACCTGAAAGAGAGATAGACACTTTTAGTGAACTCACTGCACCCATATCCAGTCGCAAATCTGATATTCATCAGTTTTTCAAAGTAATATATCAGTAGGTCATATTTTATGAGGAAGGTTGCATTACTATTAAATAAGTTACACATTACAATTACTTATAATCGCATGTTTGCGAGAGATAAAAAAAAACTCTTAATAAAAATGTATATAATGCTATTAGTTTATTATAGTTCAGGTTATTAATTTCGTATTTTTATAATAAATAATAAAAATATGAACTTACGTTCTCTACTTTAATCACACTCTCCGACAATATTTTTATTTGATCCATGTTATGAAGAAAATTTACAGAGCACTGGTTTAACACAATTTGAGTATATATTTCACCGTGTTCTAATGTTCACAGAGACCACAATCCAGAGAGTATACAATAAATGCCACAATCTGTCTCAGAGCATCCACGGATACAGCGATCCGAAGAGATCTCTCCCATGTTACAACCGAAGACGAGTAACCGACGCCCTTATCCGCCACATGCGCCACCGTCGACTATAAATGCATCTCCCCACTGCTGTGCTCCCCCTTCCACTTGGGTGTGCTAATCACGCCGCTTACTGTCAACTTGTGAGCGGGAGTTCAAAATTAAATAATTTTTCCTGGTCTTTCTTACAGCTATATTGAAAATTAATTGCATTTACTTAATTCTATATTATAACGGGGGGGGGTCCCTAACCTGCCTACTTATCTCCTATTCACAACAGCACCACGCTGGGCTGCCAATGTAACGGGATCGGGGGTTCTCTCACCTATCTATCTATCTGTTTAACTCACTCTGTTTAGTCATAGCCCGCTAGTATGCCTAAAAGCCGCGGCACTTCGCCGATCCTGAAGCCAGCGAACGGACGAAGTTCACATTGTGGCCGCTGGAGCGCTGGTCGCCGACCATTCGCGAGACCTTCGGGCCGTTTTAATGCATAGGGAAATGCCCGCATTTCGGACGATTTTGGTCACTGACTGTGATATGAGGCATTGCAAACTCGTGTTGGTGGTAATATTAAACAATACTGAAATTATATTTCACTGTGCAGTTTGCTTAAAAGAAATTGTGGAGTGAATGCTTGAAATTAACATAGCATGCGTGAAATCTACTTGGTTAGTAAGCCAGTAGTGATTCTTCTTGACATATAAAATGCAATATTTATTCTTAATTATTTCTGATATTTAGGTGTTTAAAGAGAACTATAATGCACATAATGTCTTTAAGGTTTTTGAAGACATTGGATGAAAACGAAATGAATAGAAAACTATTATTTTATCAGTTCTATTCTATCAATTTTTATATTTCAAGATGTATTTATTTTTTAGTCTATATTACACGCTCAAAAAAGTAAAAATTCAAGATATAATTGTTCGTGAAAAAAATATCTAAATAGCCGGAAGAAACTAGTTCTAAAACGGACTACGGACGCTGTTATAAATGTTGACGTTGTTGTAAATAATACTCACAAAAGTTCACTCAAAAAAAGTACTCCAAATCACTATTGCCCTAGTAAAAACGTTCTCACCAAGAGATAGAATCAAAAAATTATTTCCGACTAGCGAAATTTCATATTGGCGCTCTCATGGAGATACCAGAAAAAACTATTAGATATTTTCAATAAGAGCAACTTAAGTACAATGTAGACATTATTTCTAATTCTTTGCGTAGTCCGCTTCCAAATTCCACAACAATGACAGAACAATAAATCAAACATCATAAATAAAAATCAACAATCAGACTTATCGTGATACCCAATGACTGTTGTGAGAAAATGTGTCACTTTTTGATTGAAAAGTTTACAATACGAGAAATATCTAAAGCTGACTCAAACGATCATTTCCAGTACTTGGAGTCAGTATGTTTTTATTGAACATAAACAGAAATTGTTTGTGCTATTTGTGAGTATATTTTCAAAATTTGTATCGAATTTTGAGAATAAACTGAATTGTTAGGTAGCCGAAGTTATTTCCACCATGGGTTGCATATTCTTAAACGTTCAGACACATTAAGAATGTATGTTAATATTTATTTACTATATGAAGATAATTTGCATGGGTGGATATTAAATAAATAAATCAGTCTCATCTTTAAAAGACCCTGATGGTTATATGTGGTAGAACAATTTATTGCGAAAGCTGTACCTCCACTTCCAAGGTTTGTTGTGAAAAGAAACCTTCAAAAATATATTAAGCCAGCTTTGGAAAGAAACAGTTTCCTTGCATGTGACGAGTGCGCAGATTTAATAACGATAATTGACATAATTTTAAACATTTTTTTTATCAGAGGTCTTGAAGAACATTGCTGCTTTTACTAAAGAAGTAATGGAGATGCCTTAATACTTGAATTCAAAGCCTGTCAGTCGAAAAGTTCTGTTTGTAATGCGGATCTCCGTATATTTGAGTGTAGCAGCAGATCGAGGAATGGTCGGCGAGCAGCGCTCCAGCGGTCAGTAGCGGAACTTTTACATATAACAAGGACGGGGCCGGAGTGCCGAGGCTTTTAAAGCCTACTAGCGGGCTATGGTTTAGTGAATTACATACACAACACGTTGCGTTGCCAACGGAACTGATAATGGGATCTCTCCCTTACTGCTATATAATCTTAACAAAATTCTGTTACACTTTTAACTAAACTAGCTACCACCTGCTGTTCGTCACGTAAAGCGTATAGCGGAATAAAATAGGTAAAATTGGCCCACGACCAAAATAGAAGAAGATGATGCTATTTTATTCTACACCAAAACTAACCTAGAAAAATCAAATTTTTATATTTTTTTATCTTACCATAGGTACATAATATAGAAAACTGTGTTTTTCACCCTCTCCTCACTTTTAACGCTGAATCCAGGTGGAATTTAGATTTTCTTAACATGTAACCTAACGAAATGAGTTCTTTAGACAATTTTTTAAGATATACACTAATTTATTTTGATATTTTTGTTACTTAAGACCAACATAAGGGACGATTTTCAGTGAAAAAACTTACTTTTTTAATTTTTTACACTTTTTTTTAGAATTTCATGTTGAATGCTCGATTTAGAAAACAAAATTAACTATTTTCATTGGATTCCTCGTGAAAAACTATATAAATAATCGACTTTTTCGGCCCTGTGGATTAGTGAAAGCCTCTGGCAGTAATACTGATATTATTATGGTTCCTAGCATTGTAATATCTATTGTTTTAATATCACATGCTAGGTTTAGGCTAGCGAAGAAGTCAGTTGTTATGTTCCTCCCGCTTTTTTGAAAACATCGTCGTATCTAAAGCAACTATCCCTTCCTTGATTTCAACGGTTGGCTTGCCTGAGGCCCTTTGTATACTTGAACGTAAGAGGCACAACTAGTGGTACTGTCACATGAAACGATTAACTCGAAGCCGTATTCAGGCGCGCATCCAAGGGGACGTCATAACCCCCCCCCCCCCCGACTCATGAACTGTCACAATTTTGTGTGAAAATTTTGTAAAAAACTATCAAATCTAAAAAAAGGTCTGAAAAACTGATGATCTTTCCAGTGTCCCTTCAGAATCGGGACTGACCGACACATTTTCAGACAATTCTACAAATTTCTATAAATGTAATAAAGCTGAAACTATTGAATTTATACAGAAGCTGGAATTAAATTTGTTTAAAAGATACATTATTATCACACAGATTGTGTGTGTTCAAGATCAATTTAAATATATTTTTAGTACAAAGAAATGTATCTAAACAAGTAATATATCTAAAGTCGGAATTAAATATACTGCGCGTTACTAATATTAGCCAACTTCATGTGAATATTTGTCACTAACTTGAACCAGAGAATTTTGGAAAAATTTACATCAACATGCGAATTCACATTAAAAGTTCACACCTGTTATTCAAAGGGAACAGAACTAGCTGAACGTACTAATAATAATGGTATGTGTATAAAATTGGCAACAATCTTGCTTCCAGGGGTTTTTAGAATTCAGTTTCGTTGATACAATCCAAATCATTATCGGAACTCCTATCGAACTCACTGTTTATTTAACCTAAAGGGGCTTAATAGAATCGGTAACGGCGAACCTAATTTGATGATTGAAGTATGATGCTGCTTCTGATTTTGTAAGAACGTAAGAAGCCGCTTTCAGCATTTAGGAGTATCAACACAAGTTAGGGGTTAAGACTTGTCGAAAAGAATTAGAGTTAGAAAATTATAGTTCGCCAGATAAGCGAGGATAGAGTCTGACGCCTGAAATATCTTATTTGAATGTTTTGCTGTCGCTGAGTCCGAATCCGATTAGAGAATTTTAGTTCCGCTGATGAGCGACGATAGAGTCTGACGCCTGAAATATGTAATTTCAATGTTTTTTCTGTCGCTGAGTCCGAATTCGGTATTAAAATTATCTTTTGGGAGCTGACATTGTTGATGAACAGTATTCCAATGTTACTTCATTTGGGTTTTAATTATACAAAGCACCTTGGCAATGCAAAGGAATCAGATAAGTTATTTGCAATTTATAAAATGTTGCATTAAATTATATTTTTTATATGTCTGCATGTCTTGATGTAGTTGTCCCTTAGATTATAAAGAAGTTTACAATACTGTTTATAGAAGAATAGCCATTGACGCAGATTCAAATATCGTGCAAATTTATTAATGTACGAAAGAGCACTAAAAATGAAAAAAATGTAAAAAAAAGGAAAAATGAAAAAAAATAATTGTTAAAAACTATAAAAGTATAATTTAATAAGTTCATTTAGTTATTATATGCATGTTTTTATAAATTAAAAATAATTTATTAAAACATAATTTGTGTATTTTCATTACACACATTTACAGGATTTCTCTCATAAATTTGTTCCTTTACAAATTGTTTCATATTGCATCAAATGAAAGTTATTTTTTCTTACTTGAAAGCTATTCTCGATAACCTTTTAAATTTGCAATTTTTAAAAATCTACCGAATAAAATTGACATATTTTTGTATGCAGAATCCGAATCTTCAACAAAAATTGGGGGATTCAAATTTAACATTCCAAAGTAACCCCTGCCTCACCCGCAGAGGATACTGTGAGAATCGTAGCAATAGTAACCTGATATGTAATAATTGAAGTGATTATTTGTATTTGAATTTATAATATATTTAGAGTCTAATAATTTCAATCTGATATTTCGTATAACATACGTTAAAAACACATGTTATTGCATTCTGTACTCTCCCCCCTTTCCGACAAAAAAAGGACTTGAGTCTTAACCTGACCCCTCCCAAAAGAGAGGTCTGGATCCGCGCCTGGCCGTATTTATCGGATTTTGAAGCCAATTATATTGCCGACCAGGACATCTACCTCGAAAGGCCACACGTTTTTCATCAACTGTAATGTTGTGCGGTATAAATGCATCTTGATGTGTATTCTCGTGCATTTTTAAAACATCTAATACAAACCAAGTTACTCGGTTCCACGCCGATGCTTTGCAACATTATATCCAAATCACCTAGAAATTCGTGTGAAATATTTCTAACTGCTGCTTCATTTTGGAATTTATAAGCACCAGCTAGAATCAAAACGCCTAGAAATTATTTCAACTAAGTAGCATTACGCTTTGTCCATTTTGAACCATACACCAAAGTCCCTTCCTTGTTGGTCCATATCTTGTGTGACCTGGACTTTCTCGTGTAATGTTAGATCTACGTGCCCTTACACACGATTCTCTTTGCACATCCTTACACCATATTTCTTGCTAATTTTTTGGATGTGTAGATGACAAGCTAAATCCCAATATTTCTCACAATACATTGGAAATAATTAATACAATCTTGTAATATAATACAATCCATATCTCTGAAAGCCCCTTTCTAATATTCTTCCTAAAACTATTTCCTACTTTGGTCACAATCGTCCGAATCAATCTGCCTTTCAATTGAATATATTTCTCCATCACACTCTAACACATCTCATTGTAGTACGTCGCGAACCTCACCACCGGTCTCCTCAAGTACCAGCTTCAAGTAAACCCCCAATAGGATAACAAAAAAAATTCAAGTGATACCAACCTATGGATGTTACGAAAGAGTTCTATGCCATTTTGAATGTGAGGGTATATAATGCCGTAATATGTAGTAATGAGCATTTTCACTGTCATATATTTTGAGAGATTTCTCAGTAAGTAAATGTTAGAATTAATTTGTTTGCATATGGCATTAATGTGTTTGTTAATGTTAAATTTTGGTAAATGTGGATTCCAAGTAATTTATGGTTTTGTACTTGGTGTACATTTTGATTGTTTATATCAATACTTATTTTGTCATTTAGGTTTTGTTTGTGATGACTAAATTGCATCATATGTTTTGTTTATGTTTAGGTTCAGATTCTTATGTCGTAGATAACTGGATATTTGATGCATTTTATCAGTCATATTATCTTGTAATGCTATTATGTTTTTATTACTACAGATTAACGTTGGGTCATCTGCGTATGAGATCAGTTTATTTTTGATGTTGGAACGTCCTTCACGTATATTATAAATAGTAGTGGTCCCAATACTGATCCTTGTGGGATTCCTGCTGTAACTAGAGCAAAATTAGATTAAACTTTATGAATTTTTCTGTTTTCCAGAACATATGAACACTTTGTATACGTTCTGTTAAGTATGAGATAAGTAATTTATGGTAATTAGAGGTAATTATATTATTACCTCTAATTCCATAGTAATCTACTTTTCCATGAAGTAGTTTATGTGAGACACTGTCAAAAGCCTTCGATAAGCCCATATATATACCTGCAGTATAAAAGTTATTTTCTAGATTATTTATTAGATCATGAGTAAAATCAGCAACTGCAGTAATAGTGGATTCATCCTTCCTAAATCCATGTTGTTCATTACTTAACAGGTTGTTCTTTTCCAAAAATTGTAGATTCTGACTGCTATTACTTTCTCTAATAGTTTTGCAAAACATGACGTAAGAGTTATTAGTCTATAGTTTACGAGTTCAGTAGGATTATCTTTTTTAAATATAGGTCGTACAATACTAATTTTCAATGAATCCAGAAAAACACATTCATCTAGTGAGTTGTTAATTAGGTGAACTAAAATATTTACTAAAGAATTCCTGCACTGTTTTAATATTTCTGGTGTAATCTCATCCCATCCTCTTCTTTGACTATGATTTAGATTTTCAATCAGTTTTTTAAATTTCTAATTAATAATGACCGATGAATAAAGGTTTTTGTTTGCTTGTTTGGTATTATTGATGGGAGAATGTGTTAAGAAAGAAAGCTTAGTATTCGTTTGTTAAATATCATGACCGTTTAATACAGTTTTTTTTGCCTTTATAAGAGAACGTTTTAAGAAAGTAAAGTTTTTTTCGTTAACGACCTATTATGCATAAATGTTTTATAAGAAAGGAATTCTTTCCTATTGTAGGAAGATGATTTCGCAAGAAGCTTTGGTCATCCTTTAAATCATTTTGTTCAGCCTATATTCAGACAAATATCCTTCAAAACTTAATACTCGCCGTCTTTTGGTGTCGATTACACGTATGATAAGAGCATTTTAATAGAAAATAATAAGCCTCTTCATGAATGAGTCGTTAACGACCCAATTTCATAAATGTTTTATGAGAAAATATTTCTTTCCTGTAGTAGTCAGATGGCTTTGCACCAAGCCTTCTTATTCGTTTGGTTGATAATTACGAGAAATGTTTGAGATTAGAATCCTACAAGAGTTGATAATAGGTTCCATTTTGTATTGGTTTCGCATTAGATGAACACATTTTTAGAGAAAATAATCAGAAAGTTTTCCTGGAGTGGGACCTTAACCACCCATTACGCACAAATGATTTATTAGAAGGAAATTCTCACATTTTGTTGTAAGAATCTGCACACGAACATTTTTCTTCCTATAATTCATTTCGCCTAGAATATTATCAGACAAATATCCTTTAAAAGGGCCGTATTCATAGTCGTCACTTATAATAAGGAAAACCTTAAGGGGTTCCTTATAACGTTTTTCAATTCATAGTGGCAACTTATCCGCTTGCATAAGAAACTTCTTATAGCTATAAGGAAGGTCCAGCTTCCACTTATAGCTATAAGTGAATCGTCTCTTGGTGGGTTGAAAATAGTCGTAATGTAAAAGAAATGGAAATGGACTGCGATTTTGAACATTATAAAAATGTTTATAATTGCATTGTTCTTCGTAGCAACTATATTTACGTGATATGTACAACCCTCCGGAAACGCACAATGATCAAGAACATTTAAGATAAGGTAGCGTTTTACCCGGACGAAATTATATGTTTTGGTAAACGTTGGTGGCAAAAATCAGCGACAATTAATTGAGGTTTACCGAATTCCCACTATTTAAGGCATTGTTTTAAGTTACTACCACTATTTAAGTAACTGTACAGGTTAGGTTACCACACGGATGCCTACGGATGCATGCATAAGAATAGTTCACGGCCAGCTTGATGGGACGTTTCAGGCAGGATTCAAGTGGCTGTGAACCACCCAATGCGCTGTTGCCACACAAGACACTGCTAGCGTCGTACTTATGTTAAGTATCGTCTATGAATACCAAATGTGCATAAGCATTTCCTTATCAAAAGTAACTTCTTATAGCTTAAGTATTTTCTTATTCTATAAGTGACGACTATGAATACGGCCCTTAAAAGTTTATAATATGTGTATTTTTTATTGATTACACATATGGTAAGAACATTCTTAAGAATAAATAAAAAAGTTTTTAGGGATGGGTCATTGACGATCCATTACACTTAAATGTTTTACGAGAAAATATATTTCTTTTGTAGTAAGATGAACGCGCAAGATGCCTTGTTCTCCTTTTCTTTCATTATACCGAGACTTCTTCCGACTATTAGCCTTCCATATATGATTAGAGGCTTCTTTTAGTAATTATTTCTATGTACGATAAAACTATGTTGAAAGAAAATCATCAGAAAGGTTTTTCTCGGATGTTCATAAACGACACTACGCAAAAGTGGTTGATGAGGATAATATATTTCTTTTGTAGTAAGCTGAATGCGCACAATGCCTTGTTCTTTTTTCTTTTATTATACCCAGATTTATTCCGACTATTAGCCTTCAAAATATGATTAGAGGCTTCACTTAGTAATGTTTTCACGTGTAATAAAAATATTTTATTGAAAATAATCAGAGCGTTTTTCTGGGTTCGGCCATAGACGACCCATTATGCATTAACGCTTAATGAGAATGTAATTCTTTCCTTTCATTGTTCGAAGACTGCGCATGAATCCTTGTTTTTTCTTTAAATCATTACTCCTTTCAGACCACTACACCGTATGTTTCAAAACGTAATAATAGGGTGCTTTCGTATTCTTTACAGGTATGATAAAAACATTTTGATACAAAACATGCAGAAAGTTTTATCTGTGATGTGTCCTTAACGATTCATTAAGCAAATATGTTTTATGTGAAAAAAATTCTTTCCATTTCTAGGGTTGATTGCGCATGAAGTTTTGTTCTTTTGTTGTTGTTTTTTAACGTTATTGCTGTATCACTTTGTTAGGTTCTACTACAAACTAATTTTTTTTTGTTTTGGAAGTACTTATATTCATACCTCATCCATTCTGTTCACAGTATGTGGGATATATTGCACGCCTTCTTTATTTTCCGCCTTTAGTAATATGAGCCCAGTATTTATTTGACTTTTCAGAAAGATATTAAATGCCCTTTTAAAAACCACTAAAACTTCAACTTCAACATTTGTGTAAACTACATAAAAATATTAACTTTTATAGCTGTTCTGAAAATGGATAAAATATCGAAGGTTTGAAAACAAATCGCTATGTGCACACTGGTGACACATTATATGAACACACTGGTTTAAAAGAACTAATTACATATTTACATAAGCAATGGTACTTTATTATAAATATTAAAAAAGAAAAATACTTGTAGGGGCGTTTCCCCTTGTCAGCGGTTGCCTCAATTTTGCAGTTCGACCTTTAATTTCTCACCTTGGACTGGAAAGGGCTTCTCCCCGATGTTGTAAGCATACTCCAGACTTATTTTTGTTGTGTGTGGCATACTCCCGGGAGCGAAAACAGTGAAGCGTAGAGTCAGTGATGCCAACAGCTTCCGCTTAGCATAAGGGCCTTACTCTGGCGTGCCTGATGGAGAGCAAGCCAGAACCTGGGCACCACATGCGTGGGTGTTGCTGATCTACTCTCGGGGCTGGCGTAGAGGAGAAAACCGAAAAGGGGAATTTGGTGTACCTAGAATTTCGCGAGAACCATTAGATCACCTCTTCAACAGCTGTTTCTGTGTTACTAACTAAAATTTACAAAAGCGATTGAACTGAACAAGCATAAACCACACATATACACAGAAAATAGCACTGTTAGTAAGAATCGTATTACAATGAATTACGAGACTTCATATTTGAGATACAACTACCGAGAAAATTATAATCAAAGAAATAATCAATAGCATGATAGTAAATGTGGCAACGACCGTATGAGCAACCAGTATATATCTAACAATGAGATTAAAGACACTGTACATTTTTGACAAGTAAAGTGCATTATAAGTAGTCCTATTGGTAGAATTAAGGCAACTTTAGGAAATGACATTGGCATTCTCATAATACAAATAGATCGGTGTAATGAAATTATTACGATGTCAGACAATGGATCACCTAAGACAGTCAATACTAATGAAGAGGTAGGAGGTATTAGGGTGTAACAGGAATAAGAAGTTACTGAATAGATTCCCAAAAATATACTTCCATCAATATCCAAAATGCCTATAAACAAAAATGTCAGCCGAATCAAGACAAGATAAATTGATTATTTTCTTTTGTACACTTCAATATTTTAGACAGACCTTTTTACTGTTAACAATCCCAACACTTCGTTCAAGTTTCAGAGCTCATTGCGTCCTCATCATTGGGTAAATGCATTCATTATTTCAAATAAAATTTCCACTTCATTTAAACCACTTCACAACACATAGCCACGATAAATTGTGCAAGTTAAAAACTCTTTATAGTATAGTTGTCGGTATCTACAGAGCGATTTTCTATCTCTGCCTCTCGAGCCCCGATGGCCATGATGGAATATCACACGGCATTTCGCGTCTCTCTCGGTGTTGCCGCTAGAAGTTGCATGATAAGTTATAAAGTTGCAAGCACTGCTTTATACGGCCGAGATCATGCGATATCTAGCGGCATACTTGAGAAAGATTCGAAATACCGTGAACTATTCCATCGTGAAGACAGGCCTTGATAAGAGTTAGAAATATCACAGTATACAGTACAGAGTTCAACTACTGTATAAAGTATTTTTAAGGGGACCCATGACTGAACTTTGCAATTTTCAAACTAGCAGTTGAATTATCATGAAATTTCTACCACACAACTATCCTATTGCTAAGTAATACCAAACGAAATATTTTTAAATTTGGTCCTTTAGTTTTTGATATATTATTAATTATTGATATTTTTTGACTTTGTTACAAAATGTCCCTTGCGAAACAATAATCACTTCTTGAAGCTGTTTTTTTAAAATTATGTTTATCATAGGCTGGCTTGTCAAAATCTAGCTGCTTTTTATTGTGATGCATGTGGTTATGTTACTAGATTTTTTTTAAAAAATTGTATCATATGAAAAATTCCATTTAGAAAGTTATTTTCATTTTTTAAACCGAAAATGATGGACTTGTTTTTTATCTACATCAAAAGCCAGCACATAGTCTGACACATTTAAACCAAATTTCAATACTATAGGATAAAATTTGTTTCGCAAGGAACATTTTTATATATCGAAAAATGCTGAAAAAAAGAATTGCTGAAGAAAAAATTTCTTCGTAAATCTCGATCTTCGTGGAGATGTCTCTCTCCGTTATCACAATTCACTAAATTGTAAGCAGCGCGATGTTAGGATGTAACACACGTGTAATAAGGATAAAATATATCAAAAATAATTAGAAAACTACTAAAAATGAACTTTCTAATAAACAAAACACTGACACAAAGTAGAAAATTTTGCATTTTGAACATAGCTTCTTTGACGCTAAGGCATCGATATAATAAACTGATAATTAAAACGGTGTTTTTAGAGACAAAAGGGCCTCTAATTAGGTGAAAATATTAAATGTAAATAATATAGTTTTTTGTTTTGTCCTTGAACTTTATTCTTCAATTGCGTATCTAATTAATATAATTTTATTAGTTCAACATAGAATCTCGTGATATATTTTAGGAATGATAATTTCATTTAAAAATTAATAATGTCTCTTCATTTCACAGTCTTCGCTGCGCCTTTATAATATGTGTACTATATGTATTATATGTGTATTATATTATTATATGTGTACTATATGTATTATATGTGTACTATATTATTATATGTGTATTATATGTATTATTATATGTGTATATATTACTTCGTGGTTCTAAGCCGTTCCAGCAGATAAACCCCTGATTTGAACGTTCACTGTTGTGCGTGGGCATGTAAAATATATTTTGTGACGTTCTCTTGGCAATCATTTCTCTGGACTGACATGTCCCAAAATAATATTCGCATGAAAGGCTGCTTCAGCAACTGTAAAGTAGAGAGAGAGCGCTCACCACTGTGGATAACTGAATCACCTTCCTGTTGAAGCTACACTGCCAGACTTAGCAGTCCAAGAATACTAATCGCTATTGATCCGCATGTCACTAAATTTCTGCTCACTGGAATTCCCTTTCCTAAAGGCGTTCAACGCTGTGGATCCTTATGAGCCTAACTAAAGCACCCTTCCGAATGAAAATCATTTATGAACATTTTTATGGCCGATCAAGAATGTGGATCTGCGTGTAACTAATTAATACTCACTGTGTAACTCTTTGGCTGACGGAATGTTCATTACTGCGCTCTCAGTTGTGGATCCGAACGTGGTTGACCAAATGACCCTTCACTGCGAATCCCTTCTGGCAGACCGAGCATTCGTAAGGGCGCTCGCCGCTGTGGATCCGCATGTGCGTAACTAAATGACCGCTCTCTGTTAAACTCTTTTCGCAGACAGAACACTGATGATGGCGCTCGCCGCTGTGTAAACGCATGTGCACAACTAAATGAGAGCTCTCTGTGAAACTCTTTTCGCAGACGGAACATTTATAGGGGCGCTCGCCGCTGTGGATCCGCATGTGCCTAACTAAATGACTGTTGTCTGTGAAACTCTTTTCGCAGACGGAACATTGATGAGGGCGCTCGCCGCTGTGGATGCGCATGTGATTAACTAAATGACTGCTCTGTGTGAAACTCTTTTGACAGACGGAACATTTATGAGGGCGCTCGCCGCTGTGGATCCGCATGTGCTTAACTAAAGTACCGCTTTGGGTGAAACACTTTTGGCAGACGGAACATTGATGAGGGCGCTCACCGCTGTGGATCCGCATGTGCTTAACTAAAGTACCGCTTTGGGTGAAACACTTTTGGCAGACGGAACATTGATGAGGGCGCTCACCGCTGTGGATGCGCATGTGCGTAAATAAATGACTGCTCTCTGTGAAACTCTTTTCGCAGACGCAACATTGATGAGGGCGCTCGCCGCTGTGTCTACGCATGTGCACAACTAAATTACTCCTGTCTTTGAAACTCTTTTTGCAGACGGAACATTGATGAAGGCGCTCGCCGCTGTGGATGCGCATGTGATTAACTAAATGACTGCTCTGTGTGAAACTCTTTTGACAGACGGAACATTTATGAGGGCGCTCGCCGCTGTGGATCCGCATGTGCCTAACTAAATGACTGCTCTTGGTGAAACTCTTTTCGCAGACGGAACATTTATGAGGGCGCTCGGCGCTGTGGATCCGCATGTGCCTAACTAAATGACTGTTCTCTGTGAACCTCTTTTGGCAGAAGGAACATTGATGAGGGCGCTCACCACTGTGAGTCTTCAAGTGGGACAATAAATTTCTTCTATGTGTAAAGCTCTTTTGGCAGTGAGAACATTGATGAGAGCTATCAGCGCTTTGGATCTGTATCTGCCTTCTTTTCAATCTTTTACGATCATTTCCACCTCCCTCTTTCTGCTCCACCCCAACTTCACACCCACTCTCTGACAAGCTCCATACACAGACGGGTCGTTCGTCTACATGCTTTGCGGTATTCTGCTTCGGCTGCTCCTTGCGCATGGGTCTCTCGCTTCCTTCAACTCTTGTGTTCTCCAGGGTTATGTAGTTCCCATCGTCGCATGAGGGTGCGCTGCAGACGCCATTACGAATTTCAGACTTCGAGTCTAAAAAGTCATCTGTTGTAGCGTCCTCTGTACCTGTGGGAAGAAAAACTTCGTTAGAATGAACTTAGTAATTTTGAAAACATACTCTCCACCATTGCCAGACTTGACAATTTTCACCAACTCCCAAAAAAAACCACCAACTAAAAAAAAAAAAAAGACTCATTGAAATCATTTGAAACAATCATTTTATGCAAATATAAATGCTATAATCTATTTTCCAAAATAGTTACAGGAGAATTTAACATTTTTAAAAGGTATTTTACATGTATATGTACATATTACGGACATAAATTATAAGCATTTTGATCTACAATATTTTCCCTTAACGAACATTATAAAATTGTTATACTTTAAATGAAAATGACTATTTTATTACTTATGAGTCGAAGATTTTCTCAGACATTTATAATCTTTCGCTAATTTCTCCGGCTTTCTTCACCCAAATTGTTCCAGAATTTGGACCTAAACAAACCGTAAAATTCGTTCGATTGCTGCGAAACTTTCTAGGCAATTTGAAATAATTATCAAAAATACACATATTTTGCATTAACAGTTGATTAAACAAAAATTGTTAAAATAGTACATATAACAACGACAATGGCATTTAAGACCACTTGTTTCGTAATACTTACCAGCACATTTCTCGCTTTTACAACGAAAAATTTCAGTATCCAAGGCTAAAGGGTCCTGTAAAAGAAAAACAATTAGTGAAAGCAGGATGACGCTAATTGTTTATTGCCTTTTATTCATTTCCACCAGAAGATTGGTAAACCAGCATTTAATGCAGCTATCCACTTAGAGTTCAAAGGGTTGCTAAGCTCACTGTGTAATGTAAGGTCGTTACTATCACAATGCCATCATATAAATATGACATAAAAAGGGAACAAGTAGATTCACACTAAACGCTTTGGAACTACATAAAACATACTTTCTCTCATTATTGGTACCTTTTGTTGAAATTTCGAAAATTCACACAAATCAACGAAATTCAGACCTGTGCTCTTTTCTAAAAGTGTCCAGGTACACTTTTCCAAAATTGCCTCCAGTCCCAGCAAAACTGCATTCATTTTGAAAAAGTTGTACGTGACTTCATTTCAGGATCCAATTTGGAAGTGACTAAGCCAAAGTCGATGTTAAAAATACATAACTTTTCGTTTTTCCGCATTCCGAACATTCAAAGATTTTCACGAAAATAGAATCGACGCCATTTTTATGTGAGTTCTTTGCCCTATCTGTGAAAAAAAATTCCACAAAATTGAAGGCATTTTCGAGAAGAATATGAGAACAGAGAAATTTGTCACTCAAATGAAACTATGCGTTTCAAATTCAGAGGGCGCGACATCGGACACATCCATTCGGTCAAGGAATAAACATTTTGGTGAAAATCCCCGACACGGTTTTGCCCCAGCTTGTTCGCAGGACGACGGACACCATTGTTTCAAATTGCAACGAAATACGGCTGAAGCTAGAGGCAGGCGGCGAAATCGCACATTAGCCACACGGTTTGGATAAACCAAGGTTTAGATAAACCTTTGGATGAACGGTTAATCACGGACATCATCAACGCACAATATTGGCATTAGCCTGAGGTGCTGGCTGAAGTGAAGGGGTTGTCCGAGATTTCTGTGTCTTGGGTAGTGGAAGTAGTTTTGGGGTTGAGAATGGTTTGGAAATTACGCGCTGCACAGAATCAAGGCTCCTTCGCAAAGACCGATGCCCAATTCGTCTCCAATTCGAAATTGCGTAGCGAAGCGACAACTGAGGTACAAAGTGAAAGGAGGTCACGTGGTATCGGATATAAACAAGCCTTCGACCGATGTAGTGTGTCTCAAAACTGCACACCTTGTCTCTTACTAGTCTTAAACACTTTCTACCACATGGCCAATGTCTGTTTATCACATAACTTCTATTTCTTAATATCGTAACGTACTTCACCTACTTTAGACACCATGTGGCGGGCAATGTCGACTTTGCCCGAAGAAGTATCCTTCGAAGGTTCTAGTACTTCACCACGTACTAGCAGGGCAATGAGCAAAAATCGGATTTCTTGCATCTTACCTAAGATTTCCAACAATAGCGCCGCTAGTAAATGTCAAAAGTCTCTAGAACAATTTTTTGAGCCCTCGGTACCTAGCATTGCACTTTCTTGGCATGTAAGACATTTTAATTATCACAATTAATGAATATATGTCAAAGATATATTTTATTTACTAATTCCACTGGACCTACAAAGCCTCGCCCTTCCTAAATTTGTTGGGGTTGTCCTCTGCAACCCTTAAGGGCGGCCCTACGTTTAGGCCCACATATAGGTATGGTGGATAGCTATGCCCACACGAAAAATTCCGGGTGGGTACAACATTCACTCCACATTTAGGGTGAGAGAAATATTCCGTAAAGATCGAATTCCAGAAATGCAAAATTCCGTGAACGTTCACTTCTGACTGGAGACGAAATGAATTGGGGAAGTCGTTTCCTGCTAACTGTGAATACTGTGATATACCAAAATAAATATTAATATATAATATTTATAATAAATATTAATATATAATATTTATAATAAATATTAATATTTAATATTTATTATAATAATATTGGCTGTAAATGGGTTGGACAAAAGGGTATGCAAATGGCGATATACAGTCTTATAGCGTTTTCCATTCGCCGCACTGGTGCGCACCCAGTGCACACTCAGGGCAGCTTTCGTGTTCCATTCGGCCGCTAGGACGCACCAGTGCGGAGAAGCCCATGTTCCATTCGCATAATGACACGGAACGAGGGTGCACTCGGAGCGCCCTAACCTGCACTGACGAGCTCGACGGTGCAGTCCATTGCACAGGGCCGTTTTGAGGTTAGGTACGGAAGTTACGAATGTTGATTTGGATTCGTGGTGAAATTGTAAAGGCAACTGAGAATCTCCTGTCACACAGGGACCCTTTAAATGATGGAGTATACCATGTTTTACAAGAAATGTTTTAAAATAATTTTGTGACTTCCTCGAAGTTCGGAAAATCAGTTTGTGTTTTCGTAAAATTCAACCGTGAATTACTGCATGTTAACAAATCCAGTGCTTTTTAGTAATCAAACCTATCCCCTTACAAAATCATTTAAATATACAATGTGCTAAGAACAGTTTCTTGCATGCGCAAGCGGAAATGCTTATATTAAAATTTTTATAGTTTTCAATAACCAAATAATTCTACAGAAGCCTTTCGGTTCGAAATGTAGTGTACTATGATCGAAATCAATCACTGGCAAATCTCGAGAAATGAACTTTCGACAGATTCGCTTTTGAAGTTTTCGGCAGTTTTTAAATAAAGAATCAAACGCTAATACTTTATGAATTAAGGAGTAAACAATTACCAAAGACTTCGTACAAGATATGTTAAAATAATAATAATTATTATAAAAAATATAACAACGATCACAATTCCAAACTTCTTATTTTTCGAGTTCTGTCAGTGTGGCAGACCAAGAACCGCTGTCTATAATCTCATTGCGTAGCGTACACGCACCGACACAGTTCCGAAATACGATTCATTCGTGGCTGCCCCATGACTGCCCTTCACGCGTGTGGGGCAGCACTGTTGCGGAGCGATGACGTATTAGCCCTGCACTAGAGTGGGTTTCAGTGCAACGAATGGAAACGCTATTAGCAACGCCGGCGCAATGGTTGGCAAGGTCAACAAGCTGCATTCAGGCCTTGAATAGGTGGGGGCGCTGGCTAGATACAGATAAAAATAATGTGTGATTGGTCTGAAAAGGAATGACTGTCAAGGGCGTGTCTACTTGGTTTGATAAGAGGGGATGGATTGGCTAAGGGAGAATATGTAGTATGCGGACGGCAGTTCAAAGTTGCCGCGCTAACTGCGCGGCAAAGAGCGCCGGCAGCATGTTCCCGCCTCCGGCAGCGCGCAGCACAGAGCGTCGGCATCAGGCGCGCTGAGCTTCGTCAAGCGCGCCAAGGGTGTGCTCAGAAACCAGCCACGCCTGTTACCTGGGCTCCGCGCATTGGTGAACCGGCCAATCAGGGGAAGCCGCGGGAAGCCTTGCGCGGGAGCTGGCCCAAATAAAAGGACGCCGACGGAGGATCACCGGCAGTAGAGCGCTCGGCGTGGTTTCAGCCAGATGGCATATTGTTTTTTTGTATATGAAGTTTTGTGGTAACTGTACATAGCGGCCGAGTTGGCCCAGATTTTTGTAAATAAATATTCTTATGGAAAGTGAGTGTTTTTGAGTTATAACAGTGGCGACGAGTAAAAAGGAGAATGAACGCGGAACAATTTTCACAACTGATGGCGTGTCTACAGCAGCAACAGCAGCAGCAGATGGCGATGATGGTGCAGACATTGCAGCAAGCGGCAATTTCCTCACGACCGAGCAGCCCAGCCCCGCCGTTCGCAACTTACGATGCAGCAGAGGAAACCTGCGAAGAATATGTGGCCAGATTGGAGCAACATTTGTTATGCTATGATATTAAAGAGGAATCTCGTAAAAGAGCATTTTTTCTGGCCACAATCGGCGCACCGTTAAATAGGTTGTTACGTAAGTTAAGCAAGGAAGAAGAGATTTCGCAGGTGTCATACGATATACTTAAACAGCGGCTGCTAGCTCATTTTTCGAGGGAGACGCATTTAGTGGCGGCACGCTACAAGTTTTATTCATCCAGAATGAAGCCAGGCCAAACGCATGCCGATTGGGCGACGGAGTTGAAGGGTTTGGCTAAGCGTTGTGCGTTTGAATGCAACACAGAGAAATCGTATGCGGAGTCATTGATACGGGACATGTTGGTAATGCATACGCCGGAAAAAGAAGTTCGGTGGGCATTATTGCAACAAAACAACCCGTCTTTGGAAGACGCCTTAAAATTAGCAACATCGTATGAGGTAACGAAGCATACGGCGCATCAGATGACGTTAGGCGATAGAGCAGCAAGAGATGTAGAGGAAATGAGTGTACAGGAGGAAAAATTGGGTAGCCAAGCCACGAAGCAGGAAGCAGCAGGAGAAGAAAAGTCCTTCCACCAGCAGAGGCAAGCTATTGAAGTCTTGTAGACAGTGTTTTATTAGTCACGACAGGAAGGTTTGCAGATTCCTCAGAGCGGAGTGCTACAAGTGCGGTAAGAAAGGGCATATTAGAGAAGTGTGCAACAGTGGTTCTGCTGAAAACAGACGACAAGAAATGGACATCGATGAGGTGAGCGGGCACGTCAGAGAAGGACGCAGCAGTGGTTATGCCGAAAGCCAGCGGCAAGAAAGAGGCATCGATGAAGGGGATGGTGATTGTATTTATTCAGTTATGCAGTGTGATGACAAAAGTAAATTGTTTGTAAACTTGGAAATAGGTGGTAAATCTGTATTATTCCAGGTGGATACAGGTGCAGCAGCAACTCTAATAAGCATGACTACTTATGAGCAGCTGGGTTCTCCGCCTTGCGCCTCGCTGAACACAGTTTTTTATGGATATGCTAGACAGAGAATCAAGACGAAAGGTAAGATAAGCCTGCTAGCGAAATACAAAGCGATGGAAAGACAAGTAACACTGGTGGTTGTGGACAGTCGTGATGCGGTTAACATTCTAGGAATGGATGTTTTCACAATTTTTGGATTTACGGTTCAGGACGCGTTTGTCATTCAGACTAGCGCCCTGCCAAAGGAGGTAAAGAATGTGATAGATTTGAATTCAGAAGTTTTTTTCGGAGCAATTGGGAAAATGCAAATTTTTTGAGGCGCATTTGCAGTTGAAGAAAGATGCCACCCCTAAATTTTTTAAAGCACGACCTGTTCCCCTGGCAGTGAAAGATAAAGTAAAAAAGGAAATCGACAGGTTAGTAGATTTGGACGTCTTGACCCCCGTCAGTACTAGTGCATGGGCAACTCCAGTAGTCATAGTAAAAAAGAAAGACGGTAAAATTAGAATGTGCGGAGATTTCAAGAGCACCGTTAATGCGCAACTCATGGTAGAGCAGTTCCCCATCCCCAGAGCAGAAGAGCTTTTTCAGAAGCTAGCGGGCGGGCAGAGATTTTCAAAAATAGATTTGCGGGACGCGTATCTGCAGATCCCGTTAGATGAAGAGTCTGCGAACTTATTGGTAATTAACACACCGTTCGGGCTTTACCGATACAACCGGTTGCCTTTCGGGGTCGCTTCAGCTGCGGCTATTTTCCAGCGCTGCCTGCATACGCTGACAGCCCAGGTGAAGGGCAGCGCCAACTACCTAGATGATATAGTGGTAACGGGCGAGTCGGAGGAGGAACATCTACAAAACTTGAATCTCTTATTAAAGACTTTAAATGAATGGGGCCTAAGGGTTAACTTGGATAAGTGTGATTTTTTTAAAGAACAGATTACTTATCTAGGTCACGTGTTGGATAGCTCGGGGATCAGGCCAACCGGAGAAAACTCAACGGCGATTCAGCAGCTTCCGGTTCCTGTTAATTTGCAGCAGCTACAGTCATTTCTGGGGAAGATTAATTACTATGGCAAATTTATCAAGAACATGGCGGAAATAGCAGCACCCCTCAACGCGTTGCGTAAGAAAGGCGTAAAATGGCATTGGTCGGCAGATTGTGACAAGGCATTTCGGAGGTTGAAAGAGAATTTAATGCAGGCAGTTAAATTGGAACATTTTTTGCCAGATAGAACGACTATACTAGCTGTAGATGCATCAGAATATGGTATTGGGGCAGTCCTTTCGCAGAAGGATGCTAAGGGTGTTGAGCGGCCAATTGCTTGTGTGTCAGAAAAACGTTGAATGTTCACCAGAAGAATTACTCTCAGATAGAAAAAGAAGCTTTAGCAATTGTATACGGCGTGAGAAAATTCAACGAATACTTGTATGGGTCAAAGTTCATAATCATTACTGATCATAAGCCGTTGGTGTCTTTGTTCTCGCCACACAAGCGTATCCCAGATATACGGCGCGTAAGATGCAAAGGTGGGCGCTTTTCCTGTCTGATTATAGTTACAGGATACTTTACAGATCTACATATCAGCATGCTAACGCAGATGCACTATCCCGTCTTCCGCAAGGGCCGGATGCAACTTTTGACTCTGAGGACATCGCCTGTCCTCCAGCTGGACCAAGCCGAAGAGGAGGCAGTATCAGGTTTTCCAGTCTCGTCATATCAAGTGGCAAAGGAAACAAAGAAGGATCCGCAGCTCAGGCAAGTGCTGTACCACGTGCAAACTGGTTGGTCCAGCGCGCATAGGCGAACCAGGGCGCTGACGGAATGGTATAAGCTCCAACACAGGCTGTCGGTTAAGGGCGGCGTATTATTACTGGCTAGCGATGAAGGAGTTAGGGTAGTGATTCCGCATAAGTTGCGACCAAAGGTATTACGCCTTTACATGAGGGTCATTGGGGTATAGCCAGGACAAAGCAAGCAGCCCGCCGTTATTGTTATTGGCCAGGAATAACCAAAGATATAGAGGAGATGAGCAAGCATTGCGAAGCATGCCAAACTAGTCAGGCAGCGCCGAGAGCGGATTTAAGCTCATGGCCCCAACCCTGCGAGCCGTGGGACCGCATACATGTAGATTTTGCGGGTCCTTTCTTAGGGCATATGTGGTTGTTAGTAGTGGACGCATTGTCAAATTATCCGTACGTGATGCGCATGCAACACACAACTGCACCACATACAATAGATGCTTTGAAGAAAGTTTTCGTAACAGAAGGCCTCCCACGAGTATTGATCTCCGATAACGGCCCGCAGTTCATATCAGCGGAATTTCAAAAATTTTGTAAAAGTAGCGGGATACAGCACATTTTGGCTCCACCGTTCCATCCTCAGTCAAATGGAGAGGTGGAAAGATTAGTGCAGACGTTCAAGTCAGCCATGCTTAAAGCAACTAGAGCGGGTGCATCAGTAGAGCAGGCGTTACTTAGCATGTTGACCACCTATAGGACGTTACCAAATATGTCAGGTAGAAGCCCCGCTCAAGTATTGCATGGTCGGCAGCCCCGTACCTTATTGTCCTTGTTATTTCCGGAAGAAGTGCCAGTGTCAACCAAAGGCGCTAAATTCAAGAGAGGAGATAAGGTACTGGTAAGAGTGTACGGAAGTAATTGTAAGTGGCAACCAGCAATAGTAACTGCAATAAGAGGAGGCAGAGTTACGTCCTCAGGACAGAAGATAGATCAATCTCTCGGCATCAATCACAGATTAGGAGACGGTACTACGATTCTGTAGTAGATAAGCAACAGGCGGGGGGGGCAGCGCAGAGCAGGGCAACAGAAAGTGTAATGCGTTTTCCCTTTTCAAGCCAGCAGGAGGAGCGGCCCACACTGGATTCCGGCGCAACCATCGAGGAGCCATCTCTACAGTCGCAGCAGCGGCCGGCATTGCGGAGGAGCAACCGACTGCGTCGTTTCACCCCCTACATCACAACTTCGGTGGGAGGGTGTAGTATGCGGACGGCAGTTCAAAGTTGCCGCGCTAACTGCGCGGCAAAGAGCGCCGGCAGCATGTTCCCGCCTCCGGCAGCGCGCAGCACAGAGCGTCGGCATCAGGCGCGCTGAGCTTCGTCAAGCGCGCCAAGGGTGTGCTCAGAAACCAGCCACGCCTGTTACCTGGGCTCCGCGCATTGGTGAACCGGCCAATCAGGGGAAGCCGCGGGAAGCCTTGCGCGGGAGCTGGCCCAAATAAAAGGACGCCGACGGAGGATCACCGGCAGTAGAGCGCTCGGCGTGGTTTCAGCCAGATGGCATATTGTTTTTTTGTATATGAAGTTTTGTGGTAACTGTACATAGCGGCCGAGTTGGCCCAGATTTTTGTAAATAAATATTCTTATGGAAAGTGAGTGTTTTTGAGTTATAACAGAATAGACTGTCAAATTTTGTAGTTTTGTTTTAAAAAAGAGGAACGGAGGACGGATACCGAAGCGTTGAGGGCGAAAGAACAGGGAGAACTGGACATTCGGATAGAGGTCGTCGAGTAGTACAGATCGCTCGCGAGTATACATTAGTGAAGTACGACTTGTAAGTTTCGAGTGAGACTCAATAGTTTTTCGGAATCTGGAAGTTGATGTGCAACGGGAAGTTCGATTAGGACTTTGAAAGTTTTTTCTTATATTGCGGTTTTGGACTTAAATATTTTACCACTAGTTGGGGAGGACTAGGAACTCTGAATATCAAGTAAGAACCGGTAGATATTCTAGTCAGTGAGGGCTGGATGCGTCGGCAACGTCGCAGGATTAGAAGAGAGAAGCGGGACTTGGGATCACCTACATTCAAGTGAGAAGAGACTGCGGGGCGTCCGGGACCAAGACGGTAGATAAGTACTGCAGTACAAAAGACATATTTTAAAACGAGGTCATGACCTATGGACAAAAACAATTGTTAATAGTGTTAAATAAATCGTTGAATTTTTTCTTTTGGAAATGAAAAGATTTTCATTTAGTCAATCAAAATTGTTAAATAGTTGGAAATAGATAATTATTCGATTTCAGATTCCTCGCCATACTGTACGGTTGGCAGATCAAGTAATCGGCTATCTAGGCGATAGCAATTATCCATAATGGGACCCATTGACCCAGCTAGACGGACATTTATACATTTGTTGAAATTAGCTGTGGAAGTATTGGTTTTAATTAACGTAAACCTGTTCCTGGCGCCCAAAATGTTAATATAAATTCGGAACGGGCCACGATTATAACCATCTTAGATGAATGATGCCAACGATCTCGTAAGAGTCTATGACGAGACGTTGTTGGTACATTTCAATACACAAGAGAGCTTATCCGGGATTTTGTACGCTTCGTTCGCGTGATGGTCACCGTTCCTGAATCGTCGTTCTCGTCCAAATGAACGAAGTTCCTCTGTTTTACGTCGCTTCCAAATGTATATGCTATGAACAATGTGGCAAGATCGGTTCAACAGTATTGCTATTTTACACATTTGTAACGTCATGTCCGACAAAACAGATTTGCAAAATCTGTTAAAAGAGTTTACATAAAAAATACAAAGCCCAGCGCAGTCTTTGGATTGCAAAAATGAACTCAACAAAACATACATAAAATAAATGTGATAACTTTATGACAATTTAATGAGAATTGTGACAATTTGAAAAAATCTGTTTTGTATACGAGGTTGGGGCATAAGTCATGGCAACTATTTATTTTTGAGAATGTGAAAATGTTAAATATATCCGCGAAAAAGCAAGGTATGAACGAAGTGAATGGACATTTCACGACATGCGAAAATTTGGTTTCTCATATTTATGAAGGTATTTGAAACGACAGTATTGGTTTCATGTGCCATAGCATTAGAGTATATACGAGCGATTCACAACATACCATAGGCATTCCGTACTGTTTCTAGAGGCGAGATTAAGCAGATGCTGCATTACTGCACGAGGCACATCAGTCGGTACACTGCCAGGTTGTCGCATGCGTTGCTGATCATTGGCTGATATGGGTTATCTCGGAAACGCTTGCCTATCTCGCGACTGTCCGGTATGGAAGAGCATTATTCCCAACAGCTTCTACCAACTCCCCTTGAAATTCTCGGGCATTTCAAGGAGGAAGAGTCTTTGAGTCTGACCGCTTCTCGAAACATGTTACATTCACCTCGTACAGCAGTAATCGAACACCAGATTCCACGTTGCTCCGTGCTAATAGACGCTCCCAGAGCCATCTGTTGATGTCAATGCACACTACTTTAGCATATCCTTCACATTTAAATGAGATTTAGCGATTCGATAACATTTCTTTTAGAAAAGAAAATTTGCCATGACTTCTGCCCCAACTATCGTTACTCCCTTCTTATACATTTTGGGTGGAACATGGAAGGGGTGGGTGAAGCGCCTATACTGCGATTTCTCTAACTTTGTCCCTCAAGACAACTCAAATCCCATCTTCGCGATGGAATATGTCACGGCATTTCGCGTCTTTCTCGGTCTTGCCGATAGAAGTCGCATGATCGCAAGCATTGCTTTATACGGTCGCGACCGTGCGAAACCTAGCGGTAGATTGGGGAAGATGCAAGATGCCGTGACGAATTCCATCGCGATGATGGGATTTGAGTGGCCTTGAGGGACAAAGATAGAGAAATCGCAGTATAGGCCAGGCGCGGCTCGTCATTAAAGGCTGTAAGGCGGAGCCTCTCCTAGAGAAATCGCCGTCCAAAAGAAATTTAAAAATATGTTTACAAATGTATTTATTTATTAATAATGGAATTCTGAATTGTATTATGTTACAATCATTTCAAAATCTTTCTTTGTCGGTTCGTTAACGGCCGTCCGTAACGCATTTAAAGCTGTTGACAGGGAAGAGAGAAGCTTTAGGCTCCCACTTTATTCTCCCATAAGGTCTGTACAAAACGAGGAGGCGTGACGTCATGCATTCACTGCAGACGCTTACCAGCGGACGAATGCTGCGGCGAGACAGCCTTTGGTGGAGCGTAGGGTCTGAAGAACGGCGAGCTCACCAGATAGCATTACTGTGCAGCTCCGCGAGTAGCATTGCACTTCAACTAGTTTTCCCAGTATGCGGTAGGAGCGCTGTACTTGGGTTTTTTTCTTTCTTGGCGCATGAGGTCTTGTCTTCTGGGGCCCGGCAAAATCGTTGTGAAACAGAACTTACGAGTACTTGTGATTACTAGCAACCTGTAACCTTTATGAAACGGGCTCCAGGATGGAATATCTCACGGTATTTCGCGTCGTTCTCAATCGTCTGTATCAAACTTATTATTAATAGAAATACAATGCAGGCAATGCAATGCATTTGCAGCCTTCCCCATTTATAAAACCACGAGCCGCGACTGGTATAGGCCCACTCCATCTCTCACTAATCGCCGGCCTTGCTACCGTCAGCTTAATGAAACACGATTGAATGTCTAATAGTAACTTGCCTAATAGGAAAATGATGTTATTCTTGATAATAGTTTTTTCATGAAATGATTTCTGCCATCAATTGTGTTAACATGTTTAGTGTCTAACTGAAGGGAATAAATTTTGGTTTGTCATTATCACTAACATATCTCTTATTATAGCAAACAGTTTTTTAAACCACTTTCACAAAAAATGGAGTGAATCGTTTAAAATGAAATTCGGGTAGATGGTGTTGTTCCTACCTCGAGTTCCTTCTTCAACTCTCCACTGGGAACTTCTTCAGGATCCAGAAACACACAGATTGGTGGTTTTAGCTCCTGCAAGTGGATCAAAATTCTCATAGATATTTTTCTTTCTTATATCACAATACAAAGCGGAGAGTTCGTGACACATATTCAAAATCCAATGTATCCATCCAGACACATACAAACACATACACAAACTTGTAGTGCTACAACAGCATGTAATGGACAGAAATGGAGCCAATTTTGAGAAATTAATTGCTTAAAATGTTTTTGAAATTACATATATTTCACAAAGACATACACGGTACTAACTTGTATTTTCGAAAAACAAAAATTAAATGTCCTTCTTTTAAGGTATCTTTGAACAACTGAATCTTAATACTGTAGTTAAGGAACGTCTCCGAAAAAAATACTGAATTTTTGTCCGTTTCGAAAAATCTGCGATTTCAACGATACTGAGACCTGTGCCCTTTTAAGCCTCCTCTATGGTAGCAGACGACACAGTTTAAGCAACAAATTATGTCAACTTAAAAAAATTGAAAATGTTCAGGCGTCGTGTAAAAAAATTTCCAAAATCAAAATATCCGTTTGAAACCCCCAAAGCCTCGAGTTGGTTCAGATCGATCGAGGAAAATCAATTTCGGAGAAAACTGGCGGAACCGTTCAGGCGCTAGCGATCACCACAAACGGAGACGCTTTGCCGCCAATCAACTTTTCGGTATCAAGGACCCACAAAACATGGCTTCTCTCTACACAACGTGGTACACGAAAGAATTTACTAAGGAAGAAAATATTTACTGCCAAAAATCGATTTTCCCCAAGAGCATTACAATACTTTATACTGCGTAAGTAATACCAAGAATATGCAAAATATTCTGCCAATTCCACGTTTGGTCAGGCTAAATTCTCATTTAAATATTGAGAAAAAATAACTGAAGCGTTTAAGAAATGTTTTATTATTCGTGACCAGCATTTTTGCATCTGACAGATTATAGCTGTGAAAGGAATTATTTACTTTGTTTTCAGAACTATAAACAAAATGTTACTTTTTACTTTCCCGTATACGGAGTGATATACGTAGTATACGGAAAGTTATGGAATGCTGCGCAAAAACGTAGCGGATTTTCAGCAGAAAATAAATTCATTGCCGGGCCGTGATAACGACAAAGTGGATAAATCTAGTTGGTAAATTAAGAAAACAAATCCTCTAACACGTGGTGTAGGCAGAAACCCTGTTTTGTGGGTCCTTGATACGAAAAACCAATTGAAAGCAAATCGTTCGTCCGTCTGTTCTGTATATGTGAACAACACTAGCGCCTAAACTGTGTGTAGGATCTTTTCTAAATTGAAGAAATTCGTCTCTCTGGCTTGAGTCGAAACTCTAATATTTTGAAAACCATTAATTTTTGGTGGTACTTTATATGAAGCCCCCCTCCCCAAACATTTTCAAAATTTCCTCAAAAACGGCTCCAAGTTTTTTCTTTAAATTTCTTGTGACAATAGAATAAAACACATTCATGAAGGAGGCATAGGTCCGATTATCACGGATCGCTCCCAAATTTCAAAAATTGTCAAAGTTGGCACTTTTTCGGCGTCTTCCCACAACTACAAAAATTGAAGATAGTGATTTTTCCTTCAAATAAAATTTGTTTTCCAAAGCGAGATCTTTTATTAAGGTCGTGCACATTTTTATTTTAAAAAATCTTCGCGCAATATTTGCAATTTTAAAAAATTACGAAAACAAGATTTTCCCTAAAACGGCTCCAATTTTTTTCTTTAAACTTTTGGCAGGAATAGTGCTACATGTACCCTATGTGATGACATAAACGCCATATTGCTCTATACGTTGTTTTTTCAAAAATTACAAAAATGTAATTTTTTGACTTGTCACTCATGTTAAAATTTACATTATAGATGTACTTCATTGTTCAGTGCTTTTCTTAACACATAACTTCCAAAGTATCTCTGTTGATGGTTTTTGAAATGTCCATAATCATGGAGTAATAGGGCTTACTTGAATTGGCAAATTTTCTGAAATGTTCAAACCAAATTTTCTCACTAACTATGGAAACTTTTTCGCCGAAATTCTCAACAATGGAAGAGTTTAATTCTCCCCTATATGTAAAAAGCTCGATTTCGGTCACGATTGGGGCCCAAAAATCAAAATTATGACGAAAAATGTTGTTAATCACACACAGAATGAAAGTATCTACTGCATCGAAACTAAAAGTAAACCATCGCTTCAATTGAAAAGTTTTCTTAATATTTTGTTTTATAACATTTTCTCGGATTATTGTAAATATTACCGCAAATGTGATTTTTTTTTGTTTCTACTTTCTCACTAAGGGAATTCGCAAGTGGCTTGGGAATTGAATGTTACCATGACAAGAATATTGTTATTAAACAATATTTGTATTTGTCCATTTGTAAATATGAAACAAAAGCTATAAGCCAACATAATTTACACCTAGGGATTTCCCATTATTATAATGCAAAAAACATTTCAGGATGTTCAACAGGTACATTAACAAACTTTCACATTCAGTTTCTATTTACCAATATTTTTGAAAAATGAAAAATACTTTTATTGAAGTTGTTCCAAATGCTTGTAGAATTATTTTCAAGATACAATGTACATTTATTTAAAAAAAAGCTATAATTACTCCTGTGCCAATTTTGGTATGTGTGAACGTTATAGAATGCACAGAAAGTTTGGGTGGTCCACTGCCAAGAACTATACCATTCTTACCCCATTATGCACATTAAAAATCCAATTATTCATCTTCATTACAAATAACTTCCAATGACAAACTGAAACAACTAACAATTTTAACTCAAATTTACTCTAGTATTATACAAGACAAGCATTAAATCGTTCCCAACCCCCATGTATTAACACACAACATAAAAACTCACATACTCTATGAAAATAGAACATTCTACATCAAATGTCTGAAACACCTGATTATGCAGCTTCAAAAAAATATTAACCCATTGGAAACCAATTTTCTCTTCACTGCCTTACTTCACCTAATTTCTTTCAAACACGCAGTAGTTCATATTAATCTTATTAATATTGCTATAATAGCTACTTAAATTCATTTTTGTAATATTATTGCTTAGTATTAGTGTTTGTGCCCTCAGAGACTAGAACCAAGCTAAACAGACTTACAGGAATGAAAATGTATATTGGGCCTAATTAAAATTACTATACTTTATTAGAAATATGACAGTAATATTCCAAAGGGGTCAAAGACTGAATAAAAAAGAAGTATATAGAGAAGACAAAACAATTCACCTGTTCATCATCTTCCATCTTCATTTCTCTCTTTAAGGGGTACAGGTCATCTCCCTACAAACAAAAATAGTACACTACTGTACAGTTGCTGCAATTGAGAAATGCTCACCTGTGCAGCTAATAATGCAGGATTGGAAAAAACAGAAGTTTTTAAAAAACACTGACACTGTAGGTACTTTATTTTTTAAATTTTCACATAAAATACAGATCTTCATTCGTTGAACAGTCATACCAAAAGATATTTAATTTTGCCAGCATTTATGGTGAATTCAAGGACCACCCGCAACACACTAGTTTAAAGCAAGTCTTCAAATTTGCATAGTAATTACTAGTAACTGAAATTTTCTTTTGAATTATTTCTACTAATTTCTCTCTAATGTTCTTATGTTTGGGCAGTAAAGTAGAAAATGTAAATCACGTGGCAATGCTGCAACATTTTACTGAAAGATTATCTTCTTTCTTGTTGTAAAATAGGAGTTGTCTCAAATATCAGAAAAAAATATCAGAAATATCAGTTGATATTTGGTAGTCAGTTTGCAGTATTTTGTACTTGCGTTGTTATGTGTACCTATTTATGTATGTGTGAGGCGAAATTGACAGTTGTTTGATTGTTTTTTTCGGGGAAAACATAGCCAATCCTGCAATAATGTAAATTAAAGCACTGGAAATTAAATTATTATCTCTAGATCAAGCTATTCCTGGCACAAACTTGAACTTTCAAATTAAAAATTTACTGCACACAACTACTCATACTTTGAGTTCACAAAGATTAACAAATTTTGAGTAAGAAACAAAGGAAAAGAGAGAGAGAGAGGGGAAGATATAGAGAAAAAAATTAAGAGAAAAAGCGAGAAAGAAAAACAAAACATCCTTTTATATAAAAATAATTAATTACTGGTCAGCTCAAAGGATCATTTTCATAGAATCCTCATTTACATTTTTAATAAATAAATGTAAAGTACAATGGTCACTATGCTTATCTCCATCGGTGGTATATTTCAAATAATGAAGCAAAAAACTGGTCAATATTGAAGTTGATAGTGTTAACAAGTTCCCTTCAAATTCAATGACTTACAGATCAACTCTACATAAGCATGTAGCCATAGGAGGGGTAACGTGTTTCAACCATAAATGTTTTGATCATACGTATATATTTCATTACAAAACATGGTCAATAAATAACAACAGAACAAGTGAAATAATAATTAAAAAGCAAACTTAGTCTTTATACACAAACAAGATAGGGGATAAACTACATTGTTTTTTAGTCCACCATTTATCATTAATCATTTTTTCACTCTTCTTAATAACAGAATTTTTGATAACCTTTAATGATCTCTTTAACAAACATTGTACAAGAACTAAAGAAAGTAATGATAGCTATTGCCTTCCTCCTAGGGCCCGTCTTCAGTTTAGGAATCCATGGCTCCGGTACACTACATGATTCTGCAAAGTTTTTTCCATTGTTTTCCATTAATTACATACATATCTGTCACACCTTTATCTTGTCTTATTTAGAATGGTTGAAGAAAAAAATTCAAAGAATAAATGTAGACTTTTATGGACCAAAGGGAAAAAGATGTGACAACAGACTCAATGAGAGACGGCGATGAAGGGCAAAGAAAAAAACAAATAGGCACTCATACTTTCTCCTCGACTGAAAGAAGAATATAATAATCCAAGAGCAGTATCATGACTATTTTCCACGATATCCTGGTATGTTGGCACTTTAGTGTTCAACAACAGTTAATAATAAAAAAAAACACGTCACTCTTCTAATAACAGAAAACATATGTTATAATCTTCAAAAGGACATTACAGCACCCAACAGAACGGGCTCTGTTGCATGGACAAAAACATCTTGCAAGCCTGTTCACTTGATTGCATTCCTTCTTGCTGAACATTTTCAAGCTTGTCAATTCATTTTGTTTTCAATTCCTTCCAATGTGAATCACTTGACTGAATGCACTCTCAGTTCATTACAATCCATTCAGCCATTCACATAACCAAATTTAATTTATTTCTGCAGAAGAACTTCTCAGAGTTTGAGAAATAATTTTCAAAAATGTTCAGGCTTATATGGCCATGTTTATGATGTACAGTTTCTTGAAAAACTAATGCATTTATTAAAACGTTACTATATTTGTGCAGTAATTTGTGCTTCCTGTCTGGCATTGTTGTGCTGACTTATGCACAGTAATAATGATGAACACGGCCATCCTAGCACAAGCAATTTCATGGTTTTAGAAGTGACTTCGAAAGCAACTGGAACAACAAGATTTTATGGACAAACAACAAGATCAGCAATATTCTTCTTTTTCCGACAGAGAGAATTTTTTGGGCATTTCCAGTAAGCAGATATATGATAGTACTTACATAGGTTGAAAATAAACACACAGATGCATTTTGTGTGATTTGCAATTCCATTATTGCTTAGCATTTAGGTCAGTAAGTAAAAAAAAACACAGACATCAAAACAGGGACATCTCAAGTCCATTGATTATGATGGATTATGTGTTGGTATGTAGTAGTTCTTATAAGGGTTTTAGAGAAAGGATGCCTAAGACTACCATTTGGCTAATCTTAACAACTTGCATTCTGTAATCTACATGAAAACATACATTTTTTTACATCATTACACCAGGAAAGAGAGGAACCATTTATGCCACTTGTTGAAATGCTAATTTACCTAATTCATTGTTAGCATGGGTGGTTAGAAAAAAGCAGAAACCTGAAATCTTTTTAAAATTTAATGAATATGACAGAAATGATCTTTTACAATAAAACAATAGGAACAAGTTGATAATCTGTGCAATCCAATCTGAACTCTTAACAATATTACAACAGTTACTCTTGCAGTCCAGGGGACTACACTAAAGTAACGCACAGTTCAGAAGCTGGTGATCATTACGAAGCTACTGTCACTTCGAAAACAATGTCTCAGGTGATGCCACTTTCTCTCTCAAAAGTCCAGCTAATTATAATGTTGTGTTTATTTCATTAAAATGTAATATCATTGTACATTAATACTTAACAAGTAACTTACCAAAATTCATTAACGTCATATTACTAATACCAACTTACCAACATTACTATAATTATATGATTCTTATTATAATGTATATACTTGGATTTATTCACAGCTGCCTGACAGGCCATCAGCCAGCTGTAATGCTGTCATCCAATTGGGAGTTCACATGTCACTATGGTAAAATTCAAGTTGCTCATTGAATGAAAACGTCAAAGCTGATTTACTTCATGCGCAGTTCTGAATAATTCCAAGTATAAATTAAGTAGTTTTCGATTTTTCCTTGAATTGCATTAATTTGTAACTTAATGAGAATTTGTTAATTCACACAATTTGTACATGAAATGCTTTAATACTGAACAAAAAACTATAATGAATTAGCCATTATTCACTAGAATTTAGTAGCAACCATTATCATACAAATATTTAACCAAAGAAGTTTTCAATCTACCTCGATTCCAAACAAAGCACTACTCCTTGATCAAAAGATTCAAGAAAATTTCAAGAGTACTCCAGTAAATATCATTTTACATCCTCACAATTTAGACAAAGTCTTTTTACCTAGGTCATCAGTGTTTAGCACAAATATTCGCTAAAAAACCCTACACCTTTCTTTTTACGAAACACACAAAACCCATCCCCAATTCATTCACATGTCTACCCAAAATTCCCGTGTGTGGAAACAAAATTAGCCTCTACTACTCATATTTAGAGAGCAAACAATCAACTAACCATGAAATTGTACAGTTCTTCTTCAGGATCATCCTCAGGTTCCTGTTTTACCTGAAAGAGAAATAGACACTTTTAGTGAACTCACTGCACCCATATCCAGTCGCAAATCTGATATTCATCAGTTTTTCAAAGTAATATATCAGTAGGTCATATTTTATGAGGAAGGTTGCATTACTATTAAATAAGTTACACATTACAATTACTTATAATCGCATGTTTGCGAGAGATAAAAAAAACTCTTAATAAAAATGTATATAATGCTATTAGTTTATTATAGTTCAGGTTATTAATTTCGTATTTTTATAATAAATAATAAAAATATGAACTTACGTTCTCTACTTTAATCACACTCTCCGACAATATTTTTATTTGATCCATGTTATGAAGAAAATTTACAGAGCACTGGTTTAACACAATTTGAGTATATATTTCACCGTGTTCTAATGTTCACAGAGACCACAATCTGTCTCAGAGCATCCACGGGGCACGGATACAGCGATCCGAAGAGATCTCTCCCATGTTATAATACAACCGAAGACGAGTAACCGACGCCCTTATCCGCCACATGCGCCACCGTCGACTATAAATGCATCTCCCCACTGCTGTGCTCCCTTGGGTGTGCTAATCACGCCGCTTACCAGAGAGTATATATTAGCCGCTTACTGTCACCTCGTGAGCGGGAGTTCAAAATTAAATTATTTTTCCTGGTCTTTCTTACAGCTATATGGAAAATTAATTGCATTTACTTAATTCTATATTATAACGGGGGGGGGGTCTCTAACCTGCCTACCTATCTCCTATTCACAACAGCACCACGCTGGGCTGCCAATGTAACGGTATCGGGGGTTCTCTCACCTGTTATCTATCTGTTTAACTCACTCTGTTTAGTGAATTACATACACAACAACACGTTGCGTTGCCAATGGAACTGATAATGGGATCTCTCCCTTACTGCTATATAATCTTAACAAAATTCTGTTACACTTTTATCTAAACTAGCATCTTCTGCTGTTCGTCACATAAAGAGTATAGCGGAATAAAATAGGTAAAATTGGCCCACGAGCCAAAATAGAAGAAGATGATGCTATTTTATTCTACACCAAAACTAACCTAGAAAAACAAATGTTTATATTTTTTTATCTTACCATAGGTACATAATATAGAAAACTGTGTTTTTCACCCTCTTCTCACTTTTAACGCTGAATCCAGGTGGAATTTAGATTTTCTTAACATGTAACCTAACGAAATGAGTTCTTTAGACAATTTTTTAAGATATACACTAATTTATTTTGATATTTTTGTTACTTAAGACCAACATAAGGGACGATTTTCAGTGAAAAAACTTACTTTTTTAATTTTTTACACGTTTTTTTTTAGAATTTCATGTTGAATGCTCGATTTAGAAACAAAATGACTATTTTCATTGGATTCCTCGTGAAAAACTATATACATAAATAATCGACTTTTTCGGCCCTGTGGATTAGTGAAAGCCTCTGGCAGTAATACTGATATTATTATGGTTCCTAGCATTGTAATATCTATTGTTTTAATATCACATGCTAGGTTTAGGCTAGCGAAGAAGTCAGTTGTTATGTTCCTCCCGCTTTTTTTAAAAATCGTCGCATCTAAAGCAACTATCCTTCCTTGATTTCAACGGTTGGCTTGCCTGAGGCCCTTTGTATACTTGAACGTAGAGGCACAACTAGTGGTACTGTCACATGAAACGATTAACTCGAAGCCGCATTCAGGCGCGGATCCAAGGGGACGTCATAACCCCCCCCCCCCGACTCATGAACTGTCACAATTTTGTGTGAAAATTTTGTAAAAAACTATCAAATTTAAAAAAAAAGTCTGAAAAACTGATGATCTTTCCAGTGTCCCTTCAGAATCGGGACTGACCGACACATTTGCAGATAATTTTACAAATTTCTATACATGTAATAATGCTGAAACTAATGAATTCATTCAGAAACGAATTAAATTTGTATAAAAGATACGTGTGTTCAAGATCACTTTAAATATATTTTAGTACAAAGAAATGTATCTAAACAAGTAATATATCTAAAGTTGGAATCAAATACACTGCGCGTTACAAGTATAACCAACTTAATGTGAATATTTGTCACTAATTGAACCAGAGAATTGTAGGGATGGGCAAAATCGTTCATTTATGTGAATAGTTCTTTATAAGATAGTTCTTTTTAGTGAACTAGTTCAAAAGAACGGAAATAGATCATTTATTTTCGCCACGTACACAGGGATGCCATATTGGGCGGAATACCGCCAATTGGGCGAAAAGCAAGCGTCGACTTACTGGATGAAAATGCATTTTGGGGGATTCCGTCCATTGGGCGTAATTCTTTGTATCCTGGGAGGGCTGTGGGTGGTATGCTTTTGTTCGCTTACTAAATCGTCAATATTGCATTTTCCCATAAATTGTACAACGTATTTATGGCTTCTGACAGAAATGGCGTATGTACAAATGTTTGAGTTTGAACACCATGCAGCTATTATGAAAATGTCAGAGCCCATTTTTTTACATACATTTTGCCACTTTTACTAGCAATTCAACAAGTATTTAAGTCATAAGGCTAGGCTTAGTAGGTAGGCTTTATACACAAGTGTATTTATTTTTAAACTTCTTACGTGAATCGTGAACGTGCAGGTATTTTGAAATGATCAGCCGCAGTGTCAAAGTCGAGCTTTATTCACCGGTTACCTTTCATCCCCACTGGGTTATTAGAGGTATTTTCCCAGAAGGGATCTGGCAACCCTGGACGTAGGTGTTTTTTCAGCGTTGAAGTTGAAATTTTTGCCGACACCGTACGTCGAGGCCAAAAAGTCAACAGAGACAATGAAAAACAACACACTTAGCTCACGAAATAAGAACATTTTTCTACATCTGTATAAAAATTATAATATAAAAATATGTGGAAAAGTTTGTAATTTTATATTGCAATAGAGTGTTTGATATCTCGGGAAAGAGCAATAGGACAGCATTACTAAGGGACATTAAGGGGCATTACTTTGTTAAATTCCCATGAATGAAGTACTTTTTTCACGGTAACAAGACAGTTGTCTTGGAAACCGTCTTTTTTAATGGATATAGAAATTAGCCTATTTCATACCCTGTTAACAATGCGTAGAATCTGCCTTTATTGTAGACAAAGATATAGAATTAGATTTTTATGATACGAGTGGTAAATGCTTCATTTTATTTTGCGTGAAATGTGGCAACATGAGGCCGATAAGCCAAGTGACGTAATCGTACGAACTAAATAAAATCACTTTTGCTGCGTGTGTCATACACTATTTGTAGACAGCCTTTCTGAGTTTCATATTTTAATTCAAACATATTAATTACATCTACGTTGTATTATGTAGCTCATGCGATCAGACGAAAGTATTTTGTTTTCATTGTTATATTCACAGTTTTATCTAAATATAATGAATATGTCACTATGTAATGAAATGTCACTTTGAGCGCTAGTGCTAAAAATTTAATTCTCAGAACGCTTTGCTTTCCCCAAAAGTAACTTCTTTTTATAGGTTCTCTCGTGCCCGTGTCACGTGACTTTGGGACAGCTAGGTGGCACCTACAAGAATACCCGTCTCGTATTAAATGATTTCTTTTGATAAGAATCAAACATGCTTCCTTTTTCTTCCTCCTTCCTCTCAATTTTCTCATATATTAAACAACCCTAAAAATGTTGCTTACAGCAGAAAAGTGAAATATACCCTATTTGCCAGTACATGAAATTTTCATTTCCATGTACTTGCAAACACATGCAGTACGTGAAAGATGAGCATTGAATGTGACAGATGGAATATCTTGTCACATTCAGCTGCGCACTTCACTAAACCCGTTTTACAAGTAGGATTACAAATAAAGAATATTATTATTTGTAAAAGAAATAACTCCATGGGAATCATTAATCAAAGTAGCTGTTATTACTCTATGCTAGGCATTCTGCCCTTGAAAATAATCCAGATTAGTGACATTTATATACAGCAAGTTATCAAAATGCAATTCCAGCAATACAAACAGCACGCAAAGTTACATTACACACAATACAAGCAGCCAGTATCTCCAAAGTCACGTGACTTCTAACCACCGCATGTTGAAACCTGCGCAGTGAGCTCATGCGCACTGTGACCGCTGAACTACAGGAGAGAACTAATTGAACTACTGAACTAAAGAACGATGACCGGCGAACTAAGAGAACTAAATGAACTACTGAACTAAATGAACTAACTGAACTAAACGAACTAGGAATAGTGACCGGCGAACTACGAACGATGACCCATGAGAGATGAACTATAGTTCACTAAATGGTCGTTCCGTATCGTACCGTTCCTGTTCAAGAATAGTTCAATTGAACTAGTTCGTTCGCGATCGACACATCCCTATGTTAGAGTGCTACCATTATGTTGCAACAATTAATGTTTTATATTAGACTATGAACATATTTATGTTTGGAAGGTGAATGCAACGTACTACGGAGTCGTTCTGATTAAAAAGCTGTTCTAGGTCTTTCTCTGTAAATTGTGTTAGGAGCTAGAAGAAAAGGACAATGAAACTACAGGTCCAGGAGCATAATTTGTGATATTTTATTTTTTCGAATCATTATACATCATTCTTAATCTCATATCATAATATAATCAATATCCTTATATATCATAATTATTACCATTATCGTCAACAGATTACAGATTGGACACACAGTGCATGTGGAAATACACTGGGGGTCAATGACTGCATTCTACTGTACCGACAAGAATAGTCTCTCTCCTTTACAAAGAGGAAAACCTGATTTTAAGAGTCCGATTTCCGAGTTAGACCATATAGTAACATTAGACGTAACGTGAATTACGCATTGTGTATATCCATCTTATCTTGCTTCTTACATAATATTCTGCGACCTTCTAGTTTCATCTCCTTACACAATATTTACGTACTTGAGAGAAAGTATTGTAACGTTGCGACAATAAACGGCGAATCAGAAGAACCCATATTATGGACCCTGAAAAAGTGGATGCATATTCTTTCAATGTGTAGTAAATTTATTCCCGTAAAATGTTTTGCAATCAGAATCCACGTTTGTGAGTCTTTGATACCAAAAAATTGGTTTATGCAAAACGGGCACGCCCGACTGTGCGTCCCTCTCTCCTTCTTTGAACTACGCTAGCGGGTAAATTGTAGGTAGGATTTTTACCAAAAAATAATTTCCCGATCGATCTGGCTGATGTCACGGTTCTTCGAATTGGAAACGGATCTTTCGATTATTGGACGATTATTAAACAGATATTTCGATTACATAAAGTTCCAACATTTTCAAAACTTTCCCAAAAATGGCTCCAAACGTTACCTTTAATTTCTTGCTCGGATAGAACAAATAGCATTCATCAAAATGGCACATGTCTCAATTTTGGATTGAGTTGTCTGAATTTTCGAAAATTGCGAAAGTTCAAAAAAAATTCGGCGTAACCCTCCAATGAAGACAGATATTTTGGCGTAACCCTCCATTGATGATAGATATTATTTTCTTAATGACTTGTTCTTTAAAGCTGGATCTTTAAAAAGGCTGGGTACAATGTTTCAAAAATTGAAGTAATATTCCGATCATTTTGCATGGAGAATGAGCAATATTAAAACTAAGATTTTCTCAAAAACCGCCCCAAATTTGTTCTTGGATTTTTTTGGAATAGACCAACGTATAAATAAGGTAGGTAGTCCATTTTGATGAGCTTTCTGCATCTTCAAAAATTGCGGAAAATTAACATTGCAAATTCGCATATTAATGACATATTTTTAACTTAATGAAACCTTACTGTCAAAAGTAGATCTTTAAATATGGTCAGAACAATTTTAGAAAATTTAAAAAGTTTAGAGTATTTTTTGTAAATCTTCTAAATTGTGAAATCGAATTTTCCGTGCTTCTTTTGCAACAATACCAACGCCACGATTCCCCAGTTTGAAATTCTTAGAATTCTTATTGTTGGACGATATGGATGAAAAGATAAGTAGGCCGCATGGGACGCAGTTTCATATTAATACTCATTCAGGAAACATCTGTATTAGACTGTATAATTATGGACTGTACAATTCTAATCAGACTGTAATAAGTATTGTACCTTCTGGATCAATGACCCTCATCTTGATCAGGTTTTTCTTCCATTTTCCCTTATCCCTTGAACAAATGCTGAGAAGGCTCCTTATTTTGCTTTAGTCATAAATGTAACTTCAATATCACTGCCCGTCTTCTAGAGTTCAGTGATAAATACATTTATTTAAAACTAAACCGCGCTTTTGCCAAGTAAAAAGCGCGCATTGTGTAGCTGGGAAGTCAAGGAAAGAACGGCAAGATTGCCGTCGGGATAATAATTACGAACGTGTAAGGGCCCATTTAAGAAAGAATCGAGATGAAGATATTGTTATGAAGATGGGTCGAAATTTTCAAATGACACACTTGATGCCACATGGGAGTGTTGCCACATTTCCATATCTAAAACCACCTGTCTTGGCTGCTCCACCTCATCGCAACCGCCATTGGACATTACTTTGCGAGGGTGGATAGAGCGTGTGTCTACTGGGCTCTAGGAGGCACACGCTCTATCCACTACATATTTTTTCTCTTCCACTAGAATATGAGATCCGACGCCGACCTACTTGTCGGCTTGAGGAGGTTTCCTTCTCGAGGTATCTCATAGAGCAAGGCACCACTCACACTTGGCGAACTCTAAACTCCCGATGGGTCTCCCGACATGTAGCGTAGTGTAGTGCATGTATCTGTAAGTATGCACTTAAAGGGAGGGGAGGGTATAAGGAGAGAAGAAAGATCGCGCGCGATTCGTGTGGCCCATTCGTTAAGGTACTGCTCCAGCATTCGCCTGGCATTGATCGGAGAAACCATGGAAAAGAGCCGCTGGCAAATAAAATTCTCCTCCAGACAGTGCCTGAATTCGACCAAGCTATATAGCTAATGTCGAAAATTCTCCACTTCTGGACTCTAACCCTAGGACCTCTTGGTCAGAGGAACAGCTTTTGCCCTGAGCTATCTCAACCGGTGGCATCTCGAAGCTGTCACGAATCCCGAACATGTATGGTACCCTTGGCGGGATGCAGGCAGGGAGAGGAGATTCGGGGCATCAACTGATGTCGTGCATCAACTGATGCAGTGCCTCTGATCGGTAGGTCCTAGGTTGGAGTCCCGACGGCGGCAGGATTCTCGAGACTAGCTAGATAGCTAAGTCGAGTTCTGTCTCTGTCTGGAGGAGAATTCTAGCGGCCGGCCGCTCTGATCGGTAATTTTCCTTGCTTTCTCCGACCAATACCTGGCGAAAGCCGAAGCAGTACCCTAACAAACGGACAATGGACCACGCGCAATCTTTCCTTCCTATTCCTTGTCCTATCCTACCCATTACTTACGCACACTTACACTTACATGCACTACACTACCACACATGCCAGGAGACCGGTCGGAAGCTTAGAGCTTGTCACGGGCGGAGCGGTGCTCCGCTAGTGGGTGATACCTGGTCAGGAGAAACCCCCTTAGCAGACGGTGGACGGCACCGGATCGCACCATCCAGCGGGGGATGATCGCCGCCACAGGCCAAACTAAAACATGCACTACGCTTACGGAATTAATGACGTAGCCGTTGACGTGCCCGGAATCACTAACCAACCAAGCAACCAACCAAGCGGGATGCCGCACGGCGTGGCAGGCATCGGCCCTGGTAGTGGAGGGGGGTGGGGCAGGATCCGAGGAGCCCCTCGGCCCGAGGCCCACCCACGCCTAGCCCCCCGGGACCTCCAGTAAGTGGGCCTTCCCCGCCGATGACGGCTGCACTCCTGCCCGCCCACCCGATACCCATCGCACTCAATGGGTTTAATTCGCTGAATGGGTGTGGGTTACGCGATCGTCGTGGATGAATGCACGCCCCTGAGCTCGCCTCGGATGGCCACTCGCTCTCAGTCGGTGGTGGGTGTTTGGATGATGCTATCGTTGCTTCCCCGTCGAAGCTTCGGAATGGAGGTTTGACGGAATGAGAATGGAAAATACCGGGAGTGGTGCGGCTCTAGATCCGAGACGCCCCTGTGTTCGTTTTTAGCAAGCCATCAAACGGTTTCAACGGTTTCGTTCTGTTAACAAAATATTTAGATGTGTTTTCTATATCAGAAAATTTCCGTTTAGGTTTAGCTTTTGATTTTGAAATAGCTTTCCTATCTTTTTAGATAAATATTTTATTTATTAATTTGAACTGGACACCACCAATGTGCTGCATTTCTTGAGTTTGTGGCGGAATTCTTGAGCATAATTCTGAAATGTTGTAAAGAAATGGCCCTTTTCTGAGGCAAACGAAGACACTATGTTTTGGTAGAACTTGAAACTCCCTAAAACTCTAACTTCGGGGTTTACTTGTTGAGAGTTTGTTAGTATCTTAGCTTACTTCTTATACTCGTATAACGACAAAATAAAACGTAATTAGCGTACCCGTGCGAGAACTCTCGCATGTTAAATCCCACCCTTTCTCTATCCATTTGTCTACCCGTTCCATAAAGGAGAGGAACTACTAATGTACTTACAGAATATCAAACAAAATAACAATGCAATTGATGTTTGAAACAAATTTTCAATTAAAGTTTATTCAACATTATAGAGAGATGTTCTTGGAACAATTCATACTTCTTTAAAAACAACATTTGAAGAAATTTTTCAATCTTCCTTGAGAGTTAGCTTTTCGCTTTCCTTGATAGTCAAATAATAGAAAAGGTTTTTACTCTTGAGAAAGCCAAGTAAAGTAGTGCGAAAATACCGGATCGGGCAAGAACAGACCTACTCATTGCAATATTATTTAACTTTCCTTGATTTGTTATGAAGAACCGAGTGGGTTTTGGAGAGTCAGGGTGCCAGCTTGCTGGGGTGAGAAAATTGAAAAATTATTTGTTTACTAAAAAGTATTGAATTATTTTCTGCGTCCTTACGTACCTCAAGAAAAGCAATTCCGAGCCAAAAAATAATCAAACTAATGTTTTCACCTTTGAGTACTAAATACCATTTGTTAGCATTAGAAACAATTTAGTAGGCATTAGTAAGCCCACTTCGGTACATGGGAATGTTGCTCAAACGATGTTTGCATTTTTAATATCTTAACGAACCGACACCTTGAGTTTAATATCAAACGGTGTTTTATTTACAATATGAGTTTGCAGCTGGGCGTTGGTGTACATACTTCCAGATACCGCCAACATTTAAATCGTGCGTTTGGACTGCGATCGTTGGCAGTTGTCGGGTGACTTGCACTATTCTTTCTATAATTTTAAATTTAGTTGTTTTTTAATTGATTCACGTAGTATTGTAGGCTAGCGCGTTTTGATTTTTGTTTTTCATTTATTTCAAGCTATTTTACTTTAGCTACTTTAAAAAGTTTGTTCTTTGTGTTGTGCCATAGCACAAGTTTTCCCCCACTACCTCTGCGTACCCGTGCGAGAACTCTCGCATGTTAGACCCCACACTCATCCCTATCCTTCTATTTTCATTCTAAGAGGGAAAGTAGTTAACGAAACGTGTTTATTTGTTTAAAATCTATAAAGGTAACTTGCAATGTACTAACACAATTACAAATAAAAATAAAAAAACAATGCAATTAATGTGTAAAAGAAATTTTCAATAAATATTTATTCAATATCATGGAGAATTTGCTTGGAACAATTCCCAACACTTACTTAAAGACATTTGAAGTAATTATTCAATATTCTTTGTCAATTAGGTTTTAGTTTTTCGTGATAGTCACAAAAATATTAGCTTTTTACTTTTGAGAAAGCTACGTGTCTGAACCCGTTGACTTGAAAATTTCATCGAATGATAACGAAAATATTGGTACAGGTAAAACACAAACACAGTCTTCACTCTTCACTGAACACCCACATCCTTCCACAATTAAGTACACAGCACTTATAGACCATGAAAAAACGTTAATTGAATAGTTTCACTACACGCATAAGAAACAATCTTCATAGGTATAGGTATCAAGCAACTATAATAGTACTTCTAGTTGTTGCTGGAGAGCAAATCTTGAATTAATGATTATGCAAATAAACCTCGTCAGACTGCACAAACTACGGTGTTAACAGAAAGCGTAAATAAAGATTGTCGAATCTAAGCCTTCTAAGCGTGTCGCCACAAAAATTGCTACCAGCAGGAAGGGCTGAAATATTGAGGTGGCCTTGATAGTATTGAAGCGTGGAACCGAAAATTTAATTGAATGGATCAGAAAATGTCTCATCTTGTAGATTATAGTGTGAAAAACGTTTCTTTGAGGCCTTTGACCTCAAAATCTTACTTTTAAGGCTCTAAAACGCTTTGTTTATGAGTTATTTGCAGATATAGGTTGACATGTGATGCGGGTTGCATTTTACATGAATATTTCGATGCGTTTTTTTAAAGAAATCATCCATATTTTTAAAGTCAAAATAGAATTCGTCAAGTCTCCATGAAATTCTCTTTCTTTAGAGCCCTTTTTATAAAGATTGGTTGCGTGTGAGAGCCGGAACCCAAAGGTATACTACTGAAATAATACAGGAGACGATGTTTCAAAATGTTTCTAATATTCTACATTATAAGACGTGAAGGAGGCTCAAACCGTGCTTCAAAATATCGGCATGTCAGACAAAAAATCCTCAAGTGACGTAAAAAGCACAAAACAATTTGAAAATGTTATTAAAAATTGCAAATTTCAATTTGAAAAATTACTGTTAACTAAGTTTGCTCATCAAAACCAGAACAATTTGTGCTTATTTATGGTCATTTAAAAATTTTTCTTGTGGACCATCGACTGTACCTGAAGAGGTAAAACCCTTGGTTTTACCAGTCTTACAAAGTCTTTCATAAAATGTAACTTCGGAAACACTTCAAACCTGGTTTTACTGTAGTGTGTATTGCCCCAAAGCTCTTGGAATTGTTACTAATAAACCAAGTTTCGTGGATTTTAACTTTTTACTATAGCACGTGTTATATCATTATGTTCTTTGACTTCTTTGAACAGAGTGAGCTTTGTCGTGTGTAGCTGCGAGTTCGTGAGTGAAGTTTCGTGCATCGCGAGGTCCTGGTTTCTAGTTACGATGGTGCTGGATTTTTGACCCTTGTTGGTACCTGGTTCGATGACGACCACTGCATAAATAAGAAATCAATAACGTATATATAAACTGCAATTGATTACTGAACACTGAACAACACGATAGTTATGTAATTTAGTTTGAGATTCTAAAGTGTCTTATCTTATTGGCACATATTTCTAAGACTAGGAACACTGCATGGAAAATTTTTGAAAATTATTGCCGGCAAACTGCTTCAATCTGTTACAGTTCTATTGGAACATGAAAATTTCCCTGCATCTGTGTTCTGCTTTTCTGTCAGAATTTTGTGATTATGCTTCCTTCTACCAAAATTGGTTTCTCCTGTCTCTTCTGAATTTCCAGCCAAGCTAGTTGATCTACATGCGATTTATATACAGTGCAAAGATTTGCTTTCTTTCTTCTTGAAAAGAGCGATTCGCGTGATCGTTTTATTGTGTTTTCCCGTAAGTAAATTTGAAGCTTTCTTTTGAATTCTTTATAAATTACCTTTGTAAGTAAGACCACAGTTTTTGAAGTTTCCTCAAATAAATTCCAGGCGGTTGCTAGAGCATTATCGCAAACAAGGGGCACGGAGCCTTGGCGCTCATTCCTCATTCCGTCTCTGGTTTCCCCATTCCCAAATGATTAATGAAATACTAGCGTACCCGTGCGAGATCTCTCGCATGTTAAATCCCACCCTTTCCCTATCCATTTGTCTATCCTTTCCATAAAGGAGAGCAACTACTAATGTACTTACAGAATATCAAACAAAATAACAATGCAATTGATGTTTGAAACAAATTTTCAATTAAAATTTATTCAACACTATAGAGAGATGTTCTTGGAACAATTCATACTTCTTTAAAAACAACATTTGAAGAAATTTTTCAATCTTCCTTGAGAGTTAGCTTTTCGCTTTCCTTGATAGTCAAATAATAGAAAAGGTTTTTACTCTTGAGAAAGCCAAGTAAAGTAGTGCGAAAATACCGGATCTGGCAAGAACAGACCTACTCATTGCAATATTATTTAACTTTCCTTGATTTGTTATGAAGAACCGAGTGGGTTTTGGAGAGTCAGGGTGCCAGCTTGCTGGGGTGAGAAAATTGAAAAATTATTTGTATACTAAAAAGTATTGAATTATTTTCGGCGACCTTACGTACGTCAAGAAAAGCAATTCCGAGCCAAAAAATTATCAAACTAATGTTTTCACCTTTGAGTACTAAATACCGTTTGTTAGCATTAAAACAATTTAGTAGGCATTAGTAAGCCCACTTCGGTACATGGAAATGTTGCTCAAACGATGTTCGCATTTTAATATCTTAACGAACCGATACCTTGAGTTTAATATCAAACAGTGTTTTATTTACAATATGAGTTTGCAGCTGGGCGTTCGTGTACATACTTTCAGATACCGCCAACATTTAAATCGTGCGTTTGGACTGCGATCGTTGGCAGTTGTCGTGTGACTTGCGCTATTCTTTCTATAATTAAAATTAGTTGCTTTTTTAAATTAATTTACATAGTATTGCAGGGTAGCGCGTTTTGATTTTTGTTTTTCATTTATTTCAAGCTATTTTATTTAGCTAATTTAAAACGTTTGTTCTTTGTGTTGTGCCATAGCACAAGTTTTCCCCCATTACCTCTGCGTACCCGTGCGAGAACTCTCGCATGTTAGACCCCACCTCATCCCTATCCTTCTATTTTCATTCTAAGAGGGAAAGTAGTTAACGAAACGTGTTTATTTGTTTAAAATATATAAAGGTAACTTGCAATGTACTAACACAATTACAAATAAAAATAAAAAAACAATGCAATTAATGTGTAAAAGAAATTTTCAATAAATATTTATTCAATATCATGGAGAATTTGCTTGGAACAATTCCCAACACTTACTTAAAGACATTTGAAGTAATTATTCAATATTCTTTGTCAGCTAGGCTTTAGTTTTTCGTGATAGTCACAAAAATATTAGCTTTTTACTTTTGAGAAAGCTACGTGTCTGAACCTGTTGACTTGAAAATTTCATCGAATGATAACGAAAATATTGGTACAGGTAAAACACAAACACAGCCTTCACTCTTCACTGAACACCCACATTCCTCCACAATTAAGTACACAGCACTTATAGGCCATGAAAAAACGTTAATTGAATAGTTTCACTACACGCATAAGAAACAATCTTCATAGGTATAGGTATCAAGCAACTATAATAGTACTTCTAGTTGTTGCTGGAGAGCAAATCTTGAATTAATGATTATGCAAATAAATCTCGTCAGACTGCACAAACTACGGTGTTAACAGAAAGCGTAAATATTGTCGAATCTAAGCCTTCTAAGCGTGTCGCCACAAAAATTGCTACCAGCAGGAAGGGCTGAAATATTGAGGTGGCCTTGATAGTATTGAAGCGTGGAACCGAAAAGTTAATTGAATGGATTGTGGAATGTCTCATCTTGTAGATTATGGTCTTAGAAACGCTTCTTTGAGGCCTTTGGCCTCAAAATTTTACTTTTTAAGGCTCTAAAACGCTTTGTTTATGAGTTATTTGCCGATATAGATTGACATGTGACGCAGGTTGCATTTTACATGAATATTTTGATGCGTTTTTTAAAAGAAATCATCCATATTTTTAAAGTCAAAGTGGAATTCGTCAAGTCTCCGTGAAATTCTCTTTCTTTAGAACCCTCATTTATAAAATTGGTAGCGTGTGAGAGCCGGAACCCAAAGGTATACTACTGAAATAATACAGGAGACGATTGCTCCCCATGGTCTCTAAAAATTCCGCCTGTATTGCGAGTACGAAGATGACATGTTCATTCGCTATTCGAAATCCATTAATAGAAGATAGAAATGGGGAATGAGAACGGATTGTAAGGTTGCATGCAAGAAGAAGAAGGTCTAATTTTCTTCTAAAGACATGTTTCTACTGAGCGTGAGAGTTTAGTGCTTGATTAGGGAGGAGATACATTCTAGTTAATGGTGCCAGTGCCTAAGTGTTATAGTCATATTTAGAATGGATTAATAATTCTGATTGGTTGGTGAATATGAAGATAATGACGATATCAATGATGACAAAGCAACGGTAGAATGAAATGCAGGGTAAATTGGAGAACCGGAGAAAACCCACCAAGAAAATGATGTGTGATCACAAATTTCACCTGGATCGTCCGGGCTTGAATCAAGATGCCAGCGGAGGAAGGTAAGAAGTCTAAACGCCAACGTTACCTCAAGGGCTACTGTAGTGGGGAGAAGCTGCCGTCTATTTACAATGAAGACAGTCGCGCTCCTAATATTCGTTTCAGCTTGCTCATCGGAAAGGAGTGTTTTTTTATGTTGGTGTATCTGTTTTTGTTTTTCTTGTTTGTTTTATTTTTTGTTACCATCTATCCTCTGACGGATTTGACCAATATGTTTATGTGCTGAAAGTTTTTATTTGTCTTGACATTCATAGGCTATACAAAGTACACACAAATCCAATATGTTCTAGGGTATGCAAAGAGTCTTGAATATCATAGGCCTAAAAATCCTGAGAGTTAAATACCTAAAAAGGCACGTGTGACGTACAGACGTACGTATGTAAAAAGATTTCCGGATAAACCTTACACAGTCACAATTATTTAATTAATTTGAATGCTTTAACATTAGCAATGCACACAATGTAAAGGGATTTCAAATCTCAAAGGAGCGAGTGAAGTTCCCAGGAAAAAAAATGCCCTAGCAGAAAATTAGTTTTGTATTTTTTAACAAAGAACAGGAAAATTAAAGACTCGTTTTCCATTGTACGTTATATATTGTATTGTATGTATGTTATTATTCATTGCACATCCCATTGGCATAAGAAAGAACAGCTAACATAAAGCATTACTAAAGACCACTATAGTATTGTGTTCCAACTACCACCTTTGCGATTATTCTTCAAACAAAAGACATGCCTCGCGGAAGTAGACTTAGAATGTTCTGCATTGTTTTTTGTTTTTTTCTGACCATAGACCTGCTTAAAACCGTGAATTTACGCTTGTTACGCTCCTTAGTCTGAGGGCTTGAAAATGGGGAAGAACAAAGTTATAATTTAATTTGTCATGTTAGTTTGAATTGCTTTAGAGGGAGTGTTGTAATTGAAGCGTAAATTTATATTTATATTTACTCAAAAAATTAGAAAATATTTTCCTTTTTTTTCAAAAACAGAATTTTCATTGATTTTATTCTAATGCACAAAATTATTCAATTGTATATAAATGATAATCGATTGGGGTAAACTTATTGAACTTCCTGGCATTATGCCAGGAAAAAAACATTAAATGAAATAACGGTAATAACCTGAAGGAAGAAATGAAGATGAAAATTTAAAAATAGGCAACCACATGGGCTTCCACACACCTGGTGACCTCCGAGAAATGTGCACAGAGGCGAGGATGCTGGCGATCTTCCGTTGCGCTGTTTCATTTCAGATCCTGAGGAACCAAAATGTGGAAGGAGAATGCATGACGTCCATACCAGAAAATAAATGAATAGTGTCTAAAGACTCCGGTATATTAGCATGTACTCGCCATCTGATGGCAGGTTTTTCTCCCTTCAGGTTTTTTTGCTTTAGACGTACCATATGGTCTCTTTTCCGCGGTTTTGATGCTATAGAGAGACCAACTGGGGTATACACCAGAATATGAAAAGTTTTCGTACTTTAGGAAGTAGGTTTTAGAATGGCTTAAAGTCCTTTGACCAGGCCACATAGTATCGATGATAGAGTTTAACTTTTTTGTTGGTTGTATCCATGTATATTTGTGAATATCTTTATGTTGGAAGAAGTCATTCCATATTTAAGGTCATATTGCTCACACACGTCTATTAATCGATCCCCACTTTCATTTTTTATGTCCGCCAAATTTACCTACCATCCTATCTGCACATTGCCTGCCCACTCTTCCATTAAAATCTCCTAGTAAATAGAGTTCCTTCCTATTACCACTTTGGTTTAGAAAGTTTGTCAAATTATTGTAAAAATCTGTTTTTTCATCACCTAATGAACTGTCCGTGGTGGTATAAGCTGCGATATATTGTATCCTTTGATATGCAGATCAACTTGCATTAAATATTCATTTACACAGTTCCATTCTTTAATGTATCATCTTAATTCTTTCCGAATAGCAATGGATATTCCCTTTTTTGCTCGACATTCCTTATTTACTCCACTATAAATATGGATATAGTTTTTAAACTCTTCTATTCCTTTCCCCTTCTTTTTGGTCTCAGATAGGGCCACTACCTCTAAATTGAATCGCTCTATTTCTTTGAAAACCTCCTGCTTTGTAACAATACCTTGTACATTCCTGGTTCCGAAAAAATATACCTGTGTCGTAAACCAAGTTGTCGTTTTTTAGTCACTTTCCGAGACTTTATGCTTGAGACCCAACGCCTCAACCCCCCGATCTTGGAGGACCTGGTAATTTTTGTTCAAGGTTTCTTTCTCTAGCCTTTGGTGATCCAACACCTCACTGCAAGGCAACAGCTAGATTTGTTTTCAGGGTTTCCCTGCCCCTAGGAAGGCTGGTTGCATCAGACCTCCGGAGGCCCCCCTTCCTCTTGGTTTTTCTGTCGGGGTTTTCCGCCTCTAAGCCCAAATTTCCCGTTTTAAGGCGCCGGAAACTCGCCCTCGCCCTTCTCTCATTCGCTGCTCTCTGAGTTTTCACCTCAGAGAGCACCGAGATGCCACCACGAGGAGGAGAGAGACCGGACTTGTTGACTATACCCCGTTCTTGATCGCTCTTCTCCACCATTATTCTATCGGGGTACCCCATTACAGGGGGGCATTTCCTGGCATTTAATGGTGCAACTCTATGAGCATCAACCTACGTCGCCAGGAACCTAGTCAACCTACAACCCCCATCGATGTGTTTAAACAAACAAAATAAAAATGCAGGTCAATTAACATATTAGTTACATTATCTGATTGGATAATTAAAAAATAATATCGATTTCATATAGGGACAAAACCTCTATTTTAATTATATACTTCCTTTCGTGTAAAGAATTCCAATTTATGGCCATCTCAAAATTATTACCAGTTGTTATTACGATTGTATTTCTTTCACAGAAAAAAACAATGTTAACTACATAAAAACATAGAACACAAAACATCGGTGTTAAAAAACATCCGCTTCAAAAATCAGATGTTAATTACATTTGCGATTTTAAAGTCACCTGAGTAAGCTAACAAGAGCAAAAATATAATAACTTGCATTAAAATAAAAATTTTGGGGAAAAATAATATACGCAACAAATGTGTGAAAGGTTTTGCGCTCGAATCGAAAGATGAGTGCGCGTGGTGCATGTACTACATATTTTTAATACGGTGTGAGTAAAAGACGTTTCGCTCCCGCTTCGCGATGTTTTACGTACGCTTCGTCATGTTTCACTGTTTTAATGAAGAAAGAACTCTTTCACACACGGAAAATACTAGAAAACATGTTTTGCACACGGCGTGTATTTTCAACTCACTTTATGTTGCCTATTTATAACGCCTATCTTCATCTTTTAAGGGACTTATGTAGTCGTAGAAGTAGGAAGTTTCAACCCTAAAATTCGAAGGGTGCTGGACATCCTGGAAACTTGCTTTCCCAGACCACACGAGATGATCAGGCAGATGTGATGCGCCGGTGGGCGGGGAGGCGGCGTGGGCGGCGAGGCGTGGCGAGAGGCGCCGAACAACTGCCTGTCGAGCGCGTCTTGTTCTCTGCTGGCTGGAGATATCTCTGCGTCCAATCTGAACACTTGTCTCGTCAGCTGAAGAGGATAAGTTGCACTAACCCGGGGCTGGCGATTACTGCCTTTAATTTTATCGCTTCCACATGTCTAAAGACTTCGCGCCAGACGCCTCCTGCCTGGCCAAGGGCGCCTGACGAGGGTCTACGTGGGAGGCGAGCCAAAGGGATCAACTCGTTTGTGAGATTTTCTCGACCTCAAGGATAATGACCTTCCTCTCCTAAAAAGTTAAATTTTACTAGTTGGAACCGTGCGAACATTCCGCACTTTGAACGTAATTGTTTTAAAAGAGAAAAGAGATTCGTACTGGAAATCAAATACAAATTGTTTTCTGTCTACCAATGCTGCAGATTCCCTCCAAAAATGTACCGTTTGAGATTGCTCAGGGTAACAAAATGTTGCTGCTGCAGCGTTTCTGGATGGGAGATCCCCCAATGCTGCAGATTCCCTCCAAAAATGTACCGGTTGAGATTGCTCAGGGTAACAAAATGTTGCTGCTGCAGCGATTCTGGGTGGGAGATCCCTCAATGCTGCAGATTCCCTCCAAAAATGTACCGGTTGAGATTGCTCAGGTAACAAAATGTTGCTGCTGCAGCGTTTCTGGGTGGGAGATCCCGATGATAGCAGAATTTCGATACTACAAGTAGCTAAATAGAACTAGTTGTGCTAAAACATAACGTACTTTCTCGCCCGTAATTTCACGTAAAATTACTCGAAAAGTATTTAACTTTTCGAAAAATTGAACATGACCTTATTTCAAAATCTATCTTTAAGGAACAGATTTCAGTATGGGAAAAAATCTCTATCTCTATCTTTAATCGTCTTCGGCACGAAAGACGTTGAAAAATCTTCGTTATGTGCTCCTGTCCTCTGTAGAAATGTTCAGAAATAATAAGCAGAATGGCAAATTTAAATGCGAAAAAATAAACAAACCGCTGAATTTACTTATTTTTTATATCTTATAAACAATTTTTGAATTAGTCGGTAAAACTTTTAAAATCATTATGACCAGATTTCAATTATAAACGTAGATGTTAAGTTGTAAGTTTGTTTTAAAGTAACGTATACGTGATATTGAAATTACATTTAACGCTACTTTTATGTTTATTAATATTAAAGAATATTTAATTATTTTAAATCAATTTAGATTTTAGTTTAAAATAGCTTCAAAATAATACGATGTCAACTTGCCACAACATATCCTCAATGTGGAAATGCATTTTTCTGGAAGTTTACATTTTTTAAAAAATACTTCGAGTTAAATCTAAAAGTTAACATTTTTACTGAAGATTGGTATTACAGCAATCTAACATGTGTGTAATTTTCAGATTTGTATCTGGTTCCCCAACAGAAATGTTACAGACGAACATTTGGAATAAATCCAAAATTCTAATTTTTAATGCCACGCTTTGATAGTGGTAAGCGCTCCCGACAATTTTTGTTTGCACTTGGCGCGACGGCACGTGTTCGGGCCATGGCCTACCAGTAGCGTCCCGACCTTGCAGCCATAGGTTAAGGGGTACGTGTGGTTAGCACGATGACATACCCACGCCGTATTCTGGTCTTCTCAACCTGAGAAGTTTTCTCATCGTCATACAGCAACATGAACTGGGACATGCAAGGAAAACGCACACTATAATCTTGCCCCACAATTACAGTATAAAATGTCACGCAAGAGAAAATGTAAAAACTTGTTGTAAAGTGAATCAATGACAATAATGAGACTAATAATAATAATAATAATAATAATATAATTAATATTATTATTTCTTTTAAACCTCACAAAAGACGAATGAAGGCAGGATCCCCTAATGGGTGGACGATTACCTTATCTGAGTATTAACTCTATCCAAAAACGTCCCATTCTTCAGATCTACTCGAATATTGCGAATTTATTATTCTGAAACGTATAAAAATTGTTCTGTTAATATTTTTCATTTCTGAACGAGAGGTGTTCTAAGTCTCAAGCAAAATTAAATACCCAATGCTAAACATTCGTTATTTCTTTGTTGGTTGTAATGTCCATGTCTTTACAGGGTCCCCTCCAAAATCGCTCGCAGGTCTTCGATTAAGCTGTCTATCAGAGCATTAACTCCGCCCAACAGCGTCTCAAGTTCCCCAGTGTTCAAATGCACTCGCAGAGCATACATTAGCACGCACGTCTACCTTGTGCCGGCCGGAAGCCCTGCCTGCGGTTACGAGGGAGTGTTTGCGCTCATTAGCGGGGCGTCTTCCTCTCCATCTCCATTGAGAAGCACGGGCCCCTCACGGGCAGGTAGCCCTCGCGACAGGCACCGCCGCCGCGCCCTCGCTATTGTGCCTGCCGCTCCCATAACGAGGCCAATGCGGTGGCGGCGGCAGGGGGACGCGGGAGAGTACTTTAACACCTCATTTGCCACAGCGTGAATGGACCCGCGGCCGGGCTGCGGTGCGCGTGTGGCAGCTCTCTTCTCTGACTCCTCGCACGTCGGTTTTCACACCTCCCAACGGGTGGCAAGAGGAAGAAGGACGAAAGGAGGCGAGCGGTAAGGCCCAACGCTCCGGTCTTAAAGGACTGCTCCCTTTCCGGTGGGACCGAGGGGGGTGGCTGACGGAACGGAGGAGAGGGAAGGGAATAAGAGTGAGAGGATCGGCGCTGATGGAGCGGAGGGAAATGGTGAGGCAGGGAGGATTGTGGTAGATGTGGGGAAAGGAGGGGATGGTGAGGGTCAAGGGGGCTGGACGCTGGGGGGGCGGGGGTGAGGGAAGGGTGTGGACGAGGAGGCAGTGCAGGAGGGGAAGGGGAAGTCGAGGGGACGGAGAGTCCGGGCTGCGCTGCGTTGACCGCTCGACAGCCCGTGGAGGAAGATGGCCTCCCCGTCCGTTAATTTACAGAAGCGTAAGCTGCTTAGATGCTGTTGCCGACCCAGTGGCTTAGGTGGAGCGAGCTATCGCCTGCGCACCTGCGGGTCGCTCCGCTGTGGGTGGGGCGCCACTCCCTCGCGCTGAGGAAGCACAAGAGGTGTTTTGGGTTTCATTCACTTGGCTGCTGCTCCTTAGGAAAGGATGCAAGGACGCGGAATGGCAGTAATGCGCGAAAGTCGACCTCGAGTCACGTATGAGAGTCTGGGTTGGAAGTGATTTGGAAGAAGATTAAATGTTGTCTATTTTCCCGGGTCTCACACAAATGGACACAGCCAATAAATACGAGTATTTTCAACGTAAATAAATACTATGTTGAAGTTTATATATTTACTTCATTGTCAAACTCATTTTTTGCGCGTAAGACAGAAATGAAAATGTATAGTGAAAACATGAAAGTGTTAGAAATGTTTTCATAAATATAAACAATTCAGTAGGTATGAAAAATGTCTCATTGATATCCTTGCTCAGAGCTAGAGGTATTGTTTTTCAAGTTGATTCAAAGCACAAAACTATAAGATTGATAAATTCATGACAAAACAAGTTGACGAAATCTATTGCGTTTTTTTTTGTTTGATTCTGAAATTTCGTATTGAAGTACATCAAAATACCGGGGGTATTTGGGATATAAAATATTAGGAAACTTAAAATGAATTTACGTGATAAGGGACGATGGTGGCAGGATAAAGTATAAAGAACAGAGACATTAACATAAAAATGCTTCGAGTCACGATATTAAACCGATTCGGACAAATTAATAAATTATTAGAATTTATTTATGTTAATATTGGCTCGATAGT